>OZ020254.1:0-600000 GCA_963971285.1 Astropecten irregularis
CTAACCCTAACCCTAACCCTAACCCTAACCCTAACCCTACCCCCTAACCCCTACCCTAACCTCCTAACCCTAACCCTAACCCTAACCCTAACCCCTAACCCTAACCCTAACCCTAACCCTAACCCTAACCCTAACCCTAACCTAACCCTAACCCTAACCCTAACCCTAACCTAACCCTAACCCTAACCCTAACCCTAACCCTAACCCTAACCCTAACCCTAACCCTAACCCTAACCCTAACCCTAACCCTAACCCTAACCCTAACCCTAACCCTAACCCTAACCCTAACCCTAACCCTAACCCTAACCCTAACCCTAACCCTAACCCTAACCCTAACCCTAACCCTAACCCTAACCCTAACCCTAACCCTAACCCTAACCCTAACCCTAACCCTAACCCTAACCCTAACCCTAACCCTAACCCTAACCCTAACCCTAACCCTAACCCTAACCCTAACCCTAACCCTAACCCTAACCCTAACCCTAACCCTAACCCTAACCCTAACCCTAACCCTAACCCTAACCCTAACCCTAACCCTAACCCTAACCCTAACCCTAACCCTAACCCTAACCCTAACCCTAACCCTAACCCTAACCCTAACCCTAACCCTAACCCTAACCCTAACCCTAACCCTAACCCTAACCCTAACCCTAACCCTAACCCTAACCCTAACCCTAACCCTAACCCTAACCCTAACCCTAACCCTAACCCTAACCCTAACCCTAACCCTAACCCTAACCCTAACCCTAACCCTAACCCTAACCCTAACCCTAACCCTAACCCTAACCCTAACCCTAACCCTAACCCTAACCCTAACCCTAACCCTAACCCTAACCCTAACCCTAACCCTAACCCTAACCCTAACCCTAACCCTAACCCTAACCCTAACCCTAACCCTAACCCTAACCCTAACCCTAACCCTAACCCTAACCCTAACCCTAACCCTAACCCTAACCCTAACCCTAACCCTAACCCTAACCCTAACCCTAACCCTAACCCTAACCCTAACCCTAACCCTAACCCTAACCCTAACCCTAACCCTAACCCTAACCCTAACCCTAACCCTAACCCTAACCCTAACCCTAACCCTAACCCTAACCCTAACCCTAACCCTAACCCTAACCCTAACCCTAACCCTAACCCTAACCCTAACCCTAACCCTAACCCTAACCCTAACCCTAACCCTAACCCTAACCCTAACCCTAACCCTAACCCTAACCCTAACCCTAACCCTAACCCTAACCCTAACCCTAACCCTAACCCTAACCCTAACCCTAACCCTAACCCTAACCCTAACCCTAACCCTAACCCTAACCCTAACCCTAACCCTAACCCTAACCCTAACCCTAACCCTAACCCTAACCCTAACCCTAACCCTAACCCTAACCCTAACCCTAACCCTAACCCTAACCCTAACCCTAACCCTAACCCTAACCCTAACCCTAACCCTAACCCTAACCCTAACCCTAACCCTAACCCTAACCCTAACCCTAACCCTAACCCTAACCCTAACCCTAACCCTAACCCTAACCCTAACCCTAACCCTAACCCTAACCCTAACCCTAACCCTAACCCTAACCCTAACCCTAACCCTAACCCTAACCCTAACCCTAACCCTAACCCTAACCCTAACCCTAACCCTAACCCTAACCCTAACCCTAACCCTAACCCTAACCCTAACCCTAACCCTAACCCTAACCCTAACCCTAACCCTAACCCTAACCCTAACCCTAACCCTAACCCTAACCCTAACCCTAACCCTAACCCTAACCCTAACCCTAACCCTAACCCTAACCCTAACCCTAACCCTAACCCTAACCCTAACCCTAACCCTAACCCTAACCCTAACCCTAACCCTAACCCTAACCCTAACCCTAACCCTAACCCTAACCCTAACCCTAACCCTAACCCTAACCCTAACCCTAACCCTAACCCTAACCCTAACCCTAACCCTAACCCTAACCCTAACCCTAACCCTAACCCTAACCCTAACCCTAACCCTAACCCTAACCCTAACCCTAACCCTAACCCTAACCCTAACCCTAACCCTAACCCTAACCCTAACCCTAACCCTAACCCTAACCCTAACCCTAACCCTAACCCTAACCCTAACCCTAACCCTAACCCTAACCCTAACCCTAACCCTAACCCTAACCCTAACCCTAACCCTAACCCTAACCCTAACCCTAACCCTAACCCTAACCCTAACCCTAACCCTAACCCTAACCCTAACCCTAACCCTAACCCTAACCCTAACCCTAACCCTAACCCTAACCCTAACCCTAACCCTAACCCTAACCCTAACCCTAACCCTAACCCTAACCCTAACCCTAACCCTAACCCTAACCCTAACCCTAACCCTAACCCTAACCCTAACCCTAACCCTAACCCTAACCCTAACCCTAACCCTAACCCTAACCCTAACCCTAACCCTAACCCTAACCCTAACCCTAACCCTAACCCTAACCCTAACCCTAACCCTAACCCTAACCCTAACCCTAACCCTAACCCTAACCCTAACCCTAACCCTAACCCTAACCCTAACCCTAACCCTAACCCTAACCCTAACCCTAACCCTAACCCTAACCCTAACCCTAACCCTAACCCTAACCCTAACCCTAACCCTAACCCTAACCCTAACCCTAACCCTAACCCTAACCCTAACCCTAACCCTAACCCTAACCCTAACCCTAACCCTAACCCTAACCCTAACCCTAACCCTAACCCTAACCCTAACCCTAACCCTAACCCTAACCCTAACCCTAACCCTAACCCTAACCCTAACCCTAACCCTAACCCTAACCCTAACCCTAACCCTAACCCTAACCCTAACCCTAACCCTAACCCTAACCCTAACCCTAACCCTAACCCTAACCCTAACCCTAACCCTAACCCTAACCCTAACCCTAACCCTAACCCTAACCCTAACCCTAACCCTAACCCTAACCCTAACCCTAACCCTAACCCTAACCCTAACCCTAACCCTAACCCTAACCCTAACCCTAACCCTAACCCTAACCCTAACCCTAACCCTAACCCTAACCCTAACCCTAACCCTAACCCTAACCCTAACCCTAACCCTAACCCTAACCCTAACCCTAACCCTAACCCTAACCCTAACCCTAACCCTAACCCTAACCCTAACCCTAACCCTAACCCTAACCCTAACCCTAACCCTAACCCTAACCCTAACCCTAACCCTAACCCTAACCCTAACCCTAACCCTAACCCTAACCCTAACCCTAACCCTAACCCTAACCCTAACCCTAACCCTAACCCTAACCCTAACCCTAACCCTAACCCTAACCCTAACCCTAACCCTAACCCTAACCCTAACCCTAACCCTAACCCTAACCCTAACCCTAACCCTAACCCTAACCCTAACCCTAACCCTAACCCTAACCCTAACCCTAACCCTAACCCTAACCCTAACCCTAACCCTAACCCTAACCCTAACCCTAACCCTAACCCTAACCCTAACCCTAACCCTAACCCTAACCCTAACCCTAACCCTAACCCTAACCCTAACCCTAACCCTAACCCTAACCCTAACCCTAACCCTAACCCTAACCCTAACCCTAACCCTAACCCTAACCCTAACCCTAACCCTAACCCTAACCCTAACCCTAACCCTAACCCTAACCCTAACCCTAACCCTAACCCTAACCCTAACCCTAACCCTAACCCTAACCCTAACCCTAACCCTAACCCTAACCCTAACCCTAACCCTAACCCTAACCCTAACCCTAACCCTAACCCTAACCCTAACCCTAACCCTAACCCTAACCCTAACCCTAACCCTAACCCTAACCCTAACCCTAACCCTAACCCTCGGTGCCGTTCTTGGTGCCGTCCTCTGTGTAGTCATCAATTAATGAAAAAGAGAACAAGAAAACATGTCACCACTAGAATATCAGAGGACAGTTTCTCAGATATATTACATTGATTTTGTGCCTTCGGGGCACATAAAATAATTCAATGTGATCATTGCTATCGCAAATGACAATTTGAGGCTAACCCTAATTTTAGGGTTAGGGTTGGGGTTCTTCCAACACTTTACACGAAATTCTAACAAAATCTCTAACCCTCCATGGGCTGACTATGCTGTGTGCGTGCGGTGGGTATGCAGTGCGCACAATGTTAACATCTTCAATGCTATCATTGTTTTTCGCAAACGACAATATTTGCAAACCGTAATGTTAGGGTTAGGGTTGGGAATTTGCATATTGTACACCCACCCTACTGGGTAACTGTGGGCCTTTACGAAACTAGGCTTGAGGCTAGGCTTGGGACTTAGTTCACTACTGCTATTTGAATCCCACGAAATGAAACGAAGGGATTGGGCCACATGATGAAGCTGGGGAAAAGCTCCAGCTTCGCCATGTATCTCAAGCCCTTCATTTCGTCACCGTTTTCACGAAGGGACAAAGTTGGCAAAAATCAATATTTTTTCGAAATTCTTTCTTTGGCCTAAATCGATTGAGGGTAATGCAAGGGACATCTTGGCGAACTAATTTTTGTTAAAATCAAATCAAATCATAAAGATCATGGAAATCAATAAAGGGCACTTTGCACCAAAATGGCATTTAACGTTTTCACGAAGAGACAAAGTGGCAAAAATGCACGTTGTTCTATGGGGACAAAATACAGCGCGTATGCCATTTATCGTTTTCACGAAGAGACAAAGTGGAGCGCGCGCGCGCGCGCGTGCTTGCAACATAAGGCGCGCGTGATTTTTTTTCTTTTTACGAAGTGGCATTTTGTGCATGTTTGTATGGGGAGATTTTGCGTTTTCACGAAGAGACAAAGTGCAATCGGCCCTTTAAAATAACTCGCTTTTGGAGTTTTGCGTTTTCACGAAGAGACAAATATCTATGGACGTTAATTACTCCGTAATTAAGGGGTCTATTAACTTTTAATTAGCACCTCGTGATAGTGTGTGTTTCGAGCTTGAAATTGGTATACAAATATTATAAACATGCCCTCTAAAAGTAGGGGAAATCTTCAATTTAAAAAGGGTAAAACTTTAAAATTTATTTTCTCAAAACTATAGTTTCAACGCGCCGTGGCCACTTTGTCTCTTCGTGAAAACGGTGACGATTTCATTTAGGACACAAAATGGCAATAGAAAAACAAATGCCAAGCCTAGCCTCAAGCCCCATTTCGTAAAGGCTCTTAATTTGCATGCTGCCTATTCATTTGCATTGGGAAATATGTGAGCTATAGTGCCTGTGTGCACCCAAGCATGGGTCACGATGTTGGGCGTAGTCCATGGACAGGCACTCCTGCATTTGCCACCGTGTAAGAAGGATGTTGTCTTCTTCTTTGTTTGCGTTCCCTGAGTTTGCTAAGGGTTAATTTCTTTTTCGTCCATCTTATAATTATCGGGAAACGTCGCTCTTCTCTATAACCATTACCATCCAGGATCCACTAGGCAATTGTTACGGAGGCCATGAGCCGTATATTCCTCAACATGCGGGCTGCGTCATGCCACACCCACATAATCGGAAGGTATTACGATTTAATGTTCATTTGGTTTAGTAATTTACGAACTGTTGTGTCAATGTTATTTGTCCGAACAACCTCTCAAGAATGCGTAAAGAAGTTAAGTACATGATCCTGAATCTTAATTGAATATTTGTATTTATTAATTGAAACTAGTCATTTTCGATCTTCAGTCTCTATCACATGTTCATCCTTGATTCAATTGCAATGCCCAATTTAATCCAATCAGCGAGCATTTGTTGAGTTTATTGAAACGGAGTCCAATCATTAATCTTTATCGAAAGTTATTATTTTGTCAAGCCAATTGTGGCGAATAGTCGCCTTGAAGCATGTTTGTTGATAATTTGAAGTATATGTTTGTTTATAACCAATATAATTTTGCTTAATTTAATACTGGCAATTTGACTTTTCTTCTGTACAGACTTTCCCCCAGCTGGTAGCCTTGTTCTTAATCCCTCAGTAGCCTACACACACACCCAACATTGGTCATTATTCTTAGTTCACATACCTGCAAACTAGTTTTGTACTGTTATATCCCTAAAATGCATTAAAGACCTTGAGCGACCTGTACAATGTACATATTGGTGTCCTTGCTTTTAATTTCCTGTTCGCTTGGTTACAGTATAGTCAGAAGTTCTTCCTGAACACTGCTGTCACTGAGAGAAGGAGCAACATTTGTCTGCCAGCCCACTTCGATGACGCCTACTTCATCCGCTGGGGACAATAGGCGGCCTGAAAGTATTCCTTGTCACGTCGTTGAATCTTGCTCAGTTGATCAGGCGGCTCTACCAATTCATTGCCAGGGCCCACTCGTCCATCACAACGCATGGATTTCCCACATCGACGACACAGATGCCGTGGCTACTAGAATCGCAGAATTAGCTGCACCTTCAATCAACATCGATGGTCAGTTCACCGATTTCTTTGGCAACTTGCTACAAGGCCAACTGGAGCAAGTCCATGAAGGGCACTTCGCGTACATCGCAATACTCGGAATGAAGATGGAGCCGTCTTCCTACGATGCTTTCGTCAACTTCAATTGGAAGAACTGGTCTATTCTGTGCTACACGTGGGAACCGATCTGACACACGACACGGCGCGACTTGCCCTCAACCCGGGCGTCTCCAGACGAGGGGCACTCTTTTTCCATCCTGTGGCCGACAAGATCTCAATGACGGCCGTGTTCAAGGAGAGGGTCCCGGGTGGCCTAATCGACCAGTTGTGCCGCATGTTCCGGATCGACACCATTGAGGAGATGGGAGCGTATGAGCCCGTCCTTATGCACTCCCGCCCGCCCGCTCTCCGAGAGGCCAGGTTCAGAGGCACAGATTTTGCTAATTATCTTTTGTCGGGCGGCCATCCGCCATACGCTAATCTTCGACAAAAGTTTGAGATGTGGGTGACTGCCACGAAAGGTGCTCGAGTCTGCAGTATCTCTCCGTGACCTGCAGAAGTTGTCTACGGATAGAGTTAGTGCTCCGGGACACAGTCCATCTGACCGCGGTTCCGAACAAACAACTCTGCGACTCCTTGATGTAGGATGACATCATCATCCTGTGACCGAGAGATCAGCGAGTCGTCCAGCAAGCGAGGAGATGCGTGGGGGGAGCCGCCGACAACGAGGCCTCCCCCTCCAAGCGTCTTGCAGCAAAGTCATACCTGGATTACTTTCTGGCCGCGCAACGCATCGGCTGATATATCATCCTCTGAAGGCGGCCCTGGGCGGAACCATAGGCAACAGCCATGCATGATCTACTGCCAGTGTCACCAGAGATGGATCATGTCGGTCATCACAGCATGATTGATGGTGCATCACAGACGGCCAAAGCGGCATCCCGCCATCTCATGATCCAGCCGGCACCCATCCAGTGGTTTCTGGAAAAATCTTGACGAGACGTGTATTTCCCCCGCGACCGAAGAACAGCGCAGCAACCTGCCGTGGGGGGAATTCCTCCTGCGAATGATCAGCCAGTGGTGGGGAGCCGGAATTCCACTTCGATCTATTCACGGATGACTATCGCCAACAGAGACAGGCGGCAAATTCTGCAGTTTCGGAGGCAGATGTGTTGCACATGGTGTCGCAGCCACGCGCCAAGCGAGGGTATGTGGGCCTCATATCAGCAATCTTCAAGGAGATGGCGCGAGTTGCGGAGCTACAAGAGGCACAACTTCTTCACTTATTCTTGTGGCGGTTCCGCGTGTCAGCATGACCACACATGACACCAGCTTTCACATGGAACAATGCCTTGAGATTCACTGCAGTCACGGACAACTCCTTGGTCCAGCGAATAGCTGCGGCCAAGGGGTCGATCCATGACTGCAGGACCAGCGTCGTCAACTGTCCCTCCCTGTCAACGGTGAGGGCCACCGACAGGGACACGGCCGTGTTCTTTCGGTGCAACGATACTAGCACTCCGCCGCCCTAGGAACCCCCGCGAGCATCTAGATGTCTTTGCAGTGTTGCTGATCATTACAACCAGAGAGAGGCAAAGGAGACACATGGCCGACACATGGCATCCCTGGTTTGGCTGGAGACACTACCGTGAACAATTCCGTAAGTAAAGCTTGCTGATGTTACAGTTGAAGAGTTCATTTGCAAAAACAGATAAGTCCTTTGTTGAAAAATTTACATTATCATCACGGATGCTTCTATTTCTTTTATTGAAGGATGCACCAATACATTCTTTTTGACATTATCTGTACTTTGATAAATTTGCAAAAAAAAGAAGACGTTTTATATGTTCAAATGTACGCGGTTTCCATGGATACTAAAATGTAAAGCACGATTAAGCTAATTTTTCCTAAATAGTTATATATCTGTTTTTGCAAATGAACACTTGCACAGGTGGCAAAGTGTTTCGATATACGAAAAGACATGTACTTATGATTTCTTTTGTTCCATTTGTTCCTTTGTTTCAGGAATCAACGTGCAATAACAAGTTTGCACAGTACTCAGAGCCCACGACGTACTGCTGGACAAGAACCCAGATGACCAAGAGTATCCATTCTTTATGGACTGGACTGTGCCGGTGGACCTCGGGCAGCGTCTCCACACCCTGGGACAAGACCTCCTGCCCGAGGACAACGACGAGGAGCCGCCGGCAGCAGAACAACACGTTGCAGAACCAGGAGACCAGTTCCACCTTTGTTCTTCGGGCCAATAATGGTATCCCTTTTGATTCTTATAACTTTTTTGGTGTGAAGATGGTGCTGGTAGAAACCTATCGTTGAAAATGTTCAGCCTGGTATATTTATCCAGAAATAAGTAAAACAACCGAAAATCTTTTAAAAGATCAAAAATAAAAGAGAAAAGACTTAAGAAATGCTGTGGCCGTTTTTCACGATTTTCTCAAAAGTGGGCACCGTATGGGACTGAAATTTTCACAGATGACTGTTACTGTATCTTCCTTGATATTTTTTGCCCATGAATCTGTACTTCTTTGACAAAAACCAAAGTATGATACTACCTTTAATAAGAAATACTGTGGCCGTTTTTCACTGTTTTCTCAAAACGTGGGCACCGTATGGAACTGAAATGTTCACAAATGACTGTTATTGTATCTTTGTTTTTTTTGGCGACGTGCTATTATACTGCTTTGTTTTGACAAAGTTTTGGTGCGATGAGATGGGGGTGAAATAACATTGTCGGTGAGGTCGCCCTTGGGGTACTCTTTGCGGGTGGTCTTGCCTGACCTCACCTGGTCATCCCAACCAGATAGTCAGTTTTTGGTTTGTTTGTTGGGGTGTTTGTTTGTTTTGGTGATGTGCTTAACATACTACTTTGTAGTTTGGTCCATGGGTGCGATGGGGTGAAATAACCTGTCCTTGGGGCATTTTCAAGGGTTAGGGTTAGGGTTAGGCTGACCAACTTTTTCTGAATGACATGGACAACCTAAGCAACTTTATAAGGGGTCAAACCTTCTTGGTGGAACGGGTTGAAATCTTATGTAGCTAGCTCTCAGACTATTACTGTTTCCCATATTGCTGTTTTTTTTTTTTCAAATTAACTGGATTAACTATCCCAAAGCCACAGTAATACTTTCTATGCTACAAGTTTATTTCTCCACAAGAAAAGGAAAAAAATACAGGTTTACAGTAATCCACATTCTTTATCTTTTATTCTAAAAAAGAAGAGCGATTCAAATGTTCTACATTGTAAAAGCTTGACAGTTAAAATGCAATATGTTCAGGTTTAAAACTCCATCGTTGTACAAGGCAATTTGACAAACACAGAGATGCATACAAACTGACAAGGATGTGAAGTTGCATCTTATCATTGATAATGAACAAATTTAGAACTGATGAAACTGATGTAAAATCTCTGATACAAAGAAGATAATCATTTTTATGGCAATTTTTTGTGTGACCATTGAGTATACAAGACAATACAAATATGCAAATTCACACTAACACAAATAAAGTTTATTCCATTTTTTGTCTTAGTGTTCGCTTAGTGCAGTTTTAAACAGTTTCTGTTTATTTAATTATATGCACTAATAAGAATGATTCCCTTAAGTGAACAAGTAGCACAAAACAAGAAGTATATGATGTACATGTACTTGTATACATGTATGTATATGGTGAGACAATGATGTACATGTATTATGGTGAGACATGTACATGTATATGTTGAGATATGTACATGTACAGGTGAGCAGAACATTGTACCGATCTTGCTTGAACTCATACAGAGGAACAAAGTTCCACCTTCCCCTTGCTGCTGGTCTAATGCCATAATCAAATTGTACAGACATTGGCTGACTAAATAATTATACAAATTTGGGCTTCAACTTAAAGTGAATCCAGTCAGATTAGTCAATCTACCTTGTATCATATTCCAAGCATTTCAGCAATTTGCTTTGAAACATATAGTCAATAAAATATTATTCCGTTCCATAACACTTAACACATAGATTCTACCCAGACCACGAGTGAAAAACCTATACTGCCGTTTGATATGGTGGTTAGCATTAATTTGGCTCGACAAATCAGTTCGGCAAGGCAAGCTTTTTCACCTCAACATGGGTCTGCCGTGTTATCAATATTCGGAAAGGCAGTGGCATGACACAATTAAGTAATAACTGTCGAACTAGGCTGCACTCCGTCATTTGATTTAAGTTTGGCACGGCAGTAGCACACAGCTGTATCTTCTTGCGTGTCAAGAAGAAGGCTTTCACTTAGTCATGGGATAGTTCTAGAATGTACGTGCAAGGTATTCTTCAACAATTAGAACCAAATTACAAACGTACATTGCAGAACGAGTTCAAAACAATTGCACTTATGACCTGATTAATACTAGCAGTCAAATCGCTATTAAATGAAGTCATTTGTGACGGTTTATAGTGTGTTATGTAAAGAGAAGGTTTTGAAAGGAGCAGAGGTACAAATACTTGGTGTTCTTGCCGTCTTCAACTCAAAAGTTTTTTCTGATCAAAGCATGTCTACCTTGATTACAGAGGTTATGAACCTGGAGTTGGCAGGAAATTATAATAGTTGCTACATGTACAAGTTTACAAAATGATACAAACACTGCTGTAATTTCTAGAAAATTGTACCAACTAATGAACTAAATTCACACAAAAAACAAAGAAACACAACAGAGTGCAAGCTAGCAATACCCACAAAGCTACATTACAAGCATGGAGGTACACATACATGTACTGTATCCTTTATACACAAATGGCAGTGAACGGCTTCATGAGCAAGAAAAAACAACTGATTTTTTTTTTATTAAATTCTTGGTTATATTGGTTTTGGATTAAATATATGTATTCAATCAAAAAAGTATTTGTCTTAACAAGACAAATTGCTTTGAACACTAGTTGGAAAATAATATTCATAAAAAGCAACAGACTACAACCGAATTCAAAAAATATGTTACGTTCATTATGTTTAAAATCTTACAATGGGCTATATCATGTGGCATGAAAATTGTACCGTCTTGTTTGCTATTTGTAGATTTAATTCATTTGCCAATTTCATACACAGACTAGTCATCTTTGTTGTATTTCAAAACCGTGGAGACAGAAGTTATATTTTACTAACCAAGTGGAGTGGGCTAAAGATTCTAAACAAATAACAATAAATAAATTATTTATCAAAAAGATTATCTTTTTTTAAATGTGTAAATACCAAACAAGTTACATTGATCGAACTTTTCAACCAATTCCATTTTTATGAGCTGTGATTAGGTAGAGTTGTAGATTACATTCAATAAAAGGGAAAAACCGGTGGGAATATTGATAGAATTGTTATATTTAAGAAAATATCCATTCATAATGGACAGTCTATTACTTTTTATTTAAGGCAAGTTTTGACAGGGCAAGTGTAAAGCAGAATTTTGAAGATGCATAAATGGGAGAAAAGTATCCCAAGACAATTTGTGAATGATTTCAAGCCAAAATTTCTGTTTCAAATTGCTTTTGTCTTCAGCGTACAACCTATCCAAGCCTTGCTGCCTGTGTATAGAATGATGCCTCATTGCTCATTTCATTTTTCCGAATTTCTTTTTATAAAACCTTGCAGCATTGTTCTCATCAGGGTTGAAAAAAATTGACAATTACAACCGAAATAAAAAATTGACATCAAAATAACATCATATTTATGAGAAGATGAAAACTTTTAGTTAGTTAGTTGTAACTTGTAGAGAGCCTCCTGGTTGTTCCACTGATGTCTTGGCTTTGGAAGAACTATTATTCATTGTCAATAGCATCTTATTGTTTGGATATGATTCTGTGCCACACTGCCATGTGATGTCCTCTCAGATGTATTGTTATTATTGTATTCCAAAATTGGCTCATCCGCTCTCCTGCTCCTGCACCTATTCCTCTACTCATCTGATTGTTCGGCCTCTTCTTCCTCCTGTGGTTTACGGGCCAGCTTCTTGGGTTTGTTCTTTGAGCCGAGGGGTCGTCCTCGCTTCCCCGGGGTACTGCTCCTTGCAGTCACCTTAGCCTTGGTCGCAGACTTCTTTTTGGGGGAACCAGTGCCAGATGGTGGCCTGCCACGGGGCTTCTTTGGCGATTCCGGGTCCTTCACGGGGTTGACTCGTGGCCGGCCGCGTGGCCTCTTAGGAGCATCAGGATCAATGACCTTCTTCGTCTTGACCGAGCCCTTGGGGCGTCCTCGGGATCGCTTGACTGGGGGTGCATCATCAGAGGGTGCAACATCGTTACCATCAGTGTCTACTGCTGGGGCATCTGCCTTGCGTTTTGCCATATTGCTATCTAATGTTGATATACACGCTGTAACAAGAAAAATGCAGAATCAGTCAACATTTGTTTACAGGAAATTTATACACTTAACTCAAAGACACAAACGTTTGTTTGGAGAGCAAAACTTAACCATAATTTTGTAAGTTTGGGTAAAATCAAACTTGTCATGTTTTTCAAATTCATACAAATAATGAAGTTAATGTTTCTTTGCCTTGTGGAATGGAACATTCCATCTGTCACCTCATGAAATTAATCTTACCATTGTACAGAATGTGAAACATGAATTCATTATTTGTTTTTATCATGCCCGCATAAATTATTGCCATCTGCTTGATTGACTTGTAAAAATCTGGCGCAAAAGATTTGAGTCGCCAGTCCACGCGATAACTCGGGCGCAACCGGAGAATAGTATACAGTACCATGAAAGTACTAATGAGTAGTGCCTGTTCATTAGTACAGACTATGACAACATCTACCGATGGGATTCATGAAGACATGATATAGGCCTAAAAATTAATACTGGCTAGTGGACAGCAAATTGAAGCAAGGAAAGTTGTAGGCCTTCTGCATGTGGTCATGGTGGTTGCTTTATGACATAGGCCCCCTATTAATTTTTCATTATTAGACTATATTATTCCTGCATACAGTGCTAGACCTTACATCCCCTACATCAAGCAAAACTATAACTGGTGGCCTTCAACATTGAAAACTATTGGTCTAAAATAACGTTGCAACTATCCCTTACAGGTGGAACCGTAACTGTTACAACTGATAGGCCTATCTCTGAGCGCAACCGTGGTCAATGGATTTATATTTTAAGTAAACCATCAATGAAACTATGAATGATTCCTAGTTTCGTCGCAACGGATTTGTAAATAGGATTCAAAGATCGATGCAACATATTAAGAACATGAGAAATAAAATGTGTTTTTTTTTTCCAGTTGGAAGTAGGCCAGGTCTGACATGCAGTTGAGGGCGTTAGAGTCTTTTACGCCACCAATATTATTTTCAGTATTTATTTAGCTTCTTCGGTTCCAAAATGAAATTTGTTACTTAAAGCAAATTTATTCATGCCTCATGGGTCCTGTAAACCCTAACATGAACATATTTCGGCACTATTTCAATGAAAAAAACAAACAGTTTCTTACACAAATAAATACTAGTTAGGCCCCCTAATCCCTATTTATTTTAAAAAATAAAAATTATTAATTAGGACCTTTTTTGCGAATAAAAATTAACAAACTCAAACAGATGGTTCATGGAAATATTCTTCATGGGATGAAAATAAATCACAATCGAATAAAATTTAAAATGTCTTCATACCACCACAATAAATATTATAAACAAATACAATTTACATTATTTTGAGTAAATCGTCGTTTTTAAAATGCTGCCAAATCATTGTTTATCTCATCCCAAAAATAATTTTAAAAATTGTGCACTTTACTCATGATCTCAACTCCCAACCAAAAATGTATAAATAACAAAAAACCTTTGATATTTGCCCAAATAACTCACTTTGTCGTACAGCCAAATAGCTTCTTCACATCGAACAGAACAAAGCAAAAATGAACGGACACCCAAGCTTAACGCCGAACTGGGTGCTACATGTGATAATGACAGCCTTCCGCTGTAAAGAAAATTAAAGGAAAAAATAATAAATTAAAAACAGTACAAAAAGACCGAGAACATTAATAATAGTGGTCTTTTTGCCAATATAAAGATTGGAGTAATTATGCTGAAGAAGCATGCCATGAAATTCAGATGCTTATAAATAAAGAGATGAATCTAATGGCTATTTATTTTTTTAGATTGCCGAATTTACAGGCATTGCGACTGAATTTATGCTACTTCCAACTAGAACTTGATCTGTGAGATCATGGGGGGGGGGGGGGGCTGGTACATCCCTAGAATTTCATTTTATCCCCCAGGTCTGAGGAATTGTCTACACCACTGTATCCCCAGTCAATATCGGGATTGATCGAGAAAGAAAAACAGTGATTGATAAAAATTAAAAGCCGGTTTGCTAGATGAAGATGATATCATTATTATCAATTATAATTTTTATCCATTATTCCGACTGGCAGTCCGGTGTCACGAGCTCAGGTGACCGGCGTGCCGAGGTGACCGGGTTACGAAGCCGGTCAGCTAGGCATGTGACGAAGACGGGCTGAACTGCCCGGCGTGCCGAGTTGGCCGGTAGTATACGTTAAAAACAGAATGGCTGCGTGTGTGTTCTTTCCTCCATGGTGAAAGTAAGTAAAGGGAGCAGTAAATAGACATCATGACAGCCACACATGTGGTAGAGTGATTAACTCGAGTGTAGGGATCTATATAGCATGGAGGTAGGAAAAGAGGGACATCGTTTCCTAGTCATAATGTCTTTTCTACTGCAGTGTTCTGTACAGCAGTTTAGACAAGTCCTCAGACCTGCGGGGGGGGGGGGGGTCGTACGTTCAGGATAAGTATAAAGGCTTGTCGCTGCTTACAGACCCCTTACTATCAACAATCAGATCAGATAATTGACCACAAGGTCACAAGTGGTCAGTTTGGCCAATGCTCCTGCTCCAGCGGCCCAAGGCCAGGGCACACCAGACTCAGCACACCAATAAAATGGACCAATTTTCGTCTTGTTTTGCGCAAGCATGGTGTGACGTTTCAGCTCCTTATTGGTCTGCCGCACGCAGTGGGGCAGCTCGGCACGCCGGTCACCTGAGCTCGTGACACCGGGTAGCAAGACATGAATTATTGCTTGCGGAATTGCCAAGTCTAACTTGCCACTGTTGCCAGCCAGTGAGGAAATATTTTAGTGCATATACAAACCTATACTGTGTTTATCGATGTATTACATTTAAAATTTGAATCAATTCCAGCTGAATAATTACGATCATGAATGGACTGTGTAGTGTGATATTACCGAACTCAAATGAAGTGGATTTTTGATATCAGTATAATCAAAAATGATTTCATGCAATCATGGACACTAGGCTACTACAATACAATACAATGGTCGATAGGTGGCGCTCGTTCGACACAAATAATGCACCAACTATCTGGAAGTCAATACACTTCATGACACCATCTCATAATTATCGTTTAGATGTAGTCTGATAACGGGACCTTCGTACCGTGCTCAAACCAGTGTTGGGTATCGGCGGGAACTAGATCAATATGTTTACAGGGTTTGACAAGTTTGTAAACAACAAGGGGAGCACGTGTGTTGGTTTACAACTGTAAGGTGATTGCATAGGTCGTGCAGTATAATTATACCGCGACGCGATCCGACCGGCATTGCTGGAACCAGGAAAAAAGGTGGTCAGCGTAGCATACTTACCTTCCATCCCATGATCCTACACGGAGTGACCATGGAGCAGTGACTGCAGTGATGGAAAGGACTGATGGCTAAATATGTGGAAGTGGTGATATTTTATGGACCTCCATTTGCCGTATGTTCAATTCATATTATTAATCAAAACTGGAATAGGCCTCGATACAATAGACAATACTAGTTACTACTTTACTAGCTACTACTGTACTAGGCCTATGCGTGGCACTTTGGCAGTATGTTATGTACATAGGCCTACCTCCATGTTATGTATCCTGCAGTTATCGGTTTTCGCTCCGATAACGGGAAAGTTTCTCAAAAGTGAAAACGAAATGGAATATCAGAAAATCACTCCAGTCAAACCTTTCAACTGGACACTTCCAGATTATTATCTGTAAAAATCCTCGAAGTTCAAGTCTTTTCTTTGAAAATATTGTCCGTCATTTACAGGGACACCAATTCCGCTATGTAAACGCGACGTCATGTGTTTTCACCCCCTTGGCTGAGTGGCAAAGTTCATTGACATCGGGGTAGCTATGGCGCACCAAGTCACTCAAAAACGGCTGGAATATTGTCCTGGCTCGATTCTTCTTACTGGGTCAATTGAGTTTGTTATAAAAGGTTCTAAATTCCAAGATTGTGAATTATAGATAATTTATCAACAATATCATGCATGACATATTTAATGGCAATTCATTGTATTTGTCTTATGTTCTTACATTAAAAAATAAATAAATAAAATTAAATCTAATTTTTTATCTTGATGCGAAATATTAATCAGAGCATTTTTTATAATATCTGGCATCATTATGAGAGGCCTAAACATGGATACATCAGCTTATCAAAGTTTTAAGTAAACAGGAGAAAAACAAAACACTGTCACTCCGATTTGAGAAAGACTTTAATACTTTTGTCTCATTGGCACACCATAAAAACCCAGATCGCAACAGGATCACGTGACCTGCATAGAAAGAATGAAAGTTGCTCTAGCAGACCGTACGACGGTTTAGTTTGGAATATTTGACCACAGATTGTGTCTTTTATAAACGTTTGAACATTAGCCTTAAAATGCATTATATACACCCAAAATCACATAGTATTTTTAACTTTTGAGTATCACTATCGACTGCAAACTTTAATCTCAACATCCTGAATGTCGGAGATAGCCCTGAGTGTAGTCATCAATTCAGGGATACTGATCACAAAGAATCGCGCACGGTGTCACGGTAAACGGGAGTCAGATTTGGGGAGCGAAAACACATGTCGGTAGAAAACACATGACCGGACGACTACTAGTACTAGTACTAGTAGTAGTAGTAGTAGTACTAGTACTAGGCCCTAGTACTAAATAAAGCCGTACTTAGGACTTCTGAGTTCTGAGTTAGTCAATCACGTTTGTAGGCCTAATTATAGCGCTGCGCACTTGCGCTAAAAAAAGCACCGAACCTCAGACAAACATTGCAACCGGCCATGCAAACGTCTTACTTCCATGGTTTAGCAATGCATTAATACCTGCTTGCCTCTTTTCAGGCCACAGTCGTTGCTCGAATGGTCCATTAGTATGACCACAAAGAAGTGCATCATGACCATGTGAAAATATGAAGAGGAAACAAAATTGAAAAGCAATAATTTTGGAAAATATGAAAAAAAGTTCTTGTCTCTCCTTTTCTCACACTAGGGGAAAACAGCCTATTACAGACACCATCTGAAGACAAGTCACCAGAGAATATCAGCCACTGATCTCTTCACTGCGAATCCTGACCTCGGGCTGCGACAGATCATCCTACGAGTGGTGGCGCTGTTGAAGCAGGGCATAAATGTGGCCATTGATGATGAGAACTGGTTGCAAAATACAAGGCTTTCATACGTCAAGTCAATCTCGGCTAAGGTACATGTACAACAGTCAAATAATGAGCTAATGAATAAGTTGTGGATTGTCGCCCACTTGCCCTGCCATACATTTTTGCGTCAACAATTTACATGACATTTCTGTTGTGAAAAACAAACTGCATAATCACAATGCCGAGCCGATTCCCCACAAAAACTGAAACTGCTGTTTCTTTTTGTTGCAAAGGTGATATTGAAATATTGATATAATTTTTTACTATACCTCATAAATATTCATGACCTAGAGCCAAATTCCAAATGGATATAATATTTGCTGATCACCAGCAAGTAGGCCGGTGAATCCCCGAAAGAAATGTTACATCTCACTGCGCATGGAACATGCACTGCATATCTATCCTAGTTTACATTGCGTGTGTGTGAACTAAGTTCACAAAAACGAGTGTTTTGCTGCATACGACAAAATTGTGGACAGTTAAGAATATTTATGAGGTTTAGAAAAATCAAATACTGTATCATATGGTTTATTTCGGGTGGACAGTCGATTCTAGCTTCCCTCGGTGTTGGAAGTTTAGTTGTAAACTAGTTCAACAGCCAACTTCCAACACTGACCTCGGGAGCTAGAATCGACTATCCACACTCAAACCATGTGATATGTGTATAATATTGAACTATGCCATGAATTTATAGAAAGGAATCGGGTTGGTATAGTCATTTTTATTCCTGAACAATGATAAAACTCACTGACTTAAACCACATTTCAGAATCACTTGCCATCTGCAAAATTAGTGCAATCAAAGCCTTAATTTAATTTGAACCTTGTCACTTGACATCTTTTCACACAAGATTTGTAACCAGGTCCCTACTGACTCCCTACAGGATGGGACCTGACCACTTGTCATTGGTCATGAGAAGTGATTTCCAGGCCTTTGGTACTCTTACTGGTACTCTCTAATTTGTACTCCTGGATTCAAGCATTTTTCCCTTTCTAATTTCCCTCATCAATCAATGACATTTGTTCATCCTTTACAAACAAAAAATTTGAATTAAACCTGCGTGTAACAATGGATGAAACTATTTGCACCTGAAAGGTTCCGAACTGCAGATTTCGCTGCATCAAGTTCAACCCTGGCCCTAGCCCGGTGACTCTACTTTGGCTGGAGGAATGGTACTTGGCCAAGAGTGCCTTCAACGGGGAGGAGCCATCTTTGGACAATGTGGCAGGACGAGAAGCCAGGGTACTTCAGTGGTTTGGTGGGGATGTTGTTGCAAGAAAGCCGGAGTGTCCCAACACCCAGGAAGGGATGAGACTCCAAGATGTCCATGTTGAATTGACTGCTGAGGAGGAATACAAGGTAACCAAGCCTTTTTACTACAATGGACCTTTTTGAAGAAGCCAAAAACAGGCTGTGCGCGCGGAGTGTGCGCAAAGCACTGTGAGAAACAGAATGTTGATAGGGCTGGCGCTGAGTGCATATTATGTACGGACATAAAACTACATCCATGACACCACTGGAACATGTAGCTCAATGTTCAGTAACATTCCATACACCATTGTGCAGCAGCATCATGTATATATACAACTCAAAGTAAGGCTTTCTTTGGGAAAAAAATAACAACTTTAAACTTGCAAACAATTTATTGCCCTTCAACCACATAAATAAGCACTTCACTAAGTGCCTTTGAGCACACATGAAAAAATCATGCACTGGCTCAGGTGGGATTCGAACCCACGACCTCCTGTTTACTAGTGCAGATACCCTACCTTCTAGCACGTAAGGAGCTAACCTGTTTGGTCAGGTTGAACTGTTTGATGAGACATTACAGTTTCAGAGACTGCCTGAGAAGCTAGTGTGCCAATAATGATGGTCAAACTTGGCCTAGGTTACTCTATCCCACATATGCTGTAGTGAATAGATTGGATTGTAAGGCTTATAAATCGGGGACCTAGCTTGTAGCCTAGCATGCAGCAGCAGCAGCTACTCTAGCAAGTACCAGTAGCTATATAGGAGGTTGCTGGACTATAGGTCCCACTCAATCAGGCTGTGAATTTGTAGAAAAGTATAAAGACCAGTTCTTTGATTAGTTTGCAAGGCCAAGCCTTTTCTATTACATAAAAAAACTCTAAGAAAAAGTTTGCTTGTAATTGTTTAATTATTATTATAATAGTTTGAAGTGCCAGCTCTCTTTGTCCAGTGGGAAGGCGCCTTTCAGTCTGATGATGAGGGTAGGGTCAAGTGTTGCAAGGGCACCAAGGAACTGATGCAGGCATGGACAGCTGTCAACCCATGGGGGCGCATCATCATCATTGCTAGTGGCCCTCCTTGTGCTGGTAAGCTGCTGGAAATTTGAAAATTCAAAAATTGGAACCTGTATTACCTGGTACTGAAGTTAGTATGTAAGTGTTTTTATTTTGAAATTTGGACAACAGAAAATTAAGCTTCTTTATAAAACTTACAAACTAAAAAGTGAAGTGAATGAGGATTGGGACCTAAATTCAATGAGCAGTTTTAGCTTTAATCAAAACTAGCTACATGTAACGAATACTGGACAAGGCTCCAAAAGGTTTTCTTTTTTACCTGGTATAAAAGCTGCTTTTGCTATTGGAGGTTTGGTTATTTGTCAGTATTAATTTATCAGAAATTGTGTGTGCAAGTGACAGAAAGCTGATAATCCCATCAAATTATCAGAACAGCATTCTTCCATATTTGTCAGCTTAAAATAGTCAAAGACAGTCTCAGAAATGATGAATATTAAATGATTTTGGTCGGGAAGTATATAATATTATCTCAGAAATGTTCATCTTCCCGCAGATTCTAAGGTGAGGTGCTACAGTGATCAAGCAGTTCTCAGGATGCAAGAAATGCTTGTTGAACTCAGCAAGTCCCTATTGAGTCCTGTGCACTTTTGCTGCCTTCTCAAGCCAAAGTTTGCCCCTTCTTTTGCCAGGCCTCCAAAGCCTGGCCTGCTGGCATTCCTGCAGAGACTCCACCACATTGACCTATGGCATCCAGGCACATTGTACCTGTACCAATCCCAAGATCAGGCTGACAGTGCCCGGGCAGCCGGGTTGAGATACCATCGGGCAGGTCCAGTCCTGGAGAACATAGACATTGTCCACAGTATCCAATGTGCCTACAGGGATGAACTCCACCCAACTCTTAAACACATTAAACTGTTCATGCCACCTGATGACTCGAGCCAAAAGAGGTCTGCTCCCACCATTCCCTTGTACTCAGCAGCAATTGAGGTAAAGGATGTGGGATGTTACATGAAAGAGTTATCCTGTGGACTTGTGATAGGAATTTGCTTCAAAGATAAGGATGCCCTAAATGCGTAAGTATGGCCATTAGTATTGAATGTCATTTTTGTAATTAACAAGGCACAGACTCCCAAACTCTGTATCAGACTCATTAGCTAATGTGCTGTCTTAGAATGAATGAATTTGCCAGCTTGAGCAGATATTTGAACCTGCAACCCCTGGAATACTTCCTGGGGCTCTACAAACTGAGCTACATGTATCCAGCCGTACGTTGGCAGTATCCTTAAATTGTCAATTATCTTTGGTTTTTTGGCAGTCAGAAGCTATAGAAACTCTCAAATACAACTATATCCTAGGATCATTTGATACTTGTAGCATTAGCAATACTGCAACCTGAGAAATGGTTTTATTGGATATTGCTAATATCAGTGTCCCTTGTGGTTATTTGATGATTGCATTTTATTTCTGGGTTTTCTTGTAGGTATCAGAAGCTGTATGCTGAAACAGCATCACGCATCACAGATCCAGAATCTAGAATGACGTCTCATGTTCCCGAGAGAATAACAGCAGTCAAGACCAAGACATGTAACAGCAGGTGGGAGGGAAATTCACTCTGTGGTAGGAGGTTCAAACTGCAGTCTCTGTCATCTTATACATCACTTTCACAAGACACATATTCCAGATTTTTGTATGATTTATCACCACAAATCTGATACTGAATAGTATAGATCTCAAAATTGAGACAGTGTAGTCACAAAAATTGCGGAGAAACTTTCTGGTTTGATATCATGCTAGGGCTGTTTTGAGACAATTCAGCAGATTTTCCTGGGAGAAATCAATTAGCTTGTGAATACCTTCACATGCTGATAACTACAGGGCACAATCTCATAGAGCTTGCTTTAACGGTATGGAATTTTATATCTGCCATCGGGCATCATCCGTCGCACGTCACCTCTTGCTTTTTGTTGCCATTGTTCCAAATCTGCTATTTGCAAGTTCCATACATTTTCTGTCATTTTGCCATTTTGTGTGTTGCCCGTCATGTGTCGTCTCCTCGCCCCAGTGACGGGTGACCCACAATGGGCGAAGGGCAATCTACGACAGGCGATGGGTGACACGGAATGGGCAACCGCAGATATGGAATTCCATATAATGGCATTAAGTGACGCCTCTCCAATCTTCACTAACTGTAGCAGAAAACTTGCCCAAGTGCAGATACGTTTTACTTGTTTATTTGCTTCTATACGAGTGGTGATTTACATTGTGCCATCAAAGATTTTAAGCAGTTGATCAGTGTTGAGAAATGGAGCTTACTCTCTCTCTGTGCTTACCACAGTGTTTTAAATTGACAATCAACCATCAAGCAAGAAATAATATGCTTAATTAAACACCCGTTGGAAATTGTTCCCTGGTAGCCGTTCACATTTGCGATATATTTACAAGCCACAGTGAGAATAATCTTTTTTGAAGTAGATTGAGTTTTTATTTTCAATTTGTTTGTTTTTAATCAGTGCAGTCATCTGCATTCAACGCTCAAACGTTCAGACAACATCCAAGAGTGACACGCAGGTCACCACTAGAGGACGTCGTTCATGGATGATGCTGCAGAGTTCAAAAAAGAAAAAGAACGATGAATCTTCCCATGACAGTTACACGGAGGAAACACTTAGGTAACAAGAAAAACAAGTTTTGAGTCATTTTTCTTTTTGTTACAGTGTTAACCTTTTGGGGATCAGAATTATGCGGTTAAGATAAAGATGCATTTTTAAAATTCTTCTCTAGCAGAATCTTGGTCCTTTTTCTTTTTGGTTGTGTGAATACAGATTGTTGTTTTGCCATTCTTGATTTACAGGTTTGTTTCTGGAAATCCAGTGGGTACTAAAATTCACTACTGTAGGGCCACTGCCAGCAGCATATGGTGGGTGCACGGTTAGGTTTCTAAATTCAGAGAACTTGATTTGTTGCAGAAAGTGAGGGAATGTCCCCAGTTTTGCATGCTTATCTATCCTATGATTACCGGTATTAATAATATAACTAACAAGTAATAAACTGCTTCAAACTGCTCATCAACCAAAACAATGACCTGAAATATATCAAATGCTTGGAATTAGGAGGGTCTGGCATTTTTATCCTAGCAGGATCATTGTTCAAGGTTAAAAAACATCAGTAGCAACGTTTTGGCTGCAAGAACTGCTAGCCTTCATCAGGCAACTGAAGAACTGGTTGCTGCAATGCACGTTTTATCCTGTTAGTCGGCGTCCCTCATGCTCACCGTATCCTGTACTGTGGATGCCGAATGGGTCACTCTGCAGGCGTTTTACGCTTCACTCCATGAGTGGTTCGGGGGCATGTCCTAAGCGTGGCTTGAGTGCGCTTTGATGAATCCTTTCGTAGCGTTGCGCCAGGTACTTGGATAGGTCGTACGCGAAGGAGCTCACACACGAGACGATGGGCCTCAGTGGTGTGCCCGGTTTGTGATTCCCCAGCAAACCATAAATCCTGGGGGTGTGCTTGCTGGTGGGGTGGAGCTTCCGGTACGTCACGTCATCAAGGTACCCCGTCCTGTTGAGAGTGAGCAACTGGGATGTAATCGGTGGGTCCTTTGTCAGCATGTGGTTGGGGCCTGCGATGATCAGCTCACTCATCTTACTGTGGTACATGTCTGTGTTGAGGATAACGCTGGCGCGCCCCTTATCGGCTTGGAGGATCATGATGGACCGATCCTTTCGCACTTGACCTCAGGCTGCTGCAAAAGGATTGGTCCATCATGATCCTCTCACATGACAAGGATAGAAACACCAGGCCTTTCTAACTCCAAGCATCTATGATTATTAGTATTGCTTTGTATTCAGTCTGTTAATTTATTTCTTTGTTTTTGTTTAATAGAGAAGAGAAGAGACAAGTAGCTTCCTTGGTGTCAAGCACCTTGTACTGTATGAGTGCAGCTGAACTATATGAAATGGCACTGCTCATCTTACAAGAGGTAAGACTGTGATGACAATGAACCTTGACTCTCCCAAACACTGTAGTGCCCCCTGGAATAGCAACTTCATAAAATGTTATTGTACTTTCATATATTTGTTAGTTTTCTGTTATTTTTGTTTAATTATCATGTGTTTTTTTAAATGTTTTTAAGATATATATTTTTAACTTATTTAATATGTCCTTGTAATTTTCCTGAATATTGTATGTACAGCATATTTTGTTATTTTCTTGTCTAACTTTCTAAGCGCATAGAGACTTGCTCCGCAATGTGTTATGCGCTCTATAAGAACTGTTTATTATTATTATTATTATTAACTTTTACAATTGTTCACTGGGGCTCATAAAAGGACAGTGTTTTAAACATGAATGGGTTTCCCAGCAAAAATAAGAAATCAATCAATCAATCAATCAATCAATGGTCTGGGTTGGCTGTCGCTGAGCTATTTATTAATCATTCATTCATTCATACAACATTTATTTCCATATCACAGATAAAGAAAATACAGAAATGTGTTTTAAGGAAAAGCTGGCTCCCCTAGCCCCTCAGTCAAAGTAACTGAAGATTTCAGTATGTACACAAATTGTTTGCTTTGTTTTATCTTAAAGTATGCAAACCTGTTCACCATCAAACTTGATTCTAAGTATTAGTTATCATGCAAAATATCAAATATGACATTGTCTCACCCCACATACCACAACCCGGATGATATGCATCTTGACAGTGTGTTTGCATTTCCACATTAGGACAAGATGAAAGATTCTGAGAGAGTAAAACTTGAAGACACCTCCTTGTCATCTCAAGAGACTCTCAATCAGACATCTCTAGAACAAGCCACAACAGAGACAGCAATTACAGACAAAGGAAGAGATAAGGAAGCAGTGTCTTCATTGGATGAGGAGAGAGGGAAGGTTTTGGGAGGGGTGGGGAGGAAAGTGAACCACCCGTTCTCTGTTGAGTCTGCAGACATGACATCACCCTCAGGGAAAGCAGGGTAAGTGTCTAATGTGCTCTCCTTGTCTGATAATCATATAGCCTCATGTTGGATCTATGTGTGTTACTATGGTTACTATGTATGACAGACTCAAGGGGGAGCATGCCCAATGCCAAACTCATTTTAACCGCACATTATCATCACGTTCAAACCACTCAGCCGAGAACCACTCAGATCCATTATTCAACATAACCTCTTGACTCTTTGCACATTAGGTGCCTTGGTCACTTACATGTACAGTATTCTGTTGTGAAAGACAACATTGTAAATGTAAGACAAATGTTGCTTTTGCTTTTTTTTTTAGAATGGAAATTCAATTCAATCATCTCTATTTGTTTGGCACGTGGTGGATGGGGAGGTGATTTGTGCGTGAACTGGTAGTTCTTTTTTCAATTTTAGTTTATAATTGAAAAGTTAAGAAAGATAAATTGACTGGAGCAGGATTCGAACCAGTGACCTCGGAAAACCATAGGTCTACTGGCGCTCTTACCAACTGAGCTACCCAGCCCTATATTGCTGTTGTCTCTAATAATAATAATAATTGGGTTACATTTGATTGAAATTTGCTAATGGTATGACGGTTTTACTCTTGAATATGGAAGGTAAGATTTGCTTGAAACCACCTGACTGCGCCTCAAAAAAACTGTGAAGATATTGATAGAATCAGTCACACTGTTGAGAAGCTGCTATTTGATTAACATGAATTAGAGGGACACATCATTATTATTTTTAATTGCATGGACACTTTAAAGTGTACAGTGTTATGTTGCTGTATTATATCTCCATACAGTGTGTTTTAAAGGTAGTATCATTCTTTGGTAGCATATTCACAGATTTACTTATTTACTTACAGGGTACATAGATGGTGATGGTAGAAACCTGAAATGCTGTATTTATCCAGAAAAGAGTAAAACCAATGACCAAAAAATGATTTAGATCTTTTAAAAGAAAATATTTCTAAAATACTTAGGGCGTTTTTCTCTGTCTTCTCAAAAAGTGGGCACCGTATGGGGCTGAAAATTTCACAGATGACTGTTACTATATCTTCCTTGATATTTTTGCCCATGAATCTGCATTTCTTTGACAAAAACCAAAGTATGAATATCATATTACCTTTAACGTGTGCATCAAAAACAAAATTGAATCATTCGTATTAAATAGATTTTAATTACTTTAAACATGTATAGAGGTCAAGAATACCCATGTAATCAAATTTAAAATTGCATCAATTCAGGTTAGATAGACACAATGTTTTATTCATTTTACTCAATGTTGTACAACACTAATTAAAACACAGCAAAATAGAAGCAGATGAATATCAATTGGATCGGTTTGCGGAAACAAACAATATCAACTAGATGTGTTTGTTGACAAACACTGAGCTGTTTCGCGTATGTTTTTATAAATAATATGAAAAACAAACATGAACGCAATTGTCCCAGTACAGAGAAATTGCGGTGTTTTAATTGTCGTAAACAACTATAAGGAGCGTCGTCACTCGTCCATTAATATACATATAGGTACATGTACATACACACGACCATGAGAAACACAGAAATGGCAGTCTACTATAGGCCAGCGCGCAAAGTATGTATGGTTGTGCATGGGCGGTGGAAACAGCAAAATGACTGATTTTCTAGCTCGTCGTACTACGTTTACATGTACACAATTGGCCCACTACCATGGATAGCCATATCAGCGGTCCAAGAATTTCCAAGGCCCGTGTTTTGTGTTATGTTTGACTCTAAATGGCAAAATTAATGATTAAAAAAAAATCAATAAAAATTCAATCGATGACGTCATCGTGACGTCACTTCACATAAGGGATACTAGTACCATTTCCTACCTACCCACCAAGTTTCATTTCGATCGGATATTCGCTTCTATGTGTTTCCGTGAAAAAGTGGCAAAATTAATTATTCAAAAATCAATAAAAAATCAGCCGATGACGTCATCGTGACGTCACTTCAGATTTAGGATACTAGTACCATTTCCTACCTATCCACCAAGTTTCATCACCATCGGATATTTCCTTATATGTGAATCAGAAACTCGGCTTTTTGATGACGTCATCATGACGTCACCACTTTTTGGTATTTTGTGGCATATGCCTATAACCTAACAAACATTTTATCGAAAGAATTTCGAAATTGCGATATGTCGTTCAGGAGATATAAAGAAAAGGTCCAAAAATTTAATAATTCGTAAAAAATCACACGATGACGTCATCGACGCGTGACTGCAATTTTTGTCTATAACACGTCCCCATATACTTGCATACCAAGTTTGAGTTGCATCGGACTTGCCGTTCCGGAGCTAAAGAGCCCTAAAATTTGCACTTTTATGATGACGTAATTGTGCACGTGATGACGTCACGATGACGTACTTACGCGGGACACTATTCGGGGTGGTGGTCTAACTATGTGCCAAGTATCAAGTTTATCGGAATTGGCATAATGGTAGAAGTGGCTCTTAGAAAACCCCTGTGTTATGTCTATGGGAAAAAAGTGGAAAAAGAAAAAAAAAAAAAAAAAAAGGAAAAAATAAAAAAAAAAATAACAAAAACAAAAGCTGTTCCGCCGCATGCGAAACAGCTAATTAGGAAAGCAATAACTCATCGAAACTAATGAGCGCTTGTAGATCCACAGACTGGCAAGGAGGCAGGAAATCAGTGCTGTGAATGATTACAATAAGAAATATATCAATTGGTACCAACGAGGAGGGTAAGGAGACCAACACTGATGGATGTTTGAACTAGGCTAATGGGAATGATTATAATGTGAATAGAAAATCAAATGTAAACATGAACATGGTCAAAGCGCGTATGACATTGTTGACATTCTGTTGCCTCCTCACCGGGTTTTGACACGTAAAGTCTGTTCCAAAATGTAATTAGTGAGTTGCTTATATGGGCCAAGGGTATGATGTTTGCTAAAAGCCTTGAAATTAGGTTATGTCATACCATCCATAGCAACAAGGATCAGCTCTCACAGAAAGGAGATTTTGAGATATTATCATGGGTCGGCAGTTCCAGAAAAACCTTGTTCATACTGTACATGGTTATGTACTGCAGAAATGAGAATGGTGCTGCAAATTTGATTAATAATTTAAAGGTATCTATATGTGGTGACAGGATTTCATTTTTTTATTTCATTGGGATGCAAATTGCAGCATTATTACCTCAGTACAAGGCGTTCAAATTTACAATAACTTATGAAAAAACTCCTAATTTTTTAACTTTTTATGTAATGGAATATAAAAGAAAATCAGCCTTAATTAAAAGCCATTTTGTTTTCCTTTTGATATTATTCAATTTGCAGACAATCAGTGAATGTCCAGAAACCTTCAAATAGCCCCTCTGTCCTACCAGAATGTCTCCCCCCTGAAACAGTCACATGTGTCCCAGAAACTGCTGGATATTTAGTAGCTTCTATGAGGGCAAAGGGATGTACTACTACTCATCCAGGGGAGATTACTGCTGAGCAGAGAGTGGAGGGGATGAAGGCAAGCAAGGGACCTGATTTGTCCTTCTTGGATGATATCTTCTGAGGTAATTGGAATTTAGTAATGGATAAATATTCCACTGACTGTCTATTACAAGTATGCTTGTACCAGGACTCTGCCAATACTAGTACACTCACAGTTCAGGGCCCAATGTCATGGAACCCATTACTGTAAGCAAATGTTCTTCACTTTTACGATAGCAGACTTTTTTGCTCACGGTTAGCGAATTTCTCGCTATACGTTAAGCAACCTGGACTTTCTTCAGAATGCACATGACAGCACGCCAGCAGAAAAAATTGTATGCTGCCCATGCCATACTCAAGAAAACTTCATTTGGATAAAAAAGTACTTGTGCAAGATGTTTTTAGTGCTCAATGAAAATATAATTCATAAGGAATGTGCACAAATAGTCTCATATATGAACACCAATTTCACTAAATTTTTCAGATTTTATTTGTATCCAAGATACTTGGGATGATTGCACTTTACCCAATGCATAATCTGACTCCCCTTTAACATGTTTAATGTAGATATTGTGCAATCGTGGTAATGATTTGTGCTTCTGCGTCAGATCACATTTTTCAATGAATGAGACATGTTTCTGCAAATTTGTTAAGTGATTAATGAAATAGAAATCTTGCTTCGTATCCTTGCCCTCTCAAGAGTCTCTGAGAGCTTTTTAAACAGTTATTCCTTGAGATAACTGAATTAATTCATAGAAGTTGGCATCATGTTGTCACATTGTAGGGGTTATGTACACTTCATGGCAGTGTAGGCGTCAAGATGTATGCATGTGGCATTCATTGTGCCTACCCATGGAAACATATTGCACTTAGTATGGCCGGATTTTTTTATCTGTCACTCACAATTGCCCCATATACATTTGTATACACTCAATATACCACACCTGCATATCCATCATATGAAATCCTTAGACTCAGTGGACATTGTTACTTCTTTGCAAAATTCAATTTGCTGGCTTTTGTATCAATTCATGGGGGATGGACTGCACTGATGTCTTGCTAAAAGCAGGTTGAGACCATGAAAGAGAAATAAAAGCACTGATCAAAGCTTGAGGTGAATAGTGAAAGTAGATTGACTCAAAATATGCACCCACTGTACAATGTGTTATTTGTTTCTGTAACAGGACATACAGCCTTTCCACAACTGCACAAAACACTGCAACTTATTAGATATAAAAGATTTCGTGAAGACCATGTGTTTTAAAAGTGCCCTTGTTGGCATTTACAAAACTGCATTCAAGAGGTCTGCAGCATTTGGGCGATATTAATTACAAACAAAAATCATAAACCGTAAAGTAATCAAAATGTTGTTTTATATTTACCATATTTAGGTTATAGGTTATTGTTTTGTTTCATGGCCCCAAAAGTTAAAATCTAATGAGGGTTATTAAAAAAAAAAAATACGAAGAATGTTTAAATATCATCTTCTGTATGTTTATATTGTTTGAAGATAATAATGAGGACATTTGCAGTTTTCAGTATAAAACCTCCCAATGCAGAAGTGCAGAAAAGCTTATGAGTTTAATTTTTTTCTTTTTGTTTTGTTTTGTTAATTGGTATTAGCAACTCTGCCAAAGCACTAAATGACATAGAATTCATCCTTTGACATGAGGACATTATTTCCTCATCATTCCATCTGAGAAGGAAGAAGTTCTTTACTTTGATATCTGTCTATAGCATGTATACATGTACTTCACTTTTGTCAAGTAGATGATGAACCAGTCCAATCTAAAACCTTCACAAACTCACAGTTTTCCTGTCCAGCCAGCCCACCGGCAGTTTAAGACGGCATCAATGAGTTGTTGTATGTGTATACGATCCACGTTATGTCAAATTTGATTTGGCAAAGCTAGTGGGCGGATCCATTGGGCCAAGGTTATCTGCTTTATTGGGGTCCATCTTTATCTAATTGTCATCCTGATTAAAAGAGTGCTTTTTGGCGAGCTGCGAAGCAAAGCGAAGCCTATGTAGTAGTACCGTTCGTCCCGTCCGTCCGTCCGTCCGGCCGGCCGTCCGCGTGAAATGTTAAAGTTTTTTAGTATGTGCTTGAACCGCCATTTTTTTTGTTTTTTGGGTGGGTGCGTTGTCCAAAATTATGTTTTTCAATTTTCCCTAAAAAAGCATTTATGTTAAGTAGTTCAATGCGTCAAATGTGAAACTGGTTCCTGGCTGATTTTTGCTGAGCATGGAAATCTGCTTCATCTCTTGCTAGACAAGATCTGTGAACTTGTCTTAGGAGTTCATTACTAAAGCCCACCGCACACTATATGATCCGACTACGACCCGACTGGTTTTTGGAAGGATCGCAAAGCATTCTGGGAGTCTTAACCGTGATTCGACAGTCGAATCTTGCCGACTGGCCATCAGAGTGGGTCTGCGACTGGGAACAATCACGGTTAAGACTCCCAGAATGCTTTGCGATCCTTCCAAAAACCAGTCGGGTCCTAGTCGGAATGTCGGATCGTATAGTGTGCGGTGGGCTTTAGTCCCTTATTAGGATCCTGTCCACTGTCCACGCTTAAAGTGGCAAACAGAATAACTCTAGATCGAAGCGTACACAATTTTATAGGCAACGGACGGACCCTTACGAAATGAGGCTTAATGCTAGGCTTGGGATTTATTTTTCTACCGCCATTTTGTGTCCAAAAAGAAATAATTATATGGGCTTGATAACATACATGTACATGGTTAAGCTGAAGCCTTTCTTCGGCTTCGTCATGTGGCCCAATCCCTTCATTTCGTTGTTGGGCCTCATATCCCAAACCTAGCATCAAGTCTGCTTGGTTTCGTAAGGCACACCTTGATTCTCCATGATTATATGGAAAGTACTCATGAACTAACCATGCAAGCCATATTCTTCACAATCCCGTGACGTATGCTTGTAGTAAGCGCAGATAATTTGTTCTCTTCAGGGATTTCTCACAATCGGTAAATTCAGCTATTGGGCCCTAATAAATACCATACACGGGGCATTCTATTCATAGTGAGAGCCTCCAATGAAATGTATGAATGCAATGTTCAATCATGCTATTTATTAACACATTCTCTTACTAGTTTCAATTAAAGACTACCATATTGTCCAGCCATATGTGCCGTTTTCTGTTCGTTATCTTCGTCTCCTCGCCAATCCCAAATGGGTTCTGAATGTCCAGATGTTGGAACATTGAATGAATTTGTCGATGTTCACCCCGATTGCATTCGAACAAAGTACACGCTTTTAAAAATCATTATTAATGCCGCACCAGAGCGGCAGACTTAGGCCCGATGACGATTTATCAATTTGTAAAAGCATTTTTACTGCATGGCAAATAATTCCCAGGCCTTGAACAAATGAAAAAAAATTCAATACCGTACAGGCTGTGTAACCCATAGGATTTTTTTTATCATTATCTTTCAACACACTAGCTCATTATTAAATGTTAATGCACCAGAGAAACCGCTCGACAGAGCAGATTTTGCCGGCAACATGTTTTGTTTTAATGTGAATGAAAATAAATCTACACTAACTTGCCATTTCATTTTAAAAGTTGAAAACATTTCTTGTCAGAAAAACATTCTGCTGAAACATTGTTTGCAAATTCAGAGTGCCATTTGAGGTTAGGGGTGCCGGCCATTGTGAGCACTGGTGCACCTAAACGAAATTAACATGAAAGAATTGGTGAACTTCTTACTGGTTTATTGAGTATTGTGTTCTCATCTGTTTTAACAATGAAACAGCTGTACAGTGCAGGCACAAGAACACGTTCGTTTCATTAAATCTACACGGTGAGCAAATGACTGCAGTTAATAATTTACAAGCTATTCACTTCAAATGTAAATTGATCAAGTGCCACACACTTCACGTTCATTTTGGCAATTTTCACCTTTCTCTCTTAGTTTACATTTACCTTTTGCCACAAATTCCTGTGCGTTATTAGCATTTCAGTATTTGAATGAATACAGCATATAAATCTCATGTTTATTCTTGATTCAGACTTTCGCTGTGTTGATCATCAAACACAAACAGTATCATATATTCAAAATTAAAACAGTCGAAATGTTTTTTTAAACGACAATTTTACTCATTGTCATTTATAATACTGATGTTAATTCATGGTACTTTATAACAGTACTTAATTTCTGTTAATGAAAGCATTCATCATCCTTTTACAGTCAGTGTACTTTATAACCCTAACCCGTCCTCTATGGTCCACTCATTTCCACACACTGCCTTACTCTGAAACTAAACCTTTTTCTGATTGGGCATTTTCTTCTCTCAATTTAAACGAAATGACAACATCTTTTCCTCCGTCAGGTCTTCATAATGGTTTCCTTTCTCTTATTCTTTCTCGTTTTCTTTGAGGTTTGATTTGTTGGCGTGTACTATAGGGGAAGTCCCCCGGGCGCCATTTTTTTTGGGGGGGTGCCAAAAAGCCCAAAGAAAAAAGATGAACTGTTTAAGTTGGGAATATAATTCGATGAACCCCCCAAAAAAATTCCAATTTGAAATTGTGTCATTTTTTGTATAGGCATCAGAAGTTGAAAATTAGGGGCGCAATGTTAGCTTGCACCGGGCGCCGTTTTACGCCTCTGGTCTCGGCAGTATCTGATTTGCTATAAAACTTACATCGCTGACAGCTGGTTTTTATCTTCAGTATAAAAGGAGGACGCTAAGTCAGTATTTCCTGCTAAGCATAATCGAAGCCTTAGCATAGTAAAATGGGAATAAAGTAATTCAGCAAAATGCTCTGCTGATCATTTCAGTTTGTCTCCCGCCATTTTGATCTTCAGCATCGTCTGCCAAGCCATTCAACGACGAAGGTCATCATAAGCTACACTTGGACTCCGTCGTTGTCCGTGGTAACTGTGCATAGGACCAGGGGCAGGGATGGAAATGTCCCCAATTCACTAGCCAACGTCGCCTTTGCGTTGGCCAAGTCCAAGCAAGGACCCGACATTCTTGAGTTACCCGAAGCGCTTTCTCTGCCATCATCTAAAAGTTGTGTTGTATCGGCACTTATAAGGCTCGCTGGAGGTATGTAGGTATTTGAGCACATGTGATTACTTGTAGTGGTACTTTCTTTATCAACACTCTCGTTGAGCCGCTTCGTGTTTCTTCGAGCCCCACTCGCCGTCTTCATGTCTTGGAAGACGGTCTCGGTGATGGTTTCAAGTACAGACACAAAGTCATCCTCGATGCTAGTCGTCTTGCATTTACCAGGGACACGTAGTTCCATTTCGTTATCACTCAATTGAATCTGAACCTCTTGAGAGGCGACACAGTTTCCGTCGTCTTTTCCACCCAACACTAAAATGTGTTCAGCCGACAAATTGAAGTTCGTCTCTTGCGAACTGCCTTCTTTGACGCAACTCCTAGCATCGGAGCTACCCTGGTCCTGTCTTTCAGCCACTTCTGAGGGGCCAGGTTCCTTCGATTGAGAAGTAATGGAATTTGGGCCAACATTGTGCTTCTGAGGCTGCGTGCGTGCCGTGCCCGGTACCGTTTTACTTCCAACGTAGACTCCACCGAGTAACTCTGGCACGCCGTGCATGCCATCCTCGGAGGTGAGTGTGAGCGTCTTGCCAAGCACGGAGACCACGAACATGTCCCCCTCTCCGACCCCATCGCCGTCTGTCTCCCGGAGGTTAAACGCCAATTGACTATCATAAGGAGAGCTCCCTGCATCACATGCACCATCTCGCTCCTTGTCTTCGTCATGAAAACGGATCACAAAGAGGCCGCTGGACTTCTTATCCGCACTGTCATCCAGCCATGGATGAAGGCTTCGTGTCGAGTCGCCCTTCTTTCCCCTCCCCTTCGCGCAGTTGTTCGTGGCTTCCAGGTTCTCGCCTAACACATCAAGCAAAGAACGTTTACGCTTGTTGAGTGCGTCCATTCGTCCACTCAGCGATGAGAGATTTCCGTTTGTGTTAGTCTGAAAGAGGTCCTTTCGCGTCGGCAGTTCATCTCTGTTTTCAGTTGGGACCTGGCTCGCATCTTGCCCTTCGGAAACACTTTGGCCTTTGCTCTTGGAGCTTTGCGGAGACTTCACGTGGCTGTCACTGGGAAGGCGTTGCCGCCCACCATCCGCGTCTCTAGCCGCAGCCTCGGTCGGAGAAAATTCCGACTGGCGCTGCATATGAGCCAGCGTCATTTTCCGCAGCTCCTGCACGGTGTTACGCTCGGGACACATCAGAATGATGTACACCTTGGGAAGAAACAACATCACAAGTTGAACGAGGGGAACCAAGCTGTCGTTTATGTTCAAGACAATAACCCTGGATGTGCCCTGGAATAAGAAAGAAACGCCGAAGGTGATGAAAAATGAGACCGAACAGACGGCCATCGTTCCCATGATGTGCCGTGATTCACCATAGTTCTCCGGCAGACGTCGTGCCCGGAACGCAAAACAGAGACACAGGACCGTCAAGAGCATAGGGTAGGCACTGTTGATGATACTTTGTAGATCAACGCTCCTGCAGTCCACGTACGTCAACATGAGGTCAGGGTCGACGTTGTATTCAATCGCCGGAACGTAGAAGCTCATGGAGACTGCACTGATGACGACTTGCACCAGAGTGAGAGCTAGCACACCCACTAACTGCAGACTCCGGCCCAGTATCCACTGCCGGTGAATCATCTTTGGCAGTCGGGCCTCGAAGATGCTCAGTACCCTGTGCGTCTTGACCAGGAAGATTGCATAGACGCAAGTCGTCACCGGGCCCATGAAAGTGGACACCACGCACCTCCAGACGGCCGCTTCCGCCAGCCTGACCACGGGAAAGGCGAAGGAGATCATGAGAACGGCCATGAGGAGGAAGCTCAACTCCCTGTTAGACGCCTTCACGATCGGGGTGTGCCGGTACTTAATGAAGACGGCAATCACGCCAAGGTCCAGTAAGACGCTCAGTGTCGCCACCGTGATAAAGGCGATGCCAGCCGGGTCCAACAGCGTTAATTCCTGCACAGGAAAGGTCTGGCACTCGCACGATGTGGCGTTATACCACTCTTCTTGCGAGCTGCACGGTGATTGACTTCCTTCAACATCACTGCTGCAGTTCATTGCTGTAAAACATGTGACCAGAAAAATAAATATATCATTGGCATTCACAAGTTCGCCAACATAGAATTCCATTTTGGAACAACCCACTATCTTGAGTATTTGTGGATGGCGCCAGAAACACTAGGAGGGTCCGGAATCGAAGAATCACGGCTTCATTCCACTTGAATGTATATTTAGTTTGATGAAGAAAAGAAAGACACTTAGAAATACTTTGGGCAACTATAATCGATTTACCGTATTGATCATTATTACTATAGTGATCGAATTGTTGATGTTGAGTTGCAATATAGTGAAGTGAATTGCATTAACCAATATTTTAAACGCCCTAACGGTTCTTTGCCCTACTTTTTAAAAGTGAAATAAACTAACAATGCATATTAACTGCGAACATGTTTTTCGGTCAATTTTGAGTCAACTCAGAATTTTGCCATCGACTCAAGAACATGTCTCATTGATGCGTGCCTATACTCGGGAAAACGACGGAGGCTACACGGCCACCAGACCTACCTTCCATGTCGACTGTATCGTTGACTTCCATGTCCGTGCTTGTGTCGCGGTGATCTCTCGGAGCTAGTTGTGATGTTCAGCACATCCCGTCGCCGACTGTCATGCAACGGCTCGCAGTGCTGGCCTCGTCGACGATCTCACTCACGTCACGCGCCATCAGCGTGACTTCAAAGACATCCTGTTACTACCTTTCCGTCTCTCTCTCTCTCTCTCCCACTCGCCTTTTATTGACTCACCGTCACGAAGCCTAAACGAAAACACGCAAAATGCATTTCCCATTAACCAATTTCAATGTCACCAATTTTCTATTTTCTATGTTCCTCCTATAATGGAGACGAACCCCTCAGGAGATTAGACGAGTTTGTGATTCGTGCAGGGAAAACAGACCCGCGAGCCGGATTTTAGGATATAATGCCATACACGGAACCGTCCAAACAATCAGAACTTTAAAATTATATTACACGTAAAAACAAAAAATGAATTTAATGATGGACAAATTCGCATGAAATCTCGCGACGTCCGTAGAGTAAGGAAGAGACAACAAACACCTAAGAACATGAACGGTCTTCTCCTCATGTTTGTCTATTACACAGTTCTACTTGTATGAGACCCTATAGAAAAGAAAGAAAATCAAACTAACTTTGGTTTGCGTCGACGTGCAGCCACGGTACTAACTTCCAGCAGTCTGGTACAGTAGTCCTAACTGCTTCCAGTCCAGCATCGAGGGGTGACATCAAGAATCTTAACCCAGCTTGTCCAGAGTAACGACGACTCGGCCACGCAATCGACACATAATGACGCTTCACCTGCAGTTTAGGGCCCTATAGTAGTACACAATCTTGACTTGCACCGCCAAACAGATTAACGATGAGTTTATACAATAATAATTATATTCCAGAACACGCCCACACGTTTCCCACTCTCATCACATTCAAGCTGATTCTAGCTCGAGATTCACCTCTTATTTCGAGCGCTTCTCTTTTCTGGTTTCACGGTTGAAAATTTGTCGCGACTGCCACAATAGTTTTTCCACCGCAAAGAAATTGTTTGACGAATTGCTAATTAATTCGCATGAATTGTTATTTCGTTCCTATGAAGATTTTTATTTCGTTCGCACGAAGTATCAGTTCGTTCCGACGAATTGTATATTCGTTCGCACGATATGCTGGAGAAAACATGGCTCATTGGAGCGTTCTAGTTTCAGATGGTACTTGGTATTATTACACGCATGACTGCGACATCCTCGTTTCGGATAGCTTAGCTTTGCTTTGATTCTTCTGTTTCTTTAGTAGTTGAGCGACTCGTTCTACATAGCAACTGAAATAGGCCCACTCGGCATATCAAGAAATCTGCGCATGATAAATCAGCCTCGTCTTGGATGCTTGGATGGGGGCTCGAATCAGAAACAGTCCATGCAGCCTATTGACTCTACGAGTGTCGTGTGGTCTCAGTAGTTCATCATGCAGCATCCAATAACCAGTCCTTGTATATTATAGCCCTGTACTTGAAGGTGCATGAGCTAATGTGATTCATTGATGGCGCGAATTATGACAGTGAATTGGGTTTTTGTAGTGCCACTTCAGTACTTCCGTATTGTCCGTGCAAAGGGCATCACGACTCATTTGTTTTTATAAGAGGACCGTTAATAAAACGGTATGTTATTTTAGTTTATTTTGCGACGACAAACTGATAATTGTTTGAAAAGAATAAAACTAAACACTACAAAAAAAGTTTTGATCTTGGGGTGAGATCAAAATTCTTGTGAATATATAGATTTGAAAATATCGTGAGCGTCTTGGACTGTTTTCTTAACAAGTCTAGCACCGTATGGAACTGTAAATTTCACAGCCACTGATGTTAGGCCTACCGTATCTTTCTTGATATTGTGCCCATGAATCTGCATTTCTTTGACAAAAGAATGTATAAAGTTGCCTTTAAAGAACCCTTCTAAGTCTGATGCTTTGTATGGAATATACAGGCTCGCGTGTATGGTTATAGGCTTGGTTTGAAAGCAATGGATAATTTGGGCTTGTACTTTAATTTGTTGTGATTTAATTGCCAACTGCTGTTTTCCGGCGACAAATGCCTATAAATTGCCATATTGGCGTTTTAGTGGACGCACGGCGTGATTGAGCCAGCATGGCTATGGTCAGGTGGGAAGGTGACTGGAAGATTGTACTGGTGTACCGTACCGGAATTATAGGATAACAACATTATTCTGCACTAGTAAGCAGGAGGTCGTGGCATATCGAAACCTTTTCCCTGAAAAGGACCCCAATAAACAGCCACCAGCATGGCCAAGATCTTACTGATGATAAGGAGTTCCCTGGCTCTGTGTAGCATGTTGGACTAATCCATTATTGATAATAGGTGTTTCCCTGGACAGCTGCACTGTACAGTACATGTACACGCGTACACAGAATACCAGACCTATTGTGCCGAGCTTCACATAACGCTAAATTTCATTGGATTTTGGATGAGTGATTCTTTTTGAAATTGATTAGGCGGGCCTAAACCTCAACCAATCAGAATAAGTTTTATATCACTAGAAAGCTGACTAGTAAAAGAAAAATGACTCATGAGAACTAAGCAGGAAGGTGGCGCTGTTCATTGTTGTGACGATGTATAGACAGCACTAAGGGTCGGAACGCGCTGTTCACACACAAAATGGGTGGAATTTTCGCCAAAAGTTTAATGTTTAACCCCAAATTCCCGAGCGAAGACAATTGTTTTATGTCTATTTTCTTTCATTTTCAGAAAGAATGGAATGTTAGCTTTGTCATATTATGAGAACTAAGCTGTACTATGTTAAATAAAGTCGTGGTGGGGTTAGATGCAAAAAAAGACCCGTTTTTTGCCCTTCTCGCCCATAGGGTTTTTACACAGCGGACTGCCAAATGAGTTAGTTCCCCAAAGGTTTCCATATGGTCAGAATCCCACCTGAGCAAGCATTTGATTTTTTTCTCACGTGCTCTCACAAGCACTGAATATACATTGCTCATCCACGTCGGTGAAGGGCAAGCCTTATTTGCGTATTATCTATTTCCCGACCAAAATAATCAATATTTATGATAATTTTTGGTGGCACCGATGAACATTGAAATGTCGTCGTCGAGGTCAAATAGCCTTCGTAAACACTGAAAGCTTATAGGTCACCCCCCCCCCCCCCCTTCATTGTTAGATTAAGCAAAGTGTCTCGCCCAGGGACACGGGAAAGCGCCCTCATCTGTTGTTTTACACGCCAGTCCAAATTGACATAAGGGCGCTCACCATATACGCATCGGGTATGACTGCATGGTTTATGATTCTTTATCTTTGTTGTTCGTACTTTATTTGAGAGTGGGAACAGACTTTGTCAACTCCAGCCGTGAAAGACATAATGCTGCGGTCATTGGGGCCATAACGTGAAAAATAACGTTAAATATTTACATGTATCTCTAAGAGAGAGAGAGAGAAGGGTGATTATGATCGATGAAAGTAGGTTGTTCGTGTGGAGTGAGTGTGGGTCATCATGGCGGACAGTTTTCAGTCACGCGATTCACGTTATTCTGCAGCGTCATCCTAAGATTTTGTCTGTGAACGGTTATGTTCGTTTCCTAATTATATATGGGGGATTTCCAAAATTGTCTCCTTGGTTAAAAGAAAAAAATTCTGGAAATCTTGTGTTTTCTGGGGGTCGAGGATTCCCTCAACTCATTCTCTTAGTAGGCCATTTAAGTAATACAGTTTGCCAGGTTTTCGTTTGTTTTGTTTTGTTTTAAAAGTTTTCTTTCTCTTTTTCCTTCTTTTTCAGTTGAGGGGGGGGGGGGGGGCAGATGGGGGTGTATCCGAATTAATTATTTATGTTTGGTTTTACAAGCTCCCACCGATTCGAGAATGTTTCTTTGGTGATGTGAGAGAACTTCAACTCTTGGGCATGATGGCCCGGCTTCTATAACCTGCAATATCCCACGAATCCAATAAAAAGATGGTACGATCGTCCCTTATCCGTTCATCTTCAATTTGTTCTTATCGTGAGGGGAAATCGGGCCAGGCAGCATGACCGATCACGAATCGGCGCTGGACTGTGGCTGAGCAGGGCCCAACAGACGGAATTACCATACCTCGGTGAGATGAGAAAAGGTCGGTCTAGGAAAGTACTGCGTGACGTGGCCGCTTCGAGTCCGCGTCACCGTGTCAATCCACCGATTGGTTGTTTTGGAGTGCGTGTTTGTGAATTTTGATGTATCTCTTTTAGGCCATAAATGATTCGAAATGTATTGCCAACGGCATCTGGGGGAAATTAATGAACTTCTGAAATTAAAGCGTGACTTGCTGTCATCCGGTAGAGTTTTGCTTTTCATTTTTGCCGTTGTTCACAGTGTAAATCTATTCTAAGTGTATGGGCCTATAATTTATTATAAATTATTCGCTTGACAGGTGACTAGGAGATTTTGTCAGTGTCGGTCTTGTAATTTTGTATAATATATTTCGAATGGGTATACCGTTAGGTGCTCTCAATGTATTGAACAAATTGGGAAAATCAACCATGGAGAATCCGAACGGCTTTTCCAAAGACAGTGCATGTACTGGATGCACCACACTAAATAGCTCAAAAATCAATGCGCCGAGCTGATTATCATAATGTGTGTACCCTCAAATGTTTTTTAAATATGCAATTCAGGCGCGGTTCTACGGGGGGAGGGCTAGGGGGGGCTATAGCCCCCCTCAAAATTTTTTTTGTCTAGCCCCCCCCCCCCCCCCCCAAAAAAAAATGCAAGTGAAAAAATAAATTCTTCAAAATACTGAATTTTTTCAGTTATTAAGCGCCAATTACATAAAAACGCGTTGTGTGGGCTATCATGTGCATGTTTTTCGACCCCTAATTAGACATAGCAGAAACGAGTGTTTTGGGTCTTCTAGCCCCCCCAAAAAATGTTGGCTCTAGAACCGCGCCTGATGCAATTTGGGGGGGGGGGGTCGTGCAATTAATATATTGTGTAATTTTGACTGGTTATGACAACCTGGGGGTTCAGTGTTTAAGCCTGTTGTGGAGACTTGAGATATTTTGGTTTAAAATCCGGTCCTACATTGTCTTGAACGTGGAGGGTTGCTTCATGAAAACTCGTAGCAAGTCGGTTACGGAAGAAGGACATTTCGGGGGTGTTTTTTTCTTGGGGCAATTAGCAAAAAATCCAATCGGTTACCCAACCAAAAATTGAAAAGAATTGGGTAGATGAGAGTTCACACTATCATTCACACTATTGCACCAACAACTGAGAAACTTCTGGATGGGTTTTTTTGAACTGAACTGTGAAGTTGAGGGATTTTACACTAAGGTCAATGGGAGTTTATTTAGTGTGGTGCACCGTACTGTAAACTGCAATGGCGCCCTCTTGTGTTTTGGAAGGTGGTTTCTGATCACTGATCCGATTCGTCTGAATTTCAGACCGAAACACTGTGACGGCTATCAATTTATAAGTGCAAAACAAGTTCAAATAAAGGACAATTAATGACATTAATTGAGAAATGATTGGCAAGACCTCATTACTTCAACCGAAGAAATCTTCGACAATCCTCACCATTGCATGTTCAGTAATCTCCGACAATCCTCACCATTGCATGTTCAGTACAATCCTCACCATTACATGTTCAGTAATCTTCGACAATCCTCATCATTGCATGTTCAGTAATCTTCGACAATCCTCACCATTGCATGTTCAGTAATCTTCGACAGTCCACACCTTTGCATGTTCATTAATCTTCGACAATCCTCGCCATTGCATGTTCAGTAATCTTCGATCGACAATCCTCACCATTGCATGTTCAGTAATCTTTGTCAATCCTCACCATTGCATGTTCAGTAATCTTCGACAATTCTAACTGTTCAGTAATCTTCGACAATCCTCACCATTGCATGTTAAGTAATCTTCGACAATCCTCACCATTGCATGTTCATTAATATTCGACAATCCTCACCATTGCATGTTCTGTAATCTTCGACAATCCTCACCATTGCATGTTCAGTAATCTTCGACAATCCTCGCCTTTGCATGTTCAGTAATCTTCGATCGACAATCCTCACCATTGCATGTTCAGTAATCTTCAACAATTCTCACCATTGCATGTTCAGTAATCTTCGACAATCCTCACCATTGCATGTTCAGTAACAGGAGGTATAACAACAGTTGCATCTTGCATCAAATTTGCACTGATTTATGGAATGAAATGAGTCGCTGAAAAATAAATAGACCTTTTGTGCTATTATAAATGCATGTACATGGATGAACAACATTGTGCAACGGTGGTTTATTGTTATAGTTCAGAACCTTTATCATGAAATCCGTTCATTTATTATTTTTGTTTGAGATTTCATCATAATGGGATTTTCATATTGAATTTGAATGCCATTTTTAATTATCTCCCTTATCACATCACATTTTGATAAAAACTACTAATGCAAGACTTCCAAGTTTAAGCAACTCTGATCTTTACGGTACCTTATGCACTTTTTTATTTTCCTTAATCTATTTATCGAATACCATATGAACATTAATTGAAGAAAAAATAGATCCCGCTTATCCCCCAATAAACTATTTTGCACGGACAATGATGTGGGGGAAATTACTCATCGGGTAGCACCCATACCGCCCACTAGTCTGAGTATCACCCATTCACTACGTACGAACATAGACTAACCGCCCACATCCACCACACCCACCTCGGTAGTTTCCCCTGCATTTAAAGGTAGTATACTTTGGTAAGAAACCAACACAGAAATGTTCACAGATTTACGTATAACTTACAGGAGGAGTGGTGTTGGTAGAAACATACCAATAAAATTGTTCCGCCTGAAATGGTGTATTTATCCAGAAATTAATTAGTCAAACAACGACCAAAAATCTTTTTGATCTTTTAAAAGATCAAAAATAAAAGAGAAAAGACTTAAGAAATACTGTGGCCGTTTTTCACTGTTTTCTTAAATGTGGGCACCGTATGGGACTGAAATTTTTACAGATGACTGTTATTGTATCTTCCTTGATAATTTTGCCCACGAATCTGTATTTCTTTGACAAAAACTATAGTATGATACTAACGGAGAGCGCCCTCTTACGGCCTAATGATGTGAACACGTACTTGTACGTTTACGCGCCATACGTGACTGTTACATGTACATACACATTACTTGGAAACAAGGAAACTCCGACTGTATTCTTCTCGATCGTTCGACTCGGAGCTGCTTGGCAACTACAGAACTGGTTGTTTTTCCTGGTCATTCGATCACAGTTTCGACTCTACAATGCAAAATTATCAATGCATAAAAGGTCTACTGCCGCTTGATCCATAATGAATCCTCCATTAATTTAATACATAAGCCCTGTCACAAAACTGTAGTGTCTGTTTTATAATTATAACATGGTAGGCCTATTATATAATAGGTTGTTTCATACTTTGGTTACACAAGTAGCTTTTTCCATTGTATTTCGTTATGAATTTGTTTCATGATTCTTTGAGCATAAAAACGTTATTATTACTAAAGGTTTGTCAAAAGAGCTATGCCCTATGGGGAAGTAAATCCAAGTAAATTCCCAGTATAGTAACAATAATCTTACCCCCCCCCCCCCCCCCCCCGTACGTTGGCATGCATTGTGACCAGGCGCGGGTGATCATTACATTCTATGGTCATTACATCATCCCGGAACTTACAGCCGTCGCGTGGCATTCCCAATATCACGAAATACAAGTATCAAATCATATCCCCTTTTCAACTTGAAAGGAAGTCCAACATCGGGGAGGGGGCAGTGCGTCATGTGGAATTTCCAAGTCATGAATTGGAAATAAAAGTTGCTGCGAAATATACACATACCCCCCACGGTCTTTCCGCATGTGGCGTAATACAAAAAACATTAACCCTTATAGTGTATTTTATGCAGTAATGTTGGGCTATATGGTGAAGAATTATACACATAGTGAAACCGTGAAGTTCCTCTTTTGATATTGCTCACTATACATGTCATAGGGAAAGTTGAAAAACTGACTTCACCGAGCTAAAAATGAAAATAATTATTTGTTTCCTTGTCTCGATATGTGGAGTGTCTGGAATCTGTTTTTCAGTTCCTGAACGGGAGCTGCATCCAGGATTTTCCAAAAATGGGAGAGGGTCGTGGAAATAATGATGCACCAATTCAATTAGTGACTGAAAATTTGCAACGATCAAAGCTAGCAGGTTACGACGGGCCTGACGTGAACTTGCCAATTAATTTTGCCGCCCCCTCTTTTTCTTCTCTTTTTGAGTTTCTCTCCTTCTCTTTGACTATGTTGGGTTATTTGTGCTGAAAGAAAATGGGCGTATATACCCATTTTAGGTTTTTAGGTTACATGAACAGATTGTTTTAATGTAATAGAACTTGATAATTGGATTGGGTGATCATCCAATTTGTTCTCATTTACTTCTCACATAGGCCTAGGCCTAGTTTGACTAGTGGCACCCGCCATTTTAAATTGGGTTGCGGTGAAAATGTTGCGGCTCGATCCTTGTTGTTGTTGCTGTTGTTGTTGTTGTTGTTCTTCTTCTTTTATGAAACAGACAGTTTAGAAAGTTGGGCTGTGAATTCAAGTTCAAATTTAAAATACAAAAGTTCTAAAGTATATAACGCCATCCATGAACGCTCCCTTGGCAAAAAGTCCATTCCTTATTAGAATTTAAGGTTGGTCCACAATTTATTAACTTACTCATTTGAATCATTTCCCAAGTTAACGCATTTTTGTTAGTGTCATTTCTGTATAGGTCTAGCGCCAATTGATCTATTCCTCATTATACATGTATAATTTGTATACTCATGTACAAACTTATTCATGTCAAATATTGGATATCTCGTTCTTTGTTTATTTGTTTTGTGAATGGATCGACATTTTTTTCATGACGAAAGGTGAAGACGGAGATCATAGATAAGACAAAGTTTGCATTCCTACAGCATGATGCTACCTCCATACCTACAGTGAATTATGTGACCTCAATTTACGCGTTTATCCGTCAATAATATAACAGTGATACTGCAAATAAAATACCTTTAAATCGATCTAGACAAAGGAATATAAATATCGGCATAAAACGTTTATTTCGCAACAAAGTTCAGTACAAGAAAAATACAGAATTCCCTGAAGATCAGATAAAAAGGTAAAAGTACGAATATTTGACATTCCGTGTTAAAGAAAGACTGAATCGCATGCTTTCAGGCAGAGCAATCTCTAATACTGAGAAATCATGACATACTAAGCAAATAAGAAATGGAACCACTGCAAATTACAATCAGAAGAAAGATATAATCACAATAATTACACTTCACGAAATTGGATCTTCACGCATGTGCAAATGATTTCACAACTTCTGGCAATTTTGTCATTTTTATCTTCCAATGCTGTAATTTTCCGAATATAAATATATAAATAAATAAATATTATAGCATAAATAAATATATCATCATACATACATTCCATAAATACTTTTTTTCTCTTTTATAAATACATGTACTATTTACATAAAAATGTTTAAAGTCTGCTGTGAACTACCAGCTTAATTAAAAAGAATATAATTTGTGTCATTTAGTCAAGTTATTTCTTGAAATTTATTTCTTAAAAAATTAATAAAATAAATACTATAAATACATCTGATATAGACGTATAAAGTAAATTTTTTCCTTTTTTTCCTTTACAATGCAGTTTAATAAAATTAAAATTTTTCTTTATAAATAAATAGATAAATCCGATATAAATCATATATACAGTTTACAAAACTGTTGAAAAAATCAACCTCTTCCGTTTTTCCTGCTCACAGAGAACCTTTTGAATTGAACACAAACTGTGCATAGAGCTAGGATTTGTAATGGTTTACGCGCAGTTAATGATTGTACATGTAGTCATTTTGGTGAGTGAAACTCGTGTCCGGTAATAGTGGGATCATGCCCAGTCACAAACATTTAAGCTCGATGCTTGTATTTTTGAGCAGGACATGGGTTTTCCCACCTAGAAGATGTTTCATTTTACTAAATACTTTCCCCAGGGGATTCCGATGGTTTTGCAAGAAATATATCCAGCCCCATGACAAGGGTCGAAATGTGCTAATTTATTGGCATTCCATACCTCAATAAACAATAAATAAATGAAATTCAACTTGAAATTATATAAACATCTGACCATAAAGCCTCTAATGTAACCTGTTTTCCTCACTTACCAAGTTACCTCCAAACCTACTTTATATATACCTGAATATTTCAACATTGAATAATTACTCCATTCATAGATGTTTAAATTGTTTGCCCTTTACAAGTAGTAGAAAGCACGACCCCTTTGAATAATATGCTGAAATAAATGAGAAAACTTCATGTTTTGTTCAACTTGCCGATCTACAAAACAAACCCACATTTCAATTTCACTAGCCTCCTACACAAACCCACTTGCCTCCTGTTTGTAGGCAAGTGTTAATTTCAGGGCCCGTCTTAAAATTTGGGATTAACTTGAAAAGTCCGAAAATGTTGCCAATACTTACAAACATGAAATGCTTTTAATTGATCTTTTTTGAATAATGACATTTCAAAATTGCAAATGATAAACTTACATCTAACAAACTCTACATCATAACATTTCATAAATATAAATTTATCCACGTTTCCTCTAAAAGCATTCTTTGGCTGAAATGAAATGTTAGACAATTTCAAATTGAAAGTGAATAACTGAGTACTGTACATATATTGCTGTTTAAATCTATCAATGCAAGTGGCAATGTAATTTATAGTTGTAATTATTCAGTTGTGAAGGCCATGAAAGACAGTTGGCCACCTTCAGCTTACTAGAAGTTGAAGCTCTTTTCTCAAATCACTGAAAATTTCGAATTCAACGACACCAAGAATTCAGACAATAAATAGTTTTGAAAGTTTTAATACTGTATGAGTACATTATGAAGAGACAACTGGTCTCATTTGGAAGAACTTTGGCTGTGGAAACGAATACCTTTTTTAGAAAATTGCAACAACAAGCAACGATAAATTGAAATAGAAACATATAAATATATACATTTTTATATTTTCTGAGCTTTTTTTGGTTGTTTTCTTTGTTGAAAAGTTTTTATAGTACTCACATGTGTGAGTGTCTGTGTGTCAGTATTGACTGCTTTTAACTCATTTTGTTTCATTGAGACTATTATGATTTCTTGAAGTTCATTAGTTCTCAAATCCAAAGTGTTTGTCATTATAAACATTTTGAATATGCCACTTATTAGAAATTGCAGCTTATTCTACAAAAGAAGCACAGATTGCGGATTCCTCCTTCTCACCAGAACACTCCTCAATGTGCTTGAGAAGCTTGGTGTGGTCCTCTACAAGAAACTTGACCAGACACTGTGGACATCTCAAGGGTTCCTCTTGCTTCCAAGCAGCTGAGTGAGGGGTATAATCCTCCTGGTCTTCTTCTTTCACTGATGGTGGAATGGTAGAGGTGTTCCCCTCTTCCTTGTCCTGAAGGGATAGACTGACTAATGGAGGAACCAGGGAGTCACGGACAGGAGAAGAGACTTCAAGAGACTCGGTACAACCATCAACTGTCACGTTGCTGTCTACAGAGTCTAGGTCTGGGATGTCATATCCAGCTCCTCCTGTCATCCTATTTGGTGGCACCATCACCTTCTTCACATATTGATTGGGGTTGGACGGATCTTTGGTGTAGTAGTTGAAGTGTAATGTTGGCCTTGAAGGTTCCGTTACTGGATGGGCATAATGATGGGTGAGTCTGGATGGTCTATCACGCCACCAACGTGTCTCCTCGATAAGGTCATTAATCTGCAAAATAATTTAAAGATGAAGCTCTAAAAAGGGCCATGCACAATATGTAACAGGAGGACAGTCAGCCAAATGATATTCATTTCAGCTATAAGCACATTTTCTATTGCAGGATCAGTACAACTTCTGAACTACCAGTATTTTGTGACACAATCAGTGTTATTTGTCAGTCTTTTTACCACTGGCAATCAAACAATTGTTCTTTATTTCTTGGGGCATCAATTAAATCTAATTGCAGAGTGTAACAAATGGTGGTTCATTATTTCAGTGCATTGCAACAGAAACAATCTCTTTGAATTTCAAACCGGATTCATATTGATCCCCCAATAAAAAAAAAAAGAATGGCTGGCCCTTATTTTTCTTTTTCTGTTTTTCATGTTAGTAAACTGAGGGAAAAAAGGAGATGGATTCAAACCTACATGTATGATGGCAGTGTCTCAAAAAATCAATTTTCTCTGTTCATTTCTTTTTGCAAATTACGGGGACACCACCAACATAGAGCTGGATAGCTCATTTGGTAAGAGCGCTGGTATGGTATTCCAGTGGTCACAGGTTGGGATTCCACTCCATGAAATTTTCGTTGTTTACATTTCAAGTTAATCCAGTCAGTTTCTGCTGTGGTTATTTGAGGATTTGAGGTATTTGAATAATTGAACTCACCTCTTGACGGAGTCTAGTGATGGTGTTCTCTGCTTCGTCTAGCTGCCTCCTCAGATGAAGTTTCTCAGTGTGCATCTTCTCACGGTCGCTTCTCTCCTGGCGGAAATCCTCCAGGCAAACATTCAACTGAAATGTAAATAATGTGGAACACCGGTGTTAGCGATTGGTTTGACAATGTCTGGCAAGTCACACAAAAAAAAGGAAGTGAAAACATAGCACAGAATATCTTGACGGGACTCCGTTCACTCTGTCCAAATTACTTGGATTTTCTAGCTGGGAAAATGGAGAAAATGGCTTTGCTCACACACAAGGAATTAAAATACTTCATCGGAACACATATACAGTGCCATCTAAATCACAAACCAGGAGCAATGGGCCTACAACCAAGCTCTTTTCACATTGTCCAAATTACTTAGATTTTCGAGCTGGGAAATAGGAGAAAATGGCTTTGCTCACTCAAGAAATTAAAATACTTCACCGGAACACATATACAGTGCCATCTAATCAGCTTATTACAAACCAGGAGCAATCGGCCTACAACCAAGCAAGGCCATCTCCCCACATACAGACTACCGTAATTATAAACCAATTTATCTAACAGACATACTGTACCTGTTCTTTGAATATGGCTATTCTTTCCTCCTCATTCTTCTGTCTGTTTGCTTGGGTTCTCTTCAAGAATGTATTCTCTTCCTGGAGACGTTCTACTGTATCTGTCAAAGTTGCTACCTCTTTCTCCATCCGTGCAAGTTTGCCATCCAATGCGCAGAGCTGAGATGTGCCACCGGAGGCTGTCTCTTTGGCTTTTTTCACATTCTCTGAAGATGATGCAGCAGCACCCAAGATGTCGGGTCGCTCCTCTTGCAGCTTCTGGCGAGAGATCTGCTGTTGGAGATCGGAGTACATCTTCTGAACAGATGACAGTTTACCGAGGAGTTCTTTATTGGCTTCGTGCAGCCGCAGGATGTATGCCTCTCTCTCTTTGTCATACTTTTGCCACCGAGTGTTCATTCCGATAACTTCCTTCAACTGACTGCACAATCGTTCATTCTCTAGGCCCAGTTGTGCCGTCTGACGCTGGCTGAGGTAAAACATGTCACGTGATACCATGTCTGACGGCAGTTTGGGTGTGTCGGGATCTTTGCCCTAAAACAAGACAAGAGGAGAAAGGGAAGGAAATAACTATACATGTAATCTGTATTGTTCCACTATGTCCAGTGATGTCACTGGGTGGCACTCATAAATTATAACGTTCTAATCTTTTTATGAGATTGAGTGCATGCTGCACTTAATTACACAAACCTGTTGTCGTGTTGTTTTTGTTGCAATATTATTTTAAAATACCTTCACAGTTAGAAAATACCCATCTAAGGTATAGGCCCTATGGGGCCTATATCAACATTTCAAAGTGAAATTATAATTAGCAGAGCCGGACTAGTAAGTAGTATTATCCTATGTACCGGTTTTCGAGGGTGTAAGCATTTATTCCAAGCAAGACCAAAAATCACATACAGAAGTTAAGTTCTGTTGACATCTAGTTTTGGCTTGCAATGGAGCAAGTACCGTACATAACACAAATTAACTGATTTGTACAACAGCCCTGCGAGTCGCTACCAATGACGTACGGTATAGATCAGCGCGGAGTGACGTCATTCCAACTCGCCAACCTTGGAGCCGATGAAAACAACCCATTAAGTTGTAGCCTACACGTCTTAAGACAAAAAGCTGCCAGAATTGTTTAATCTAGATGACTAGACAATGAAAGTCGTACAGAACACGATTTCTGCTTCTTGACAAAAATATTCGGAAAACAATTTTCGACGACGGACGGTTTGTGCACGGTTTGTGCGTGATTTGTCCGTGGCTTGCGCCATCTACACATTAGTTTTCATCGGTTGTCAAGTTATATGAGAATGAAAGTACCCGCATGTCTGCGCTGATCTAAAGGAGGTAGGCCTAAACCCTCGAAAACTTGATACCTCGACAACAGGTACACTACTGACTACAACAGTACAAGTCACTACAGTATCACTGACACACACACTGACGGTACTTACCACAAGTAACTCTGGACCCCCGGCCCCATGCTCTGAAGCAGCGCTAGTTGTTGGACACATTTTGGGAAATAATACTGGATCGTCAATCGTGACTGATGTTACGGCTGTCAAACAAGGGGTTGCTATTCACACGTGTACTTACACTTTGACAGCACTGAAAACAAGCTACACATACGACGTACACACGACTGATGTCAACTCTGTGAATAACAGCTTTTTGTATACTTGCATGACGTGTGTTCTATTTTTATTCTGGGTCAAAGTACAAATATAGACTGGTTCCTGTCCCGGTAATAGGAAATAGACGTGAGAAGGGGACGGGCACCAGTCTCAGTAAGACCCCCCCCCCCCCTTCACTGATGATACGAGAAAGGACTAGGACCCTGGGCGCGCATGCGTACTTTGCAGCCCGTATTTTTCCCACTGAGAGGGGTATTGCGCAATTCCACAAGACTGCACAAGATCCAATCGCTCGCCCTTCGTAATACGTGATGTATGATTTTGATATTTTAAAACCACCGTGAAATGTACCTCCATGGTTAAGCAAAACGTGGTGGTTATGTAACAACAAGGAAAAGGAAATAGAGGGCAATCAATCATGTCTTATCAGACCTCGAAAAACGAAAAAGCTCATGCAGAGCTGAGCACGGCTGTATTAGGCCTACTTCTACTTCAGTCGAGTTATATTATGACATTTTTAGGCTAGGCCTACTATTTATGAACAGTAGGACCAAAATAAATTATTAATAATAAAACCAATTCAATGACCAAATACAATTTTGATCTTAAAGGTAGTATCATACTTTGGTTTTTGTCACAAGAAGTACAGATTCATGGGCAAAAATATCAAGACAGATACAGTACGTAATAGTCATCTGTGAAAATAGTTCAGTCTCATCATGGAGGAAGGGTCTCATACGGTGGCCACTTTTTGAGAAAACAATGAAAAACAGCCACAGTATTTCTGAAGTCTTTTCTCTTTTATTTTTGATCTTTTAAAAGATCAAAAAGATTGTCGGTCGTTGTTTTACTAATTTCTGGATAAATACACCATTTCAGGCGGAACAATCATGATGTTAACGGTATGTTTCTACCACCACCATCTTCATACCCTGTTACACGTAAATCTGTGGACATATCTGTTTTGGTGTCTTACCAAAGTATGATACTACCTTCGGATCAAAAATAACGGTGAAAACTGTGGGCGTTTTTCACTGTTAATATTATTTTCTCAAAAAGTGGGCACGCCGCACCGTGGGACTGAAAACTTCAATTCACAGATGACTCAGTATCTTCCTTGAATGATAGTTGCACACGAAGTCTGCATTTGAGTTTGAAAACAATTCAAAGTATGATACTACATGTACCTTTAACTGGCTTTAATTAACTGCAAATTGACCCAGGCGCGGTTCTAGAGCCAAAATTTTGGGGGGGCTAGAAGACCCAATATTTTGGGTTCTTCTAACACTCGCTTCTGCTATGTCTTATTAGGGGTCGAAAAACATGCACATTATAGCCCACACAACGCGTTTTTATGTAACTGGCGCTTAATAACTGAAAAAAATCCAGTATTTTCAAGAATTTGTTTTCACTTGCATTTTTTTGGGGGGGCTAGACAAAATTTTTGGGGCTACAGCCCCCCCTATAGCCCCCCGTAGAATTGACCACCGGCTAATTATAGTGACATGGGGGACTGAAATGAAGTTTCACCACGGGTTTCACAATAATTATAGGCCTAGACAGCCATAGCCAATTCGATGAAAGAATTAAAGATATAACGTGCACCCAGGGCGATCATGCCATACGACAGTCCCGAGTCCTGACACTGGTCCAATTTTCAGTCCTGATCGAATTTTTCATAGGGTTGATTATATGACTTTTAGTAGGTAAAAATCCATCAAATACCCCCTAAACTGAAACATTTTCTGGCGCCAAAATAATGTAACAGAAAAACACAAGAGGCCTAACTCTTCACTAGGAAAGTTAGATCGAGCGCTGACTTTCACTATACTATAGGGACTGATTTCCGATCCGACTCATGCGTCCCGGTCGGGCAGCGAAGTTTGAGGACATTATCTCCATTTATCGTCACAAGAAGTTCCCAAACAAGGCTCAACAAATGAATAAATGAATTAAAAGTAATATGAGCTATAGTAGGCATATCAGTGTAGGGCTAATCCCTTCCTGTAATCACTCCCCACACACACGCACACACACAAGACACAGAACCAACACGCATAAACATACATTTTTCATTTTTCATTTTCTTCACAAATATTCCATATATTTCCACGATTTTTCAGATATATGCTAAAGAGGGCCTAATTGTATTATGTTGCAAGTTTCAAAGCGATATATGCCCCACAAATCCTCCAAATAATGATCTAAACATACCCCGAATTCGCTGCGCTAACCAGCATTGAATCGAGAAATCACCTGATGGCTGGTCGTGGCACCGTACTATTCACTGCAATTTCTCACACTCGGAGAAGTTCGGGTCTTTCCGGAGTGTTTCCGGCAACCAATGATGCCCATATTTGGCAATCCTATTCATACATGCATGAACTACGTCATATTGCAACGACTTCCGCAAAAATGGACGCCTTCGATGGATACATGTGAGCTATTTGACTGTCGGAAATGTCCGTCGATTTGACAAGTTTCTCGATGAATGATCATTAAATCGTTTATTGTCAACAATATTTGATATCTTGTCCACTTCATCACCAAGTTTTATCCTCATATTTGGACGAAAACATGTCGTTGTGAGCCAAGTTCCAACACGCATTTTTGTTGACTCGTCAATTGTGATCGACGCCATGTTGAACCAAGGTGATTATGTGGTGACCGACCGGCGAGCAACAGCGCAGTAAAAATGCGATGAAAAAGTAGTCTTCCGGTGAAACAACGAAGTTGGTCATGAACTATTATATTCCAGGTAATGTTCTGCTTCATATTTTATCAATAATTTGAATAAAACTTCCCAATAAATTGCGTGAATTCGATGTTTTCGTGAAATAAAATGCACTGACTGAGGGAGTAATTACTAGCAATGGCAAAGCCGTGTTCTTGTCATGCGGCGCGTGGTGCATGTGGTGCGTTTCGTGCTTGCTGATTGGAAGAGATGCCGCCAACATTGACTCTTTGGCTGTTCCATTTAGATAACACACTCCCTTCAAATGTTTTTACTACTGTTGTGAATTTTTTTTCTCTCTTTATCTCTTGCTCTCTGGCGTTAATTATGCATATTTTTAACACAATAATTACTCAAATTGTACAAAATTATTATGATGTTTGCCAGGAAAAAAACAAATTTGATTCACACAAAATGAAAAAAATTCCAAAGCAAAATTTCTTTGAATTATTGCAATTAAAATGGACTTTTGAATCATTCCATCTACCACAAAATGTCTTTGAACTTTTTAATTTTTGGAATGATTTTTTTTTTAATCAATTAACTTTTCAACTTAAGTTGAACCCTAATTACAAAATGTCTTGTGAAAATCAAATTGACTTTAATCTTTGGAGTGAACGTGTTGTCGTGATTTATTCAAATTATCTCTGGAATAAAACTTTGTCTTCAGATTTTATTTTCTTGGACTCATCTTCCGGAATCAGGAAATGAAGGTGAAAATGAAATAGACATTCTTTCTTAACGGAAATTTTGAAATTTTTCAGTAAAAACAAGTGTATAACCATGGTTGCCGAATTTTGCAGGCTTGTAACTCTTCGATTGAAATTGTTGCTATGGTAGCTATTTTTTGCTTTATGAAGGGTAGACATAAGTTATATATGTATTAACTACGTGTCATATTGCTGATCTGTGCTTGTTAAAACTGCTGGAAAAGGCATCAAAATGTATAAAAAGTGCAAAATTCAAAATTAGTCGCCATGGCAACAGTAACAAATGATTTTTTTTTGCCCCAAAACTAGAAAATAATAAATTTATATTACAAGTTGAGTTGGTCCTTCACAGATATGACTTGTAATATGCAACTGTGCCTTTTAAAACTGCCGGAAAGGACATCAAAATGTGTAAAAAGTGCAAAATTAAAAATTAGTCGCCATGGCAACAGCAAAAAATGATTTTCTTTTGCCCCAAAACTAGAAAATAATAAATTTATATTACAAGTTGAGTTGGTCCTTCACAGATATGACTTGTAATATGCAACTATGCCTTTTAAAACTGCCGGAAAAGACATCAAAATGTGTAAAAAGTGCAAAATTCAAAATTTGGTCGTCATGGCAACAGCAAAAAATGCAATTTTTGCCCCAAAACTAGAAAATAATAATTGTATATTACATGCCGAGTGGTTCCTTCATAGATATGATTTGTAATGTGCAACAATTTTTGGTCAAAATCATCGTATGTAGCCAATTCAATACAGAAATGCAGTTTTTTGTACCAAGTTGGTTGCCATGGTAACCACTTTTTTTGCCAAATATCATATTATTTTTTATCAAAAATCTATACACACTTACCTTAATAAGCTATGTTCCAAAGATGAAACTTATATCATTTCCATATTTTGAGATATGACACATTAAAGATAACACAAAATACAGATATATTGGTCTGAACTTAGTCTATTTTTATTCACGGTGCCATGTGTGTGTTACAAAATACCATAGAGATGTTTCAGGATTTGCATAAATTAAAAATAATCAAAAATCTGTAAAAAGTGAACCGTTTGTCCGATTTTGTTACTTTTTTTTTTAATTGTTCCTAAAAATTAGCACTTTCCTCTTACAGAAGAAATTAAGAAATCCAAGCAACTTGAAATTTTGCCCTAATATGCCTAGCTATAGCAGATTGTGGCCCGTGGTCTGCAACCTCACGTTGGCGCCGAATTTCTGGAATATGAAAAACTTGGAACTTGAAAAAATCATCATAGTTGTGTATGACGTGAATCATTGACATAGTTTCGGCGGCGCACCTCAAACATGAATGTAAGCTTTTGTCAACAGTGACTGACGTCACGGATACGTGTATAACCAGTGGAAGGTGTGTGGGGTGATCATGATGTGCGTCACCGTACCATGACACGGTGACAATTATTAAAAAGGGTATTGTCAAGTTTCGTTGAAGTATCGCATAAAAATCACTGCTCCAGAACAAGTTAAGCACGTACACTGTGCACGATATTATCAGACAAAAACAGAGAATATTGATTTATTTCTTCTTCTTTTTTATCAGTGTTTATACCTGTTCATATAATTTGTGATGTCCCGGCCCTGAGATAAAAACAAATAGCCGGGCTGACGTTACACAAAAATTTGGTTATTAATTATAGGCATGAAATTTAAATACAAGTAATAAATACACAATAAAATTTCTATGAAAATAATAACATATTCATATGAATGAATTACAGCTTAGTTTAACATGTCATACAAGTATTTGCTCCAATGGAATAAATGGATTATGACCCCGACAATGACCAATGTGTTAAGCATTCAATTTTGACTGACCGGGTACATGAAGCGAACCGTCGGTGGTCTTACGGTCAAGTAGAATAAGGATGCAGCAGAATACAATGAACAAAGAAAATAATGCAATGAACAGAGGAACAACATTACTGATAAACATTATACCCCGCCCTGTGGGCGTACTGACTGAAGTAAAAAAAAGTTGCTCAAAAACTTTTTTCAAAATTCTAGTTTGTCTTTAAATCATAATTTCATAGTCAATATTTCATTTTATGATGCATTTTCATTCACTTAATTTCTTTTGTTATACCCACTGCTTATATTTATAGAACTTAATCGTTATAGTTTCAGCATGATTACCGGTATACTCATTGTGTATTGGACATTTGACCTTAACAAAATTGTCATTTTTAAATTTGGATTGAACTAATTTGTATTCATTTTTTTTTTTAGGTGCCAGGACGTTACAGGACTACCCGTACTTATACAAAACCAAACAAGGGCAAACGCGCGCGTCCCGTTTTAAATTGTGCGTATATTCTTACCCTGGTTCGTGCACGCAGCACTGTGCATAAAATACACGTCGCGTCACGCTCAGTGCGCGCAGTTCATCGAGTAACATCCGGGTACCGTATTTGGACTCTACTGCGGTTGCTCAGTCACCCCAGTTAAAATGGCGGCGCGCGTCCATGCCAGAGTGCCAAGAGCACGCACATTGAATACGAAGCGCGCACTCTAGTTTTTTATTTAACTCTATGGGTGCTGGCATAGAGTTAAATAAAAAACTAGAGTGTGCACTCTGCGCGTGTTGCTCGAACCATGGCCAGCGCCATTGCATTAAGGAAACAAGGGAAAACGCGCGCGTCCCGTTTCAAATTGTGCGTACATATTCTTACCCCGGTTCGTGCGCGCAGCACTGTGCATAAAATATACGTGGCGTCACGCACAGTGCGCGCAGTTCATCGAGTAACATCCGGGTACCGTATTTGGACTCTACTGCGGTTGCTCAGTCACCCCAACTAAAATGGCGGCGCGCGTCCATGCCAGAGTGCCAAGAGCACGCACATTGAATACGAAGCGCGCACTCTAGTTTTTTATTTAACTCTATGGGTGCTGGCAAAAGCGCCCTCTCCCGGCCGACTCACATTCTCCACACGGCCTTGCCTGTATGATCAAGGCAAAAAATAATTACTCAAATAGGGCTATATAAGTTGGCCTAATACTGGTTTCTGGTATTCAACCGTCATCAGTGCGTCTTTAGCTGCCTGTTTTGACAGAAGTGATGAGCAATATCATACATACGCATAGTATTAGCCATGTATTAAAAGCCGCGGTCATTTTACGAGGCTTCTGTCGCTAAAAGTTTTGGTTTAATTAAGGTGGGAGTGCAAAGTGGTGCCAGAATTGAACCGAGGAATTTGGATAGTGCAGACAAAAACTGTATCTTATGCTTGCTTGTTCTATACTCTACCAGGATATATAGATAGTTAAGTTGTATGTAAAACAGGCAGCGGCATGGCGCAGACCAGTGCATCTTGTTGTCGTGCTTGAAAAAGAAACCAACATGCATAATACGAAAAAAAGGAATGATTTTTTTCGGGAGCGATTTGTGTCGTTTGCCTCTTCCTCCTGATGTCCAAAATCTCGCTCCTCTACTCCAAATTATTCCAATTCGCTGTGGGCCAACTATCCCTTGGCGGTTTGATGGCCAATATTGGCGTCAAGTGGTCAGCTTATAACTCCCGGCGTTTCAGCGTGGAATTGTATATTTCCACTGCAGTGATGGCAATCCAAAAAGGTCCTTAGTCTTGGGTATAATCTGGAAACATGCATAAGTGTGATCCGGCAAAACTTATGTCCCGCGTCTGGAAAAGGAGAAAGAGAAAAATCTACGCGAAGGTAAAACCACAAACACAAGAACATGACATTTCGGATAATACTTCAATATACTCACCGGACGAATAGCATTACGTAGGTAGGAATAATGGGGTGCATTTTGCTTTCCCAAGAAGTAGGTACGAACTTTACTAATTATTACAGGATGTCTACACATTACTTATTGCCAGTTTTTCCATGGGAATTTTGTTTAATACCAATACTCATTTTATTCACTATAACATTATTGTTATACACCATATGCATTTATTACAAATCACAAAGCAGCTCAGTATATTGAACAGTGAGCAGATAAAATAAAGTCATTCCAATAATGATTTCTTAAAACAATATGAACATGGGAAAAACCTAACACTTATAATAATAATAATAACAAAAAATAAGGGAAAATCACCCCCAAATACTTAACTAAAATCTAAATAAAACAACCAAAATTTAACGATTCTTTGAGAATGAATATATAAGGAGAAAAATCGATATTCTTGGATAGGTGGAGGAAGTAAAACAAAGATGTAATAAGGTAACTTAGTGTTGTAGAACTATATTCTAGGATTTCTGCTGTAAATTTTTCTTAAAAATGCTGATTCCTGATACATGTAATTTGATGAAACTCACAGATTTAGGTGTGCATACAAAACCACTCAATCCTTCATTTTTGGCCAAACCAAACGTTCACAATTCTAACAGTCCCATGTCACACAACACATTTTGATACTTTTGCTTTGTACATACTTTTCATGGCCCAAAACATAAAAAAACAACAACCTCAGGCATTAAGATAACCTCACTGTATATTGCACACATCTTTATAATTTGAATGAAATGAGAAGTTTGTATTCCTTGTCACAGGTTAGTTGCTTGTAAAATGTGTATGGCGCCGTTTTAAGTAAGAATTATAACATGCATATACAGTATGTACACTTCAGTACCAGTCAATCTGTGTAGCTCAAATAAAGCTATGCTTAATTGTTCTTCTAATTCCTTTCTGTTTTCTTCAACCTAAAAAGAAATATCTAATGCATCTGCCATTAAACATCTTTAACATAAATTGAATAATGAAAAAATCATTGTATTTATGTATACATGTACATGTACCTTATCTGAACAAATTCCAACTAGAAACAAGAAAAATATATAATAATTATATGAAACACGCTAATATGTTCTGTCCTACAAAGGGAGCAGGGTTTATCTTGATGTTCCTTTAAGAGATAAGTGCTTTTTCACCCTGTGTGAGTATACATGTCTCATCTTGGACATTTGTTCAAGTCTTATATGTGTCACTCTCTTGTGAGACAACCTTATCATGTTTAATTCTCCATCCTTACTGGCAGCATTGTCACTAGGATAATGGTACATGTAATTAAATGTGAAAAGGAAAACAATTCACAATCCATTTTCAGACATTCTAATTTTGGTTTGTTTCAGATGAATTTAGAATAAGAAAATAATACCTGAATCCCCCAAAACAGGATGGCTTAAAAAAATTGACTTTTCTATCTTAAGAAAAATGCTGATTTTTAAGTACATGTACATGTAATTGCAACTGTACATGCTTGCAACTTTCAAAGGCTAGTTTAACTTGTAATAAAAATATAAAAAAAGTGCAGAGTTTTGATTGAATAATTCCAAAAATCTGATCCACCAATCTGGATATCACTGAACCATTTTAATATACCGACAAATCAGCTAAAAAAAACACCATGGATCAAATTAGAATCAAACAAACAAAACCAAGCACAAAAAGACTGCATTCATAAAGTATTACTAATGGTCAACTCCACAGTTATGTGTATTTCATGAAGTTTCTGTAGACCAAGTGCTGAGTAGTGAGTAATAGGGAGGTACCAATCAGCCCACTGAGCCCAGCAGCACCTAGTATGCCACATATAATCACTTGAGCAGCTAAAGGACATTTTATGAATGGTCTAGACTCTTGACAACTTTATTTTTTATCTCTTGTTAAAATCCTATGTGGAAAATTACAGGAGTCAATGCAGAATATCTGCATCACGACAGCCTTTGTAAAGATAGAATCAAGCTCATATTGGTGATATATGCTCCAACAGTGATACAAGTTGTTTGTTTTTTCTTTAAAATGAAATTTTTTTAAAAATTTTTTTTGTACTTTTTAGTAACAGCTATTTCTTCTTTAATTCTGAATGAATTTTGAATTTTGAAAATGGCATTTATATTGCTTAAGGGGTTTTTTGGTTACCATTCCAAGTGTTAACGAGCTGCTGCAAGTTGATTGAGGCATTCAATGAGAGAGAACATCATTCTATTACAATTACAAATCTGGAGCATTTTACGTTGTAATGTTCAATCAAATGAATAAGCTTAAGTTAAGACCAACCTTGCAATGATTGTAGGTCGATGTGTTTACAGTAATGGATCTATTTTGTTTTGTCTTCTCTCTCTCTCATGATTGTTGAAGGTAATGAATACTTTATGAATGCAGTCTTCAGAATCCATCACTACTGGTCAAGACATACGCTAACATGCTGCATGAACTCATTGTGATCGGAGACTTCAAACTCCTGGGCACAGATGGGGCACTGCAAAGGTTCGGTGTTAGACCCTGGGCCACCTGGGCCGTCAGTCTCATCGACGGCATCAACCTCTACGTCGCTTGTCAGGTAGAGTTCAGCATCTTGGTGGCGCTGTTGGGGTAAGCCTCGAGCCACTAATCTCTGCAGATGATGAATAAAGAGGAAGCTGATAGTGAATTACCACATCATTGTCAAGCTCAACCTGACATCACAAAATGTTTTGATCCCAAGGATCATAAACATCTAACTGACTTAACTTTTAAGTACAGAGGTTTGTCACAAGTTCCAAGTTAATGAAAGTGTCTGGTACTATTGAAAAGCTCTTTACCAGCAGGAACTACAGTGGAACGCCACTACAACGAACACGCTGGGATCCACAGAAATTGTTTGTTAAAGTGGTCGTTCGTTATAGTGAACGATATTCAGCAGGCGTTTACATTGTACAGGTACATAAAAATTGGGTGTCAAGGATGATGTTCCGTACAGCCAAATTGTCGGTATAACAGTGTTTGTTGTAACGGCATTCCACTGTATTGGCAATAATGCCTCTTTTTGGATCTTCAACATCAATATCACCACATCATCCATCACCACTCACCATCATTAAAACCCACCACCAATCCTTCACCATCCAATCATCATATAATGCATGTAAGGATGCATGTTTTCAGATTTTCATCCATGAGTCAAACCGAACAAAAGAAGTAAAAGGTTGGCTGATGCAGGATTTGAACCCGCGACCTCTGGAGTTGTATTCCAGTGCTCTTCCGCCTGAGCTAACCAGCCCTACTATGTCTGGAAATTTCTTTGCTTCGGAAAATGATTAATGGATGAAAACATGAAAAATATGCAAAACTACATGCATATTCCTAAAATAAAGGTTTTAAATGCATGAAATTATTAATGATTTGAAGAAAAGTTGTCCATTTCAAAAGCTGTCTATTTCATTTCAATAATTATTTTCTCTCCTGAATACAAACAAAATAAGGCCAGTAATGTTAGAGACATAAAAAGGAAGACATTTCTGCGAAGCCTACTGCTGTCGGGTGGCTAGTTCTGGGTGGCATACAACTAATCTATAAATACATTATACAAAATGCTATCCAAACTAATTATTTCTAATTCCAAAAAGAAGACCATTATGAGTAATATTTCATTCAAACTTACCCTGGGCTGCTCGTATAGTGTCTGCTGTCTGTATGTATTGTGCTGTTCAAGCGCCTGGAGCTGCAATGGGCAAAATTCATAATTGCATGCAAATAATTCACCAACATTTCAACAAGTGTTGTACATAAGATTAACAAACCATCCACAATGCATTCCAATTTTCCAAAATCAAGTTGTTTATTTCATACTGATTCTCGCATGCAATAACTGACATTATTTCTAAAAATTAATCAGTCGATGAAGTTAATGTCAATCAATAATTTATCATACAGTTGAACGTATTGCTAAACGCTTTTTTGTTCTGATTTGCTGTGATGAAGTATTTGTAGTCTTCAGGTTTATTTCTCTCCTTTTGTCACCATCATGAAAAAGCATAATAATCTTAATGTAATTCAAGGAAAAATTGAATTGTAGTTTGTTTACCTTTCTGGTGGAGTCCTTTAACTTGTGTTTAAGAACGTCTACGTTTCCTTGGATGCGTTCACGGTCTTTCCTCTCTTGGTCAAAGTCATCTTTGTAGATCTTTACCTGTGCAAAAATAACACAAGGTTCGCATGATTACCAGAAAGTTTAAGACAGGCAAGATTTCACACCAATTTGTGATATTTGTTCAGATGTGTGAGACAAGGAAGGTTGGTAATTCTTACCTGTTCTTGTAGTGTCCGGATCATAGATTTGTCTTCTTGGGTTTCTCTTGCGCCCCTCTCACTGTCGCTGCTCTGTAGGTACCCCCTCAGTGCCGATAACTCCTCAGCAAGTTCTGTGATATGATCCTCTTTCTGCAACAGCTGCTGCTCCAGAGACAAGATGGCGGCATCTGTGTTCTTGCGCTTCTCATCCTTGAAGGTCTGCAGCATGACGTTCAGCCCATTGATGGTCTGCTCTAAGTCTCTGCGCTGCTGCCCTAGGACAGTGATCTTGGACTGCTGGTGCTGATTGGTCTTGGTCAGCTTCAGGACGTGGGTCTCTCGCTGCTCGTTGTAGTTTTGCCAGCGGGTGTTCATGAGGATCACCTCACGGAGCTGTTCGGTAAGCCGTGTATTCTCCTTGTCCAGTTGCTCCACTTGCCCACTGGCAATCTTGAGCTTGTCTTCTATGCTTAAGTTGCTCTCTGTCTGTTCTTGAATCTGTGGCAATGATACGATAAGATGCAAACAAAATATTCACATATCAAGGAAGTACTCAATCTTGAAGTTTAAGTAAAAGGAAACAAAGGTACATGTATTTCAAATCCGACTTTTTTTAAAGAAAAATTCTAACTGCATTGTACCTGTTCACGTGCAATTATGATGACTTCCAAAATAAAATGAACTATCTATTACTCAGAATCAACTTGAATTAACCCATTAAATTATTCACTTCTGCATCTTTGTAAATGAAAAGAAGCCAATCTCTATGCATATTATCTATCTCCTGACCAAACATCATTTAATATCCAAATCTTTGTTATACAGTATACATCAAATTTGTTTTTTTGCTTTGTTTGTTTGTGTGGGTTTTTTTTTTTTGGGGGGGGGGGTGTTTTGAAATTGTGGGTAGTAATCCTCGCTTATTATATTGTATATTTTAGGTCTAGGAGGTACTTTCTTGTTTCTTTCTTGTTCATATTTTCAGAAGTACTTGTGACACAGACCGCTTAATGATCAAAGCCGGAAAACCTGACTAATCCTACAACTTCCGCCACAGGAAGATAATCATTTCATTCTTTCCTAAATTTTCACATGTGCTAATTTCCATTCTATATCCATTTATCATTACCAATACTCAAAACTGTTTTCAGAATTCATGTGATTTTTGTACTGATTTGACAGCCTTTTCCTGTTGTCATTGAATACATGTATCTGAATACAAATCTACCCATCTTGCAATGCTGATAGTGATAAGTAAACAGTTGTTTGTTTTAGGTGAATATTCATGTGCATTTTTTTGGGGGGGGGTTAGCTACACACTATAATATGTATCCCCGTGGTATCCTGTACAATAACAGGATTCTTTATTTCCTGAAACATCCCACGCAGTGACACGCACAATGAAAGCAAAATTAACATTTAGTATGTTCAGCCACAGAAAGTGAGTTCCTTCCTCCATGACCTGTCTGCATTTATAATGCATGTAATGCATGATGTACATGTAGTTCATACAGTGTGTGGGTGTACTGTGTGTAGTATACTGTGTACTAAACAAACATGGAGGAATGGTACAATGCACATAGCATGCACAGTGTGGTCACTGTGTGTGGTGCACTATAGACTGTAAATACCAGTATTGCGCAGAGCTGGTTTTTCCGTGATTGCGAAATATGGTAACCAGTGCTGTGAGTAATGCCATGTACCTACACAATAGATTAGATGGCATTGGCTAACTGCCAAGAGTGGCACAGGCCTATAACAATTACATTTCTAAACTACAGTATGCTGAGTAGTAGGCTAGACAAATCTAGAAAAATGATGAAATTGTTCATGGTCTTTATAATTTTTCTTTCCCCCTTTTTTGATCGAGCATGCTAACTCCGGACAGACAAGCGAGAACGCCACATTACTAGAGTACTATTAGAACAATCAAGTGTCTCTGATCAGTCTAGTCTTGCCACATACTCCAAACAAAATCACAAAATACATAGCTTGCAACAAATTCAATATCACAAAATCAACAATACAATTAATATACAACATTCAGACAACCAGTTGGGCAAAGATGTGGTTTTTTTTTACTATTATTTCAAATGAATCCATGCAGTGTTGTAACCAAGTCAAGTCTTGAGTCGAATTGTCACAAGTCAAGTCACGCCTCAAGTCCCAAGTCCATAAAATAGCAAGTCTGAATCGTGTCCAAGATCGCAACTCCAATCAACAACACTTAAATCCATGAGTAAATATTTTAATTCTTTGGGTTTTCTTTTTATCGACAAAGATTGGGGTAAAAGATTCAAATTTCAATAGCTGAAAACAAAGCAACAGACAATCACATCCATTTCTTGTTTTTAAACAGTCAATTGATTAAGATGGATGACAATGATTATATAATATATTATTAATGTTAACCTCTAGATTATTTATCAAATTATCATTAATGTTAGTGGAGAAAAGGAAGACTCACGTAACAGGATGATATGAAAGCAGTCTGTCACCAAGCCAGTCAAATGAGAAGCAATTAAGGGCACCAGCACTTTGCCATTGCAGTGAGTGTAGGGAACACAAAGAACAAATACACATCAAGGATATATCACCGACAATTGACAATGTTTAAAAAAGGTGAAAAATGGTACAAGACACCATCTTCTGGTCTTCTATAAAAATTTTGTTTTTATGGAATTTATGGTTTTATTTTTCACATATAAAACCTGTGCAATTGGAATTCAAAACAAGATGAAACCATTTTTCACATTTTCAGGGTTAACTACAGACAGAACAGGTTTGATAAAAGTAGTTTGTTATATTCACCTTCTGAATGGCAATCTCTGAGGCCTTCTTCTCCAAGTCCTGTGCCTTTTCCTTCCACATTGTCATGTCTCTCAGTGCTTGGCTCAGCTGGCTTCGTGAGGCAGCCATGTCCTGCTGGAACCGTTGGGTTTCGGTGGTGAGTGTTCTACATGTCTCTTCAACATCCTTGAGGTCTTTGCTAGCGCGGTAGATCTCGTCTTGTAGATGGATGATCCTAGACGCCTTGGCATCATCTGACGACCGTAGGAGGTTCTCTAATCTTGAGATTTCACTTTCTTTGAGGCTAAGTTCCTGCTGTAGCTGTTGAAGGTGCTCTTTTTGTTCCTCTGAAGTCTGAAATTTCAAATGAATAGTAAAGCAGATAAGTTTGAAAGAATACCCAGATGTTATTCTGAATAAAAAAAACAGTTCATAAAATACCCCAATCCTATTTAAATAAAATAATGTCTATACTGTATTATGAGCATTATTGGGTACTGGGTACTAAATCTATCTCTTATCATTGATCAAATACAAACCTTCCACAGATAAAACCTCAGAACCATTGTACTTACAATGGGCGGGATTTGCACAACAACTTAACATAATTTTTCTAGAATTTTAAGGGAAATTCCCTTCTACAATTTCGCAACATTTTACTCACACCACCAAACAAACAACCTAACCTCAATAAACTTCCATTGTATGTATATTACTGTATTTGTTGAACATTTACTTCTTTTCAAACAGGTTTACAATACTAGGAAAGAAAGCTTCTAGCCTAAATGTCCCTGTTACAGAAAACCACAAGGGAAACTGACTGAATTTAAAATCACTGAAAAGTGAACAAAGAAGAATTGACTGGAGTGGGATTTGAACCAGTGACCTCCTGAATACCGTACAGGCGCTCTACCAACTGAGCCATCCAGCCCTAACCCTGGATCGCTCAGTTGGTAGAGTGCCTGTACGTATTCAGGAGCTCGCCGGTTCGAATCCCGCTCCAGTCAATTTTTCTTTGTTCACTTTTCAATGACTAAAATCATATTAGTTTACACACCTTTTCAAGCTCCACAACATTCGTACCAACATCCCAGTTTTTCTTCAAATAATTCAAATGTCTTTGCAATCTTTCATTTTCACTGATCAAGCCATTCATGAATGAACGATCATGCCCAGGGATGAAAATTTCATTCTTAGCCAAATCCACTGAAGTGTCAAAGCCAGCCTGGTGCAGCCTGCTCTGCAAGTTGCTTACTGCAATGTTCAATTTAGCATTTTTCCCTTTCTCTGATTCAAGTTCCTCCCTGGTGTCTTTTAAGACGTTCACAATAGTCTCTATGCCTTTCACACGGATACGGAGGCCTTCATTTTCACTATAGAGTTCCTTTACTACAGAAGACTGAGCATAGCAAGCAGAACATCCTGAATCAGACGAACTGCCGGAACAACTTCTCTGAAGTTGACGAACAAGTTCAGGCTTCAACAATGAAGAGAAGATCACATCATCTGCCCCTTTCCCAGGTTGAATTCTTGGTGTGGTCTTCCCCTTCCTCCCCCTTGTCACATCATCATCATCAAGAACCTCCCTCTTTCCATCATCCATTTTCTTGCCGTCTTCACTCCCTGACTTGGACTGACGCTCATGATTAGGGGGACACACATCAAACTTAGCGCTAACAAAATTCCTTCTCCTACGTTCATCCTCTTCTGACTGAGAATTCCTGATTCTCAGTACATCATGAGCCCTTGACCCACCTTCGGCCTGTAAAACACCCTCCCCGATGACGGGATGAGGGGGAGCGGTCTGCTCAGACCCACGTCCGGGCCCCGGAACGGGCGTTGGTCTGAACTGATCATCAGTTCGTCTCCGTTCCTGGGTCCCACCGTGGTGAACAGCCGACGCTGCTTGTTGTTGTTGACAAGGGCTGGTGGTAGAAGGAGACAGCCTCTTGTTGCCTACTACTACTACTACAGAGGCCACATCAGCAATCACCGGGGCCGCGTCATTCATTTTTCAGTCCAACAAGGTAGGAGACAGGGTTACGAAGCGAAACGAAGCCAAGAATAGAGCAAATTCACGAGCTAAGATCTGACAGTTGAGAATGGAGCGCATTATGAATTACACCGATTATTATACCCGGTCGGGACACCCGGATAAACGCTCGAAACAAGAATTGCGCAATAACCGCGGTACGGTCTGGGGAAAACCAGAAAACGTTGCACAATGATGCGGATACATAAATTGTATAGGCTGCGCGTGCGACGCGACGTGTATGCGACACGTACACAGTATGGACGGGTCAGTACCACACACACAATAGACGTAGCTGCCATAGACTAGACGCACGCATCACCAATTATAGAACTTACAAGAGAATGTACCCCATCCCAGGTATGATCACGCAATTTACAAAAATCCCCACTAAAGTAAAAGAACATGAAAAATTATTTCAAAATAACTTTTATTTTTAAAAATTAGTTCCACCGCAGATCATTTTTCTTCAAGTGAAAAAAAACTTAAAAGTGACTCGATCATTTTTTTCCTCAAGGTTTCCAGGATTTATTTCAATCAAATACTAGTCACTAATCACCCAAGGTAGAAATTCCTATTTCTATATTCATAATTAGAAGTTCAGTGCATTTAAAAAAAACTTAATTAAAGGTCTGGTCATTGCGCATGCAAGAGCTACTATGATATTATTGATATGCCGATTTATTGAAAATCACCATTCATACATCATCATTTATTTGCATGAACGCGCAGGTGCCCTTACTTTTCTCAGGATTTCTCCCAAATGAAAAATCCTGACCACTAATTTTCATGAGGTCGCCTGTATAGTTTAAAAAGCAGTGGTAAAAAGTCGCACAAAAACAGTGTAGATTATAGATACTTTTGAGACAAATATCATAAAATATTACTTGAATTGATGTGACCTAATCATGAGCATATGATTGGACAACATGGGCCCGGGCCTAGATGAGGCTGTGCATGCATGGGCATCTTAGGCTTGCAGTATAGTGTACTAGCACTTGGGCCTTAAATTTATACTGCCATTTGAGACACCCAAAACGAAACGAAGGGATTGGGCTACAAGATAAAGCCGAATAAATTAAAGGCATCTGCTTCGACATGTATCTCAAGTTTCATATTTTTAGGACAAAATAATACAATCCCAAGCCTGAGTCAAGCGTGCGTCCTTTGCTTTAGTATCATAAGCCCATGTCTAGCTGTTACTATGGCGTACAAAATTGGCATTTATCCCGAAATATATATATTTTTTATAACTTTGATTTGTATTTATTGAATGTTTCCTCTACTTGATGTGGAGTGGCAGGTCTCTGGCCACAGTGATTGTTATCGCTTTTGCTTCTCCTCAGTTGCCCATCTTGTATTGTGATGTTTTTCATATGGCATGAATAAATAATAATAATAATAATAATAATAATAATAAATAGAAATATCTCTGTTTTTAATAGACATATCTCTCATTGAAATGTAAATAGAGATATATCACTAACTGTGAATATGCCTATATATGACATGGAGATGTATTTGCATTTACTTCGCACGCCTGGAATAAATGAGAGAGTCTCTCAATTTCGGAATTGAATGCCGACTTTGCACTCCATTCGTTACCGAGATTATTGGCTGGTACTAGTACTTCGCCCGAAGAGCAATGCAGTTATATTAGTGCATAGGTGCCGGGCACCAATCAGATATCGTCAGATGGACCAATCACAGCGGCTGTTTGACCTACGGTTTTCAAATGATGTAGCATGCATTGATAAACACAGGTTCCGTGTGTACAAATTGAACAGATTCCACTGTTATTAGTCCAGATTTGACGTCAAAATGTCGTCGAAGAGGTGAGTTGGTTCTTCTTATAATGTTACTGACTATATTGTGTTCATGTTTATCGTGTATTTTGTTGACAGAGGTATGATTTAGAAGCATTATTAGTTTACGTTATGGAAATTTTCACTCGCGCTTGGCGCTCCCCTCATTCACACTCGAACTCGCACACACACTGCACTAGTCACTCACAGTACATTCACTGCACGGTTAAAAATTTTAACAAAGTGAACGTTGTCGCGGAAGTCATTCTAGTAAGTTCCTAACGCATGTTTGTCCGTCTAGACTAGATCATTATGATAGATTATATGGGAATTTTCTTCCTTTCTGTCATGTCATATGTGTTTAAATTGTAGCATCAGTTCATTCATTTACAATAAATTTTGAGTTACATTTTATTAATGACAACTCCCCTTTTTGTCATTTAAAATAAATAGGCATATAACATAGCAGGGGGCCTAAATGAATGGGAAAGAATTCCACTGATGACGGAAAAAGGACTAGGCCTAATGTTATATGATTATATCATGGAGGTAGGAAATCCTCCAAGACCAAGTTTAGTAATACTAATAAGTCTTAAGTTATGCCTAGTTATGGATACAACTTACCAGGCTTACAACTTACAAGTCATGATGAACTTCAATCTCAGGTGAATAACACTGGTCTGGGGTAGCAATACTAGCATATCTGAACATTTAGTTTTATGGGCTTTTTGACCTACAATTATACACTTCGAACACAGCGGCAGTCATTTTTCTCAAAATGCCCTGTTGGTTTGCATAGAGTTGTGCACAAGTGATGGTCGTCAGTGGAAATCTTCGTGGGCAATTAATGGAATGGAACAACACTACACAGGAATTACTTTTAAAATAAAACTTTAACATGTTTTGGATATTGTAGACAAGTGGGGCCCAAAAGGAAAGAAAACACTTTATAATAAATACATGTAGTTTAATACTGCTTCTAATTGCCCCCAAATGATATTTTTGACTTTCAGCAAATGTTCCTCAAAACCTTGAGTCCTCAAAACCTTAGATCTGTTATATGTAAAAATGAAATTTTCTAACCCACTTAAAGTGAATTTGAAAACAGCCTGTCAGTCTTGTCATGCTTGGTTAGACTGGTATCCAGACCCAACATATCAAGATGCAAGAGTCCCCAAAATGAGAGCGGAAACCAGTCTATTCTCGTCTGCAGCTGTCCATGCGCCGTGAATTGAAATATCGCATCTTCGTTAGCCGTGTTTTTTTTTAATATACTTGACGGGCATGCAACTTTTCCTTGTATCAGCTGATTTCCTCTTCACTCTTACACTATTGAAAAGTGAAAAACTTTCCTCATTTTTTGTTAAGTCCAAGTAGCATGCCTGACTTGAGAATTTTTTGTGTCCTCCCTACATTTTTCCTTCCCAGCAGATGTCGAGAGAGTATGAAGTTAGAAGTTGCAGAGAGCCTGGAACATGCCTTGGAACAGCTGCGGGACATTTGGGATGAGATTGGCATCTGCGAGGAGCAGCGGGTGGAACGTCAGAATGTGGTGCTGCATCACATGCGCAACCTGCTGAATGAGATGGTTGTTGAGGAAAAGGACTTGCGGCGACGGTTGATAGCCAGCGTGGAGACCTGTGGCCAGGAGGTGGTCTCCATCAGCCAGGAGTTGGGCCTCAAACCCTTCCAGGTAGTGTTACCCTCTAACCCCTTTTAATATTCACATAACAAAATACAACACTGTCCAGTATACCTGTGGCACATTCTACAGACTTATGCCTAGTAATGGGCAAGCTCCGTAAAAAGTTACTGAGCCTGGGCTTGTCTTTCAAAATAGCAATACCATTTCAGAATTTGCAGATTCGGGAATGTCAAGATCAATTTTAATACAAGCAAACCAAGAAATAAACTGCTAGAAACCGCTCATCAACCAAAATAATGTTCGGAAATATAACATGAGTTTAATAACAGGGCCTGACATTTCAATCCTAGCAGGATCTTTCTTTCTTTGAGAAAGAATCCCCACAGTTACATATTTGTGTTCAAGATTTTGATTTTGATTTATCTTGTAGCCTGAAGAAGGCCTGACCATCCTACTGCTGGAGAAGACCCTCCGCCAGAAGGTGGATCTATTGACCAAGGAGAAGAGTGAGCGCATGGCCAAGCTCAAACAGCTACAGGACAGGGACCAGCACCTATGCGATCTGCTCTGCACCACACCGTACTACATTCCCACTGGCACGGTCCCTACGGCTGAACAGCTGGACACACTGAAAGAGCACATCCAGACCATGGCAAAAGAAAAGGTAAAAACCTGGCCATTTCAACCTGCTTAATTATGATTGTTTGAAAGATAAAAACCTCTTGTTATTCTTTTTTTTTTTTGCAGTAATTGCTCTTGTATACATATTTTTTTTCTTGAGAAGGTCAGCCATAAATGTGGGTTTGGGCAGGTTACCTTTCATACAAAATAATGCCCAGATTACCAATCAACCATTGATTAACAGTTAGTCGCAGATTTAAACTGGCTATCTTTTCCGCTGCTTAGAGATACTTGTACTGAAACTCTTGTTGTCTTTCCGGTGCATTACAGGACACCAGACAGAAGACGCTCACCAGCACTAAAAAGGAGATCATTCTCCTCCTTGAGGACCTGGAGCAAGGGCCCAACACAACCTTTGAGCGGGACATTGTCTGTGAAGAGGAAGAATCATTCCTCTTATCCAAGGAGAACATGGAGGCACTCAGAGTTCTACATCAGGAAGTACGTCCTCTCAGAACTTGTCCTCTCCCCCATCCTTCCTTTCCCCCTTCCATTCTCCCTGATGCTGACAAAAAAGATTGACATTCTCACCGAATATTGAAGACATGCAGCTCTGGACAAGCCACAGGCTTGTATCCTTTGATATGCACGTGTTCCTTGGTTCTCACGCACACATTGTTTTACTTTGTGAATTGCAATTATGAAGATTGTGAACTGAATCTGCTTAAATCTAGCTACGTGATTCCACATCGCAGATTGGTTGCAGCAGAGCCTGAGAATGGTGACAGAGTTTTTGCCATTTCTCTGAGTTGAAATTACTTTAAGGTACCTAATTATCAGGTCAACAGATAATAATAAAACTCATTTAAAAGAAAAGGTGCCTCACTTTCTCCTATGCAAACAACACTGCCTACATCTTATCAAATACAATGATTTGGTAAAAAAACAACAATTTGCAATATGGTAATTAACATGTTTCACAAGGCTCAGTTTTTATACGATGACTCTTTTTCATCTTGTCCATCGTCAGTTGGAGTTCAAGCAGAAGGAAAACCAGGGAATTTCCGATCACCTACGAGAGCAGATTGCCAGCTTATGGAACAGGCTCCTCTTTCCACCACAGGAGAGAGATGAGTATCTTGCCAGTCACCAAGGTTACAGGCCATCACACATCAAGATGGTAAGGGTTCAAAACCTTCATTATCCTACTCAGCTATGTAGAGATGAAAATGACATGTATGAGTCTGGGATTTGTCATTTAGAGGACCAGACTGCGTGTAATTGCCATCTGATTTTGTTTAGCTTCAGTCGCAATTACTCGCAAACACAAGCATTTGCATTCAACCATAACCTCTTCACCATTTTTAACGCTGTTGACTCGAGATGGATCCTAGACTTGTCTTGCATCCTTGCAATTGACACAGTTAAAATTAAGCAACTAAATTTTGATACTAAATAGTGTATGTGTTTTTCTTCATCCATGGCCTTACTGACTTAATACTCATATTAGAATGTCCATCTTTTCAATGGCTGCTCAAAGCAACTTGTGTTTACTGGCCCAACTTGCTTCAGCAATGATTCAGACTTGATCTTTTACAGTAACAATGTCAGAATGAAAGTTTTTCAGGTGTAAATGTAAATAATCACAAATGCATCTTAGGTCATTGGGCAGGCCAAGGACAACCTCACTAAAAACCACGATACTACTGAAATCAAATACAAGTTGGGTTCTTGAATTGCTTTCCCTGGTAAATGATCAGTCATGTACGTGTCCTTTAAGCTAATTGCTTCATTTTCTATTCAATTGATTTAATTTCCAACTGAAATTCTCTGTACACACACAGCTAGCTAGACAGTCTTGAAGTATTGGGCAATTTCCATATTTGAGATTGCTTTTTTTGTTTTGCTGTCGGCGTGGAAATAAATTACCGGGTAAACTCATTTGTGTATCCTTCCTTGTTCACTCAGCTGCAAACAGAGCTAGCCAGACTGGAAGAGCTGAAGATACTGAACCTGAAACGTGTAACAGAAGCCAGCCGAGACGAGATTGCCCTCTGGTGGGACAAGTGCTACTTCAGTCGACAACAGCGCAATGACTTTGTCGGGTTCTATGAAGGTAGGTTGCAGATGCAACTTCTGAATCATTCCCTCAAGGATGGTTTCAGTCTTAAATTTTATTTTCTCTATAAAATGGTAACATCTTCAATCCCTGCTCAAATTTTCAGACGATTTCACAGAAGAACTCTTACTTCAACACGACCAAGAGCTTGCCAGAGTGAAGGCGTACTATGAGAAGAACAAGGAAATTCTGCTAGCCGTCAAACAGAGGGAGGAGATGTGGAAGAAAATGATAGAATTTGAGGTAAGTGGGGAAAGGTCTGACTAAATAGTCATTTATTTGTGTAACTGTAGAGTACGCTTCAATCAGTACCGGTATTTGCTTTTCTTCCACCAGCAGCAGAAGTTATAACTAGACTAATAAGGTACCCAAAACAAGTGAGAATATATTGGTAGTGAAAAACTAGTGATGAATGTTTTGTAACTCCAAAGGATAATGCATAGTGATTGTAGCAAGTATGGATTTTTGTTGTTATTGTTTGTTTTTTGTTTTTTTGTTTTTGTGAAATATTAGTTTTGGATCTTTAAATACCAATCATTCCTCTTTGTGCAAATACTTTTTATTGTATTTATTAGTTTTGTTCACACTGGTATCCCTGGTTTTTAAGCCGTCCTTGGAGCACAGCATGACACTTCGACAATAAAATTTGAAAATGTCATTTTTTATGTCTATAAAAAAGTCAACAAGTCGCCCATTCTACATTGGAGCAAATTGAGATTTGTGTGGTTCAATGAAGTTGTAGTGAAATCAGTATTTTTCATAGCTGATTGTTCTTTTCCTTTCTCTAAAAGAAAGTTCTTGAACTTACTAATGCATCAGTGAGTGCTCAAATATAACCTTGGTATATTTGTCTTCCTTTTTGCAGAATAAGGCCAATGATCCAAACCGGTATAATAACCGAGGAGGAAATCTCCTACAAGAGGAAAAAGAGAGGAAGAAAATCAACCGAGATCTACCAAAGGTAGGTAGAAGGATGATTATTGTTAATGCAGAGTTGGTTACTGACTCATCGCAAGTCATCACAAGTCACCTCACAAGTCTGGTCAAGTGTGGTCTTAAACAATGAAATTGAAATTATAACCAAGGATTGCTTCTGTTATAATAAACAACATAACGTTATAAATAACAAAATCATGTGAAAGGTAGGGAGTACCGTAGTAAATTTGAAGTAATTATCTACTAAAACGGTTTTGGTTCTCGTTTGAATTTTTTTCCCTCGTACTTTGTGCAGCTGGAGAAGAAGTTAGCAGAAGAGATTTCTGCATTTGAAGAGTTAAATGGAGAGCCATTCTTAGTTGATGGCTGTCGGTTCATGGACTATGTGGAGATGCAGTGGGCAGCACATGAACAGGATAAGAAACTCCGCAAGGAAGAACGGGTAAAACAATTAGGGTGTTATACTTCCCCCAGGAGAACTAAACCAGTACATCCCTGCCGCTTTTTGTTATTCCAACAAAGACATTCATACATGTATTTGTTGTGCGAAACTGTTGTGGTTTTGTCTCTCAGGCTTGGATTTGTTTTTGTTTATTTTCCATTCTCCCATGAAAAAGTGTTTTCACTCATTCGTAAGTTATACCTGTTGGTTATAAGCCTTCCACATAGGTAATTGTATATAAGAGATATCCACAGGGACCATGATGTGAAGATCATGTCACATCCATCAAGAGGCTCTATTATTGAGTTATGCCATGGTTCATTGACAATGTCTGACATATTTTGTTATTTGAAATCGAGAATATAGAAAAGATTGCAAGATATTATCTGTGAGTTAAGTATTTAGTTTAGTACATGTACAAATTAGGCTTGCCATTCACGGACGTAGATGAGCATTGCATATACATTGCAAATCATGCACTGGCTCTGGTGGGTTTCGAACCTACAACCTCCTATTGGTATAAATTGAGATTTGCGGATTTTTTAGAAATTCTTTCAGTGATATTCCCATTTTGATAAGGGTCATTGGCATAATCATTGGAACAAACACTTTGAGTCCGGATACATTTTAATTTATCTCTCGTCTTCCTGTTTTGTTTCCCTTTTGTTTCATCTGTAGATAAAAGCCAGGACTGTACAAACTGAAAATGAGATGACATTTGGTAGCAAGCCAAACACACCGGCCAAACGACGCTTCAATGCCGCCAATACCAAGACGCCGACAAAACGCATGAAAGGGGTAAAGTTTCCTTCAGATTCTCACCACTTCCCTTTACTTGCACTGGTGGTTGGTATAGTTAATCATTATTCACTGTTCAAGTTGGAACTCAATGTAATAGACAATACACCATACATTATCAGGGCTTGCCCTTTATTTTTTCTGACAGTAGCCCGCCGGGCTAGTAAATTGTGTTTTTTACTAGCCCGCAGAGACTTTTACTAGCCCATGAAATATGTGAAAAAAAACCCAAACAATTAAAACAGGTTTTTGACTTTTGTTCATCGTTGGCTAGAAATCACTGTCGCTGGTGGAGTCGGGATGTTCTTCTTAAATCGATCCATTAAAAAACCGTTTCTTCTCTGGAGCACCATGCTCAAATACATCGATTTTGCACTCAGACATGGCGAGTCAATCACGAAATTCTTTCAAGGTGTGAATCAGAAGCGATCAGGCCTCAAATTTCAATGATTTTAGGGCACTGCCATTTTGGCCCCAAGAAAGTGGACATTTTAGGGGCACTGCGGCCAAACCCAGAGGCAAAGAGGCCATTTTTTTTTTATGAAGGAAAGGCACCGAGGCCAAACACTGTTTTGGAGCCTACAAGTACAAAATAATGAAGAATCGCCTTAAAACTCCTGTGAAGTGACAGGGACAGATATGGAGAGGGGAATCACCTCATTTCATATTTCCTTCCTCCATGGTACAGGCACGCCGCTAGTACTAGTACAAGTGGCGTAACAGCCAACCCTCGATCGAAAACTTGATACCTCGAATGACCATATCGTTGCGAGATCCCTGTAAAAATATTCTGACCGTCCGTCCTTCCAAAGTACCGTAAATTGCATTTTCCTGATCAGCTAAATGTTGCTTGAATTCCAGTTGGTTATTTTGTCTATTTGGCCAAGTAGAAAAACTCTTTTCACATGCTCGATTATCGTGAATCGCCTTCCGAAAATGACGATCGCATGGAGAACGAAAACATAGCACAGGCCGCATGCATACCGACTTTTCCACGCCTGGTATCCGCGCACGTAATAGCCTCAAATTCAAAGCAAACGTGCACCAGCGAAATAGTCCGGAAGTCTACTGTGCATGCATGCAATGCAACGTAAACACGTGTGTGTAGATGATGGTGGTACGGTATGTAGTGGGCGCGCTGTATGGTGCAGTTGCGGCAGGTCGGGCTCGGTACCGTGGATCGTGGCCGGATTTTCTCGGTAGGAAAACTGCTTTTTTTTTGCGTGGATGTAAGATTGGTAATTTACGGGAAATAAAAGACACAATTTCAGGGGGCACCGCGGCCGAGAAGAAAAGGGCACACATATTTTAACTAGCCCGCCGGGCAAGTTGGGCAGGGGTTTTTACTAGCCCGCAGCCGTTTTTACTAGCCATTGTACGCCGGGCTAGCGTTAAGGTCGAGCCCTGCATTATGCGTTATTGCACATTCTGGTCTCTGCCATTCATGGGCAGGCATATAAGGGAGAGAAACTTTTAATACTGGTCAGTCCCAGCCGGCCGGCCTTCAGGCCTGAAATGATCTTTGTGCTAGCTCTGAATTTCAATCCAATAGAGTTGCTTAAAAGCAAAAAAGGTATTCCCCTGGATGGTCTATTCGTTAGATTGAAGTTCTGCTCACATCAGTATCAACTGAATACAGTTGACCAAAGTTGGAATACTGAAACTGCACACCCTGGGTAAAGCCAAGGCCTGGCCAAGCTTTTCAGTGGCTAGGCCCGACCTGTTTAAAAGTTTCTCTCCATGGCCTATTCCCTAAGTCTAAGTCTTTATGTAAAGGCACTTTCTTGTTAGACTTCACTTCTGCAATTCTTGGAAATATTGTTATTGATTTAAATCCTATGGGAGCATTATGGAAATTAACATCCATGTTGACTTACTCACTCCTACCTCAGTGAAAAACAAAGAGGTCATGATGACGGCAGTCTCAGCTTCAATGGTGTTCTGTTATGTGCCAAGATTTGCTTTGTATATCCCAACACTGAGTAGTCAATGTTGTCATTCATCAGTGTACTGTAATGGAAAGTGATTGCAACTGAAGGATTCAAATTGTAGGATCATATGGTACAAAGTGTAATGCCAAGATATGCTGGAATGCCCTTTCTACAGTTGGTAGACTATACTATTGTTAAGCCTGTTGGAAATATTGTTTATTGATTTAGTCCAATGAGAGTTTTTGAGTAACGTCATTTTGCCAAGTCATCCCACCCATGAGCCACGTATAAATATTTATTCTTTCCCCGTGATGGTGGAAGAACCTTACTAAAATTTGTTTTTATTAACTTTTAGCCATTCCATATCATGATTTTGTTTTGATTTTGCACATTATTATTTTGAGCACTTTTCACATCAAACCTTCACCTCACTTTTATTCCGTTTATATCCAAATCTTACCTACATGTTATTGCACAGATGAACGGGACGGTGTACGCCCCCTCCCCCAGGCTGGGTATGACCCACTCCAGCATTATGCCCTCCCCCTCCCCAGCCAAACGCCCTCCGAGGGCCTGCAAGGCCACGCCCACCAATGCCAAGGTAAGTTACTTAACCTATGGTCACCGTTTTGTTGTCTCATATATATAACCCTAGATCACAAAACCATATTTTCAGACTGCCAAAAGTTGAGATATTAAAATACTGCCTTGAATGAGACAGAAACAGTTCATTCTTAATGATGCAGTAGACTTGAGGCCAATCTTCTTTCTATTTGTAAACATCTGAGATCACTCGGTTGATTTTAAATTGGAAAAGTCAACAGAATTGTTGTAGTTTTTATTAAAATGGTTCAACTGACTCACAATACCTGGCTTTATAGTATGCAAAATAAAGCTTGATGCCACTTTACGCAGATACAAGTTGCTATGGCAACATTGTCCACTCAATCTGAAAACGTATATCTGTAAAGCCTTGTAAATTGGTCAAGTGGTAAACTTATTGGAGACACTCTGTGCAATGTTTGGTTGCATTTTGTCAGTTTTCAGCCTTTATTGAATTATGTAGCTAGTGTCCATTAGACATCCATGGTGCTCAAATCAATGTCTCAGTAAGGTCCTTTGCATCGTTGCAATAAAAACCCAACTGTGAATTACATTTTCTCCATTGCCTTGAAGAAGCCGGGCCTGGCCACTTCTTAATGCTTTCATCTCAAACGGCTTGACATTGCTCACTTTGCCCTGCTCTCTCCTTACTAACTGCACATTTGCTTTTCCCATCTGCACTGCATTTGTTTTCCCTCTCATTGCACTCCATATCTTCACTCTTCCATCCATAGATCACTTGTTCCTGCAGTAAATTTGAAAGAGTGCCAAAAATATGCTGAAATGAAATTAACATACCTTCACATTCACAAGTTCAGTGTGGGTTTGTTAACCATGTCCATCCAAACTCCATTTGGTAGCATGAAATGATTTGATTGGTCCAAACCATGCTTGCTGCAGGTTACAGAAGGTATTTATGTTGCCAGCATGTTTCAGGGCTTACATCTTCTGCTCAGATTGCCGACTGCTAAGTGCTTGTCATAAGCAGGAAGTATCCTACCCCATGTTTTATTGGCTTTCTTGTATTACAGAAGCTCGCTGCCTGTCATTTACACCTCTCCCTTCCCCTGCTCTTGCTCTCTCTTACTTTTACCCTGCACTCTTTATTTTTTCCAGGCGACCCCTTGTAGTGCCCCTCCTCCCAGTCATACCAGCATTTACAAACCCCACATACCCTTCCCATCCCCTTCCTCAATACGCCGACCTCCTAAAGGTGTTCAGCGGAAAGCGGTACGGCATGAAATCAATCTGTTGCTTGCTTGTGATTTTGTTTGCTTCACTTTCAATCTTTCTGCCTGATAAGTTGATAAAAACTTTGCATGAGATTCAGCGTTGTGCATGGTGGAGATACAGAACTTTACATTAGCGAGGTTTATGATTGCATGCTGCATGAATGCTCTTTAGGGAGTATAAGTGGTTCTGAATTCTGAAAGAACGGAGGGTGCTTTCTCAGGTTGTCAGTTGTCTTCATTCCTCTGGCAACTGCCAAAACATTCTGAGCAGATTCACTTGTTGAAAAAATATCTTCAGGTGCTTCAGAAACAAGTATGTTCCAAAGTGCGTTTGGCCCAATGCACTGGAAATACTCAATGCTAAATACAGCAATAGAGTAACATCATTATACACACAACTAATTCCAACATTTTGTTTTCAGTTTTGTTTTGTTGTTGACAACCACAAATTTTGTTCCTTTGGTGTTTTTATTGTTGATAACATTGTCTTAATATTTCTCTTTACAGTTTACCATACCACAAGTTTACTTTTTCCACCTCTTAGCTTTTTTGTAACTTTTCATTCAGAAATGTTCCGTTCTGAAGTTGTTATTTTAAGGTTGTTTTCCTATTTAGTTTGTATTGTTACGATTTGATTGTTCAGTGTTCTTGATGCAACATTAATTCTGAGTTGAGAATTTGTTGTACAATTTTTACTCATTATCTTTTTACAATTGGCAATTACTGTCTTGTGTGAATTTTTAAAATGAGCATGAATGATTTATTTTATGTTTGGAAATCTGTCACAATTCTGCCGTATCCACCATATACTCTTCTGAAGAGATAAATACTGTGTCAGTGTTGGAACTTTGATTGTACAGTGGAAGAGCAAGACAATGTTTCCTTGCCAAGAGGCACTTTTATCGGTTGGTAAACCTGAAACTTCCACTGGACAGTTGAATCATTTGAAAGGACACCATGGCAATGGTCAGAGGTTCTTGAATGTACCACTCTGCTCCTTGGAATGTTCTTGTCATATCAACTGCAAGCCCACTGAAGATATTCTGAATCCAATGTTACCACAAACGCTTCTGTTAACTTGATCAGATATCCTTATATATCCCTCGCACAGACTCCCAAGCGAGTGCTGCGACCCACCGGAACCCGTTTGGCACATCGTAAGGCACTGGGAGAGAGGAACACTGATGTAAGCCATGCCTTCAGTACCAGCACTATCAGCAGCGGGCATGCCGGTCCCATAAGCAACATGTCCATCACTTCTGCCTGCTCATCATATTCAGACTTTGCTGTAAGTTGTAGGAGGATCATGATAACAGTTTTCATTAAGAACACTGACAGGGCAGGGGAATAGAAATTATACAATTCAATGAATCCATCCGGGACTTCATGAAAGCATTTCCTGGGTGGTTGTCCAAACACATCCATAGCTGAGGAACTATAGATTGATATATCCATATGTGGAGTGAAAATTGACAAACTTATTAGCTCAGCTGTTTCATGATCATGTATTGCAAACATGGTAGCCTCTCCTTTGGGATATCAAGACTTTGGAAAACCTTAAAGATTTTGCATACGTTACTTGAACAGTATGTAGTAAGTTGAATGTCTGTACGTACCACAATGCACAGTTTTAGGAAGAAACTTTGTGGGAACAATTAAACTGCAGTATTTGTCAGTTTACAGAGGCACTTGATTATTACCTGCACAAGTATTGACACAATCTGCAGCCAGATATTGTGCAGCCTGTAATACTGTACAGTATCTCAATCAAATGCTAGTTGTATGATGCTATCTTTGCAGGAGAAATTGGTGCATCTTTGAGTTTACATTTCTGGACCATTATTGTTTTTGTAAGTTCTTCTTGAGCAATCTTAACACGAACTTTGCCAACTGGGAAAAAAAAACATTTTTCACAAATGAGTTTCCATGGTCATTTCACATTTCATTAATCTCTGAAATTACACCCTGCTAAAACCCTATATCTACATGTACATAACAGTAAAATCAAATAAGTCCTGATGTCAAACAAATGCCCTTGGCTAAACTCACACATTAACCAATTCTTTAGACCCTCTTGGTAGAAAAGCACCGGTACATGTATTTTAAAACTCCCCGTTGCACACAATGCAATGATTTGAATCGTCTACGGTACACCAATTTGGCCCTGAAATACTCTGTTTGGCTTGTCAGTGTTCTTGATGGAAATCAAAATTGGAATCTCTGTACTTTGTGTCAAATATTTCTGGGTATGTTGTCTTGACGTTCTTATATGACTCGGGGGTGGGGAAGTGCTTGAAAACATCTATGTTACCATATCAAATTCTTAACAGGGAGCATTTGAGCAAGCCGTGGCCCCAGAAATGTGGCTCATTCACAGCTTACCCCCAATTTGCAGAGCTAGAATGTTCTGTCTTGTTTTCACATCATTTAGCTGTCCTTGCAGCTGTCTCTCACCCTGGCGTTGTCATAGTAAAGGCCTTCTCTAACTTCTGCTCACATCGATCACTTCTAGCTAATTATGCAATGCAATGCCAACATTGCTATAGATTGTTGAATTATTCAAGGTCGGGGCACAATCTGTCATGAAATGGTTGTCCATGTTACTGTGTTTGAGTTCACATGAACTCTTTGTCGTCAAATTATAATGACATCAAACTGCATGTCATGAATAAGACAATATGACAGTTCTAATTAAGTGTCAGTAATTATTATAGATAGTGCAAGCTCACTGATGTGATTGATACTCTGTTCCCTGACTTAAAAAACGATCCATCATTCTGCCATGATAAGCACTAGTATGATTACTCATCGTTATTACACCTGTTAATACAATTGATCGGTGCTTGGCAGTCAGCCCTGGGTCTACCTATACTGTACACTTGTTGCTTGGTGCTTCGATTCTAAAAAAAAAAACCAGTCTGACAAATCCCAGCTTGCTTCTCTAATAAGCCTATAAACCTACTGTCTCTTCCATTCCTGAAAGTAAAACTAAACAATAGATTGCAAAGTAATAACAACTTAACAAGTAATGTTTCAATATGACAAATCTGGAAACGATTTCTATGTGGTATATGGGGACCAAGTATTAGTATTCATGGTATTACTACCTTCTTGACAAGACATACATCTTATAACCAACAAGTAGAATAAAAACACTTGCAGAAGGAAAAAAAAAACATTTTAGAGAGTTTTTACAAGTTGGGTAATTGGCTTTTAAATCAATTTTGTTATCACTCTGCAGTCCGAAGATATTTCTGCTTGATATCTAGTGTACCTTTAAGCACAGATCAGAATTTGAGTGAAAGGGAAATTCATTTTTCCATGAACAAGATAATGTACATTTGTCATCCATTCAACATGGCAAAAGCACAGGCATCGCCATTGTCCATCCCAAGATTTTGTGATTTTGCTAGTTAAGGCTGGGTGAATGTCTGAAATAAGGTTTTTACGTGTTATATGGTGCGATTCAGAGCAAGTTATTGTGTACTGAGTACAGTACTAAGAGATGTGAACTTGTGCATTTTGCAAACTGCTCAATCAAATGAGCCACAAACTACTGGAACCCCAAAGGTGTCTCGATTGATCAGGTCCTGGTGTCATGCAACAATCAGTCATTGTTTCATATTCCATACATCCATGATCATCCCTCGTTCACTGCTATTGCATGCCAATTGCCATATACATGTACATGTACTTGTACTTCCATCCCTGTCCTACCTGTCTGTGTAATGGATCACGAGGTATCATTAATCAACTGGAAATATGTGTAGGCTGTTGGTTGGTCTCAGTTTTCAGCCCGGAATCTGAAGCCTGAATCATCTTTCCTCTTTGATAGTAAAGAATAATAGAAATCAGCAATTGCAGAATCAGCATGGGTTATAAAATCTCCAGCATTTACTGAAGACACCCTGATGAACTTAATTCTGTGACATGTGCCTCACAGACATATTGTTGAAGAAAGAAACTCTTCAAAATCGCTACTATTCAGAAAAGAAAAATGGAATCCAGTCGTCAGTCTAAACTTATTCATCCTTTTCCTTCCCACCCTCATTCTACTTCAGAGAGAGTTTGACAACAAGAGGAAGAACAACTACCGGAGCAGCTCTGCCTCCAGTCCGACTGACCTGACTTCAAGCCGAGCTCGAATCACGCTGATCTGAGAAGGCTCTGCTCACATCATTTGCCAATAGAAACCCAATCTACAAGGCACTTATGTTGGACACTTAAATCCACGTGATATGGAACAGGACATATTTTAACAGCACCCTTTGCGCAAAGTCAGCTTAGTCTATTAGCAGTTTCCAGTAATCCATGTTGGTAATTTTCTCTTATCTCTGTATTCAGGCTGGATATAGCTCATTAATTAGCTGATCAAATTGAAGCCCAAACCTTAGTCTTGACTCTCTCAAACTGGTTACGTTGGTGTAAAGCTTTGTAGTGTGTTTATGTGTGACATTTGAATCTGCCAGTTGTGCGTAAATAAACTACAGTGTAGTAACTGGATGTCAATATTTAGTTCCTTACTTGTACAGTTTATAAATTAATGGTAACCATTATTTATGTCTGAAATATCAAAATGAACCCCAGCTTTGCACATACATGTACATGTAGTGCTCCTGAACAACCAATAGATTGAGCATGAGTAACATCAGCTTGCAGTCTTAATACAGAGATCAGTGGATATAACAGTAACACATTCAGTGGCTAAGAAGAGTACTGTATGTGTGTGTTTGAAATTGAAGACATAATTAGTTACATTTCTCAGTATTTGAAGTGCAGCTTATGTATAACAGCCCTAAACTCTCACTGCCATCTGCACAACAAGACAGTCACAAATTCATGTATTAAAAAAAGATTTACCCAACAAATCTACTCTTTGTGAGAAAGTTGCTCCAATGACTTTTTTCTTTTACAGAATGCAATACCTGTTTACATTTGCGTGTAATCTACATACATATTTTAATATAGCAGTATGCATATTTAAAGCAATTTGATCATCTTAAATCGAACGTGCATGTAAACTAGTAATTGCACTTTGTATAATAGACGTTCAATTAATTAATTAGGCTTTATGTTGTTTGTTTTGGGTTTTTTTTTAATGGAAATCTTGGTGTTCATTGCACTAAATGTGCATTACTGCTGTGGCTTACATTTAAAGGGGTTTGGTAATAGTTATTTTAGTTGTGTACTTGTTGGTGCTATCAGGTCATCTGGGCAATGGCAAAGATTTCAAGACATGGCAATACTTCCTACCTTGAAGGCAGCTCGACATGAACAGGCCATTTCTTTCCTCTAAAGTCATGTTAAATATGCAAATGCTTGACATGTAACACCGAGCTTGACGTCAGTCAGGGAGCCACTTTCACCCAAAAATGCATTCAGTTATTCACGAATAGTTGTATGCTAACGTGTGTCTCTGCATAAAGACATTTTCTGTTGAATCCATTTGTATAAGTGTACATTTATTGCTTTATTATTTTTTGGGGAGGTTTGAAATTTAACTGTATCTGTACATAGCTTGTTTGTTTTTATCTTTCTTTTCTGTACTTTTTTCTCTTATGTTTTTAACAGTCTAATCCTAGAGTGTTGTACATTATCTTGTAAAAAAATGCATATGGTTGTGTTTGTTTGTTTGTTTGAACATTTGATTCAACATCCCATGGCATAATGTTAATAAGCAATGGCACATTGCTGTTGCTGGTTGACCAACACATCTGTGGTATGTATAAACATTGGAAGGCTTGTACATATTCTGGAGAGCTTGAGTTTAAAATGCACATACTTATCAATCAATCAGAGCATAATTAATTGAACAAAAGAAAAGGCTGCATGAGAAATAGAAACCAAAAAGGCGTAGGCAGGCAAGATGGCAATAATTCTATTAAATGACTTATGAAATTATAGATTGTTTTGCAATGCTTCAAGCAGCCACAATTTAGTATTTTAGCGTATTGGTCTAGATCAAGAGAGACAACTTGCTGAACTTGGTGAATATTGTTCCACAAACCCCCCAAAATATCACAGAATTTTTCTTAAATTAAAACGAGGAAGATATCATCACTCAAATGAGCCAGAAAAGAGCTTTCCAACTTGACGTGCCATGAAAACTTGAGACACTTCAAAAAATGTGAATGGAATGGGTTAACATGTCAGCCACATGTGCTGCAAACATTCTGTTTGATTTACCTACATGCAGCTTAGAACTACACTGTTCATGTCTATGGTTAGTATTTCTAATAATGCCTGTATGTTACTTTGTGCTGAGGTCTCGCTGACTTGGATATAATACAGAAATAGAATCACAATTTTTTATAACAAATGTCAGATGCTTGTTTTGTTGGTTTTAACTTCAGGCAATCTGCCTGACTTTATTAGCACCATTTCTTTTTCTCGATTATACTTTGGACAAACTTTGTTATAGTATTTAAAAACCGGTCCAATTTACAAATCAACTGCTCAAAATACATAATAAAAACTTTGTAAAAAGCAAAAGGTTTTTATGAATAGCACTGTACAGTAGTTAGGATGCTAATAAACTATTTGTTGTTTGAGGAAAAAAGTTATTGCTTGTTACTGTGTGTCACATTTGAATACTGTACAATTAATGTGTGGTGGGCTCTAATATTAATGACAAGATAATACTGACACGATAAGCAGATTTTGAAGTGTGCTCTGTTAACAGCCTTTGATATTAGGCAATCATGTTAGCTACAAGCCAATTACAGAGACAGCAATACAGGAGTATGAGAATTTTCTGTCTTTTTTTCCAGAAGGCAAGGTACCTGCTTGCCAGGTTTGGCCCAGAACCCCCCCCCCCCCCCTCACTTATACCTCATGAGTGGACCTTCCCAAGATACTTTTCTCCTCAAGTTTGTCAAATTTTGCTTTTACCAAAATCCATTCCAAGTAACTTATTACGGCACAATTTGAATGCAATGGTTTGTCACAGAGTTCATGTTGAAAATTTTTTTTTACTTTTGTAACCCCACAATTTGGCAAAGGTGGGGGCTACAATTAAGGTTGGAAGTACAGTAGTGTTAAATTTTTTAATGATGACAGTTTTTTTTAATGGAAGGTGACACAAAGATGTAAACAGATTTGGATTAGAATTATGCATATTACAGGGATGAGATTTCTCAGATTTTTATCTGATTTCAGACTCTTGTTTTGGATTTCAGAGTTTCCCTCCCAAGCTTTGTACATAGGTATAGGATATTTTCAGAGTTCAGATTTTTTTATGACCCTGTCGGTTGTTTTCAGATATTTTTATCATTGGTCAATCTCATCCTTGTTTAAAACTTTTATAACTACTGTATTAACTATGCTCCAGTAGTTTGAACTGATTTATTGAATCATATAATTAATTCACTGAGATTAGATGCCTTGGCAATTAAAACATTATTTCCTACTTTTGTGCATTTTCATTCTTTTACAACACTTCTATAGTATATAAATGCATTGATATCACTTTTCTGATTAAACTTGCAAGGAGAAATTAAGATGACATTTTCTGTTAATTTTCTTTCAGATTTGGGAGTTTGGGTGAAAGAGGATACACTCGGAATCTTGTGTTCAATGCATGGAGTGCTACAGTGATCACTGTGCTACCATGGAATATGCTGATGTTACTCCAGAACTCCTGGAAATGTTATGTCTTCCTCAAATACAGAACCCCAATTTGGTGAGTGAATTTGCTTTTTATATTCCTATGAATCAGACATATTTCAAGTGAACAATATGAGTGTGTAACAAGCACACTTATTTGCTGTTTGTGTACAAAGTCTATGAGGGTCATTCACAATGTAAGTGTTTTCTAACAATTCAAATCACATCTTTCCCAGGTTGGCATTCATTGCCACATTGGGGTTAGTGTCTTTTACACCACCCCATATTATTTTCAGTATTTATTTAGTTTCTTCTGTTCCAAAATAAGATTTGTTACTTGAAGCAAATTTAATCATGGGTCCTGTAAACCCTAACATGAACATATTTCGGCAATATTTCAGTGAAAACAACCCAGTTTCTTATCCAAATAAATACTGAAAATAATATGGGTGGCGTAAAAGACATTAATGCCTTTATGTTGCACATATAAAAACCTTAGATGAAAATACAAAACGTAATAATGTACAATTAAAACCTTGTATACACTAATATTTCCAGGAAAAGTTTGTAAAAGATGAATGTTTTTCTGTTGATTAAGATCATCTGGACTGAGCTGATTGGAAGCTAGAAACCTGCACTTGTGTCATGGTTGCAATTTGTACTTTGGTAAGTCAGTCACATTTACGTTTTTTCTCAGTCCCAATACAACATACCTTTTTAAAACCCATGTATACTACATGTAATTAGATATTAAAAAAATAATGCTTAAAGAGGGCCAGACACGTTTCGATCCTATTTTCTTTCTCAAAGGCAGCTAGGATAAACCTGCACTTGCGTCATAATGTTTGCAATGAGTACTTTGGTAAGTCAGTTACATCAGGTCCTGCTAGGATCGAAATGCGTCAGGCCCTCCAAACTCAAAGCATTTTATAAATTTCAGATTATTTTATTACTGATGAGCTGTGCAAGTTATTAATTGTATTAATTATAAATTAATTATATATTATTCATTCAGTTTCCCTTGTGGTTATTTGATAATTATATATTAAGTTACATGTACATGAATATACAAGAAAAAGATCAGTTATCATCATCAAATTAAAATGTTAAAAAATGTTTTTTGTTAAACACTGGCATGGCATAAGGCACATTTTATGTCCGATCCTGGTGGGTAGATCATGATGTATGTGTGTCAGTTTCATAATTTGCAAACATTCAACAGACTCATGACTGAAACCAATTCGCTTGCCACCAATTTGGTAGAGTTCAAGTCTGAAATGCCCAATTTCACAAAATAATGTCAGATTACTCAACATAATTCAAAGTTAACTTTGTGAAAGGTTTTACACCGGCCGACCAATGTGTAGCTGTGATTCTTGAAGGCTGACGGGGCTGGCAGGGCTGGCAGATTTGTGGTTCACTCATTCCTCCTCTTCAATGATAAGGAATAACTTCTGCATCCAATGAGTTACGCTCCCTACAAATGGAAAAAATGAAAAATTGAAATTCAATAGGACCCTAATTATTAAAACATATAAATAAAAACTTAAATCACCTAATTATCTCCCCACAAAAATAACAAATAACCATACATGTAAATCGCTTGATATTTCATCAAATTCTGTGTTCCCAACTCAATAAATGTCCTAGTCAGAGTCTATTGTTTGTAACCATTACGGTGTCTCTATGCAGGGTCATCTAGGGCCCAACCCTACTCTCTTCAATGTCTTCAAAAATATGAACCTTTTCTAATATTAGACTGCAGCAATATACATGTATTTCACTCCTACACCTAATAAATTTGGAAACCAGATTCCCTAATTATCTCACTCAGACCCTACTTCCTCTAAAAACTTCCTCTCAAAGTTTAGTCTTGAAGACGATCCTGCTAAGATCATAACGTCAGGCTCTCCTCACTCCGAGCAAAAACGAAACTCATATAGTGCATTCGTTTAGCTAACCCGGGTCAGCCCTTACTGGGAATGGTCGTGTTTTACTGCACAAAACAAGCGAGAGAATGGGGACGAGGTTGACTGGTGTCGACCCGGGAGAGCTCAACGAATGCACCCAAAGAGAGTCACAAAATAATTGATACTGACTCAACACGATCTGTATCCATTTCATCTGCTTCTGTGGACGGACAAGCAGAAAGTAGACTGGTACTCCTGTCAATATTACCCCAATGCCAATTGCTGTATCTATGGGTGCTGACATGGTACCAAGTACAAGCAGAAAAACACAGATGAGAACAAAACACATGTGAACCAGGATGCTGATCTGAAACGAGAAAATTCAAGAAGAAATGGAAATATATATAAATCTTCAATTTTACAGTACAATTAAGGCAAGAGCTGCTTACCACACACTACCACAGTCTCCACAGAGGGACTGGATCATAAACCACACATCACACAAACCACCCTGTGGTGTATTGTGGTATGCAGGATACCAAACTTACTTATTAAGGAATAATTAAGCGACAACTGTGGTATGCATGTGGGTTAGGGATAATCTTTCAGATCTTCAATTATGAGATTTTAAGTTGTTTAACTGATGTTCATTGGGATTATTGACTTTGAGCTGAATTCTGAGTATGGAATTAATTAGGCCACTGTACAGACCTATCCAGAGTAACTTGATTCTTTCCTGACCTCTGACCTCTGTCCCCTGATGTTCCTTGGTTCATATCCCACCAAAGGCACCAGCTGAACTGGATTTTCAATCCCTACCCAACTCTTCAAACATGTCAAAACCATTCTCTGAATATAGGCACTAAAAGCAAGTCCAAAAAAACTATTGTGAGTATAATGTAGATAGACAAAACCAATCCTGCCCATGATCCACAATACAGTGGAATGCCACTATAACGAACACCTATGTAATGAACATTTGACTATACCGAACATCATCCTTGGCTCCCAATTTGTGTACAATACATACCCAATATGGTTCTCTAAATCACTATAACAAACGACCACTATAATATATGTGCATCCCTCCATGTAGATGCTAACATTTGGGAAATCCATGAATAGCCATCAATTGTGCATAAAACTTTCTACACAACATATCAGATGATAACATGCTAACACTGCCAATGTAACATGAAACTACCCGTACCGGTAATTCACTTTATGCACCTACCTTGTAGGGCCTATGGATTTCAGGTTGTCTAAAGCGTATAACCACCTGACCCAAAACAGTGGCTCCACAAAACAGCCAGGTGAAGCAGCCATGAAAATTGATGAGCGTAAACAGGTCCGGCACAAAGATGTACATTAGGATTGTTGAACTCTGTCAAACCAGACCAAAAAAAGAAGAAGAAATGTCCCAATATGAACATGAATTTATTATTTACTAAACCTTAAACAATCATTACAAGTAAGAAAGTGAACATTCGTTAATCAAAATGATGTTCTGAAATGTTTCATGTTAAGAGTTATTGTCAAGAATCACTAGGATTAATTAAAATGAGCTATGTAAGATGTCACAATACAAATCACTCAGATGATATTGACAATTCAAAATTAAGATGAATCTCGGCCCCTGAGGTTTCTATTGTCTCCAGACAAATTCACAACATCAGGCCCTCCTTACTCTAACTAAACCCAGTCAGATTAAACTGTGAGAGTTAATTTTACAATTCACATTGTGAGATTCCAAATCACCGACACGTTTAGGAATTTTGCAGCTTAATTAATATTCCACACTCAACACAATCTTCATCCTTTTTTGACCGATAAAAGATTCCCATAGTGTATGCCACTATTGGTAACTTATGGTGTTATAATGGAAACATTGCTTACTATTGACAGCACAGAGGGTATTGGCGTTCTGCGATGAATGTTTATCATTGACAACAGTTTAGGAAGATGTTTTTTCTTAGCACCCATGTGATACAACCTGTAAAAAAAAGGGGGGCAACAACAATTTAGGAGATAGAATATTGCAAGTGATTACCATAAATTAGCCAAGGCCTGAAAAAAGGAATAGAATACAATAGCGCTCTGCACTAATGACGTCACAAAATCCCCGGATGTCAGACAAACATTGTCTCATGTACATGCACGTGCACACCCACACACGTTTGCATGGTCGCAATGTTAGTCTGAGATCAGATGCTATTTTTAGCGTTAGTGCGGAGCGCTATTAGTTCATACAGTGCAATACATGTACATGGACAAAATTAAATACTGTTGGACCATGGAGCTAGAAAGAGAAGGAGTTCGAACTACAACCTATCACTAATCCAATCACTTATCGCCCAATTAAGCCCCGTTGGAAAAGCATTGCGGCCGGCCGCGCGCCCGTTACATAACACAACCGCAGTCGATCCTTTGATCATAATTATGATAGTCGCCGGAATTCCCTGGTAACCCCCAAAATGGTTCATAACTGAAATTGCAAATTGGAGTAACAAAACAAACGAACCAAATATAAATGGCAAGCGCAGTTGATACTGAAAGCCCCTGCATGCTTACATGGCAAACTGAAAGATGCGCAAGAAAATTCTGTTTCGATCGTCGTCCGTTGTAATCGGGCATTTAACGGCAATTTGTCGTCTTTTCTTGACATTTATCGAAAACCAATTATGCTTAAAAAGGGTAATTTCATTTTTCGTTATGCAGCTTGACCCGAGATTTCCACGGTGAGGAGTCAGCCTAAATTGTAGATAATGTCCTGACAGAAAATATGGTACATGTGTGTATGTGCCCAGCCAGCTATGGCCAGTTGTTGAAAAGTCCAGTCAGTTTTTCATTTTGGCCATGTTGAGTCCACTACGTTTGTATATTACACGCGCAAGGAAATTAGACCTTTCCACAGTGCCGAGACGAAGTTGGTCAAGCCAGCTCACAGCCAGACTACCGCAATGATAAATTTGCATAAGTACTATTTTACACAAAGCCTGCGGTTGCAACTTGCATGAATGCGGCGGCGATCATTGCACAATTGAAGTGCCTTGGTTCTCACTCCTTCTCTTCCTAGCTCCATGGTTGGACATACTCTTCTTCTTATGTACTGATTTTCAAATACACCAATCACCAAGTTTTAGGAGTTTTTAATATTTACCGAGCATAAGCGAAGATACTTGAGTTGAGACTACCTACAGTTGCTAGGGCGATAGAGACTGGCATTAGAAAGGCTGCACTGCCAAGAGCCTTATTACCAAATGTCTGTAAGGGCAGAAACAAAATGAACAGGACCAAAATATGGAATATCAGGCCTTGAATTTGGTTGTGAAAAGGGAAAGGCCACTTTTCCATTGCAAGGGGCACTTCCATTGGAAAATCACAATGGCTATGGAAACATTTGAAAAGGGCACGAAGGCCAAGAACCAGGGCAACGAAGGCCATGGCCTTCGTGACCTCCATTCAATTCAAGACTTGGAATTAGTGAGGCATTATTGTGCATATTGCAAAAGACAGAAAGCTTGCAAAAATTGGGAGGAATAGTTGGTAGCCTGAAAAAAAGAAAAGAAAATTGCATGCAAGAAATTTAGGAATGGGAAAGAAAGGTTGCAGACATTAGTGCTGAGGAAGAAGGGATGCACTAATGCTGGGTATATGAAAAAAGTTGGAATACAATTTTGAAATAAACCTAAAACTTGAAATTTGATGTACACTCACCACGGCAACAGCATCAGCTTGTAGCATCTCCTCAGGGCTTAAGACAGCGAGATAGGCAACATTAGTGAGGACAGTTATAGTCACTATGAAAAGCATAGAAGTGAAGACTGCTCTGGGCAGATTTCTGTATCAAAAGAAAATATATACATAATGGAAATATATAATTACAGTAAACAAATTAGTGGAGCATAACATTTCCCTACAAGTTAATTTTGTTTAAACTTTGACTACAGGATGAGCCTCAGATAACTTAGCTTCAAATTACAAAATGTATTTTGCAAATCCCAGCCATGAAGTACAAGGCATGTAGAGGGAGACCCAAAACTTCTTCTTTTGACCCCGAACAAACAAAGTAGATCAAATAATTTTCAAATGTTTACCATGGAGACATTTAGTGAACTCACTTTTGTGGATTTTTTATCTCTCCTCCAACCATACCGATTCCATACCTGCACACAGAAATGGATGATATAAACTCAACTTCATTGAATATGCATTTATCAATTTATTCCCAGGTACGGTAGGTCTCCACATCACCTTTACCCTAACAATTCAACATGCCTAAGCAACAGTTTGTTGGGCTTAAATTCCACTTGAATTTCACTGCTCCTTCCCAAACCCTTTGGTATTTCAGGATGGAAAAGCTTCTAGAATACAATAATAATTTGAGACTTTGAGTTGCAAGACATAAAGAGACGTGAATATGAGATTCCTTAGGGTAACAATAACTTTAACAGCTTTTTGATTTTAATGGTAATTTCATACTTTGTTTTTTGTCAAAGAAATGCAAATTCATGGGCAAAAATAACAAGAAAGATACAGCAACAGTCATCTGTGAAGTTCCCACTTTTTGAGAAAACAGTGGAAAACACCCGAAGATCAAAATAATTTTGGTCATTGGTTTGACTCTTTTCTGGAAAGATACAACATTTCTTGCAGAACAATTTTAACGGTATGTTTCTACCATTTATACCCTGTAAGTTAGGCTATAGGTAAATCTGTGGAGATTTCTGTTTCGGTATGCTACCAAAGTATGATAGTACAAATATCTCCATTCAGACCTGACTTCAAAGCAATTGATTCATGCATCACTGAGTAATGACTGATTGTCTGGAAAAGTGCATTTTGCTGCCCCATTACAATGGTTGGGAGTTGACAATGCTTATCTAACCTCTCTTTCAGACAGGTGTTCCAGCATTGCCCCAAACCAATTCAATGATATGAATTTGATTCATTAACTACAAGGAAGGTTTATATCATCAAGTCAACCAAAATTTGGATTTGGTATGCCTGGCGCGACACTGGGACGCCTGTGTCTGGGGGTTTATTGTGAACTTTGTAGAAATGGGTTTGGCCACATTTAGAGGAGATTTTATTGAGTTCTGTGCAAAAATATAGTTCAAAGCACTCAGTCAGAATATCAGATTGCATTCTAGAGAAAATAAACAAATAAAGCCAAGTTAATGAGTCATTATAAATAGTATGAATTTCCCTCACCATCCTGCATAGGAAAATAGACCTGAATAAAAAGCACCTCCTAGCTGGTGATAAGTGCTGCCACGGAAGGGGTCCTGGAAATTTTCAGTTTTACCTGAAAAGGAGATCACAATCAAGTAAGGAAAGTTACAGGCTACCTTTAAATTAAGTGTAGATTCATTGATTTACATGGGGTGTATACTGTAGTGTAGGAAAAGCACAAGTGGATACGGATGGTTGGTAACCATTGTGCTTTACTTGTGGCTAAAAGCATAGACTGGCTTTGTCAGTTTTGTTAACAAAGGTAGTGTTTGTGGCAATACAGGTACTCTGTTTTGCAGACAGAAATAACATCACATGGGTGTCAATCCCGGGGGAGGGGGGGGGAGATATAAGTAGGGGGTGGCGTGTATTATTATCCCCCAATGATAATATTTCAAGGTCCTTTAATAACCGACAAAATATCTGAAGTACCAACAAAATAATGAAAAAATAGCATGCTTGGAATGTAGGTTTCCAAATAAATTTTGTTTTTGGTGTCTTCGCAATGAATTTATACTATGTTTAATTCTTCTGAATTTCGTTTTTAAATCCTCTAAAATGGGACTTTCCGCTTCTGTTTTTTTTTATAAGTCCCTGGTGTGGGAAGGGGCTATCCCTCCCCCTCCCACAATCCCCCTCCCCGGTCACTTCGCTCCCTCACATAGGACACAAAATCACCAATCATCCCCCCCAAAAGAAATCGACACATATGAACATCAGACTTAAAGTCAAGTCTAACTCAAATCAATCAGTCTGACAATTGCAGGAAATGTTACCTTGAAAAAGAGTCAAGAATCCTGCAAAGATGATGACAAACAATGAAACCACTTTGCAGCTAGACAGAACATTGTTAACAATGGTCACATATTTGGCACTGTGCAAGTTGACCATCGTTGCTGTAACTGCAATACAGGAAATCAATATGAAGTTATTAATAATAATAATAATCTAGTTTTCACTTTCTCATTTTTTGTAACCTGAACAGAAACTATACATTTACTTTTTTGACTGGACCTACAGATAAGAAATCTATGGGGAAAAAGAATTTGACAACCTTATTCAATTTGGTATTCTATTGATATTATCAATGTGCTTGTTTACAATTATTATAGGCCTCTTGCAAAGCAAAATCACTTTAAAGGTACAGTACAGGATTGGTAACATACCCAAACAGAAAAGTTCACAGATTTACGTAAAACTTTTAGGGTATGCGGAAGATGGTACGGGTAGAAACATACCGTTAAAATATTTCCGCTTGAAAGGGTGTATTTTTCCCAGAAATTAGTAAAACAAAGTTTTGATCTCGGGGTAAGATCAAAACCATTCTTTATGTTTTATAAGAAAATTTGAGTTGGCTTTTTTTTTTTTTCGTGATTCAGATGTCTGATTGAGCTCAAATTTTCACAGGTTTATTATTTCATGCACATTGGATCTGACCACATGTGGAGGAAGGAATTAAGACTCTTCCTTCCTCCATGGTCAGATGGTCAGACAAAGTTGATCAGTGACCTTTACCAATCATGTATTAACTATTATACCTTTATTCTCAATGAATAATTAAGTTGCAGAAATGGGCAAGTTGTACTGCATGTAACTTTTTCAGAAAATAAAAATACATACATGTACACCGTACATAAAAGGCTATACTAAGTTTATACTCACACAAACAAACTATAGCAAGACACCAGACGGCTGCCTGTGGTATACAGCACAGTAAGTCGTTGGTGTTGCTGAAGAATGGCTGCAGCAAATACTCAGCAAACAAAAGAGCCAAGACGGCACAACCTGCTGGCAACGACACGACTATCGTCCCCCATAAATACAAGAAGGCGACCAGTTCACCGTACATGAAACGCAGGTAGGAGAAGTTACCGCCAGAAAGAGGCAACATGGCTCCAATCTCAGCATAGCAGAGGCTGCCCACCAACGAGATGACACCACAGGCAACCCACATCACCAGGGCCAGTCCTGGAGACCCAGAGCCAGCCAGGACACCCTTTGGTGATATGAACAGACCTGAGCCGACCACACTGCTGACACACACGGCCACCGTGCTGAACAGTGACAAATGGGGGACAATAGCAACTCTAGCTCTGTCCTCTGCCATGTCCTTGTCAAGAGTATCGTCATTGGTTGCATTAGTCGGACACTCATGCTGCTCCAATGTGTCCTCTTCTTCTACTTGGTTCTCCTCCTCCGACTCCATCATCTATGTAGGCCTATTGTAAACCTCCGTATATTTCTTATGCGTGAGGACTCATCGCTCCAGACCTGGATCTCTTCGGTTTCTCTGAACTGACAGGCCCTCCGCTCGATCCTGCAGCGTGCTCTATGGTATCAGCTTATTATAGCCAAAGCAAAGCCAGCGCCGGCTGCGGTGGGATATAATCTGTATACACATACACGTGCACGATCTCCCCAGACTTCAACCAGTCGCTCATTCGACACAATTCAACACAAAGAAGCCGGCGACCCTGATTTCTCACATAAAGTGTTTTGGTAGGCCGCCTAAAATTATCAATTATGAGGACAGATTGAACTATGAACCCACAGTTCGCACGTTTACTAATAAAGGTAATCATATACTTTGGTTTTTGTCAAATAAATACAGATTCATGGGCAACAATATCAAGGACGATACAGTAACAGTCATCTGTGAAAATTGGTCCCATACGGTGCCCACTTTTTGAGAAAACGGTGAAAAACGGGCACAGTATTTCTTAAGTCTTTTTTCTTTTATTTTTGATCTTTTAAAAGATCAAAAAGATTTTCGGTCGTTGTTTTACTAATTTCTGGATAAATACACCATTTCAGGCGGAAAATATTTAACGGTATGTTTCTAACACCATCACCTTTATACTCTGTAAGTTATACTTAAATCTGTGAACATTTCTGTTTTGGTGTATTACCAAAGTATGATACTACATGTACCTTTAAAAATCAAACATAATTTTGGTCACTGGTTTTACTCTTTTTCTGGATAAATACAGCATTTTATGCAAATGTTATTGGTATGTTTCTACCATGTTACCATCTTTAGAACCTGTAAGACTTTGTAAGGGCCTATAGGTTAATCTGTGAAGATTTCTGTTTCGGTATGAACTATACGTACCATTAAAGGGCATTAACAAACCAAAACAGAAATATTCACACATTTACTAAAAAGTTTCGGGGTATAGAGATGGTGCTTGTAGAATATTTCGTTAATGATATTTCTGGCTGAAATGTTGTATTTATCCAGAAAGAGTAAAACCAACTCACCAAAAACATTCTTTATCTTGACAAAATGAGTCGGGTTTTCGCCATTTTCTCGGGACTCAGATGTACGATTGAGCTCAAATTCTCACAGGTTTATTATTTCATGTACATGATAGAGTGATGTTCTGTCACCAAGTTTACCAACGTTGTACACGCCCTACATTGTATTACCTAACTGAGTTTTCATTGCAGTGAAGCCCCTTCCGGATGAGGGCGCTTTATATAATTATTGTACAATAAAAAAGCACTATTTTATCTGATTTCCAAAGTTTGAGTAATATCTAGAGTTTTGAACCGTCGGGAGTTCCCCAGACATTGTAATGGCAATTTAACATGGGCCATTGCTGAGAGGTGTAATGATTCAATTTACCTTGTCAAAATCGTATTCGCAGAAAGAAGCGCGGCATAATCTGTATTACAATCATGTATGTGATTAAAGTATGCTAATGGGTATTATTATTTCATAAACTAAATTGTTATGTACAATACAAGTAATAAACTGCTGCAAACTGCTCATCAACCAAAATGACCTGAAACTAAATGCTTCTAAGCATTTCTAAATTGTTATGTTTTTAATCATCAAATAACCACAAGGGAAACTGACTGAATTATAAAGTCATTGAAAAGAGAACAAAGAAAAATCGACAGGAGCGGGATTCGAACCGGCGGCACCTGTACGGTATTCAGGAGGTCGCCGGTTCGAATCTCGCTCCAGTCAATTTTTCTTTGTTCACTTCTCAATGACTTTGTTATGTTTTTATTCATAATTTATAACCAAGATAAAAATAGATGGATTGTTATTATTGGTCATTGCACTGCAGGTGACACAGCCAGTGACTTTGCATGGATGCTGCAACAGTACGTCATGATACTTCAAGTGAAAATACCGTACTCAAGACACGTCTTTCCCATCCAGTGGTAAAAAAAAAAACACAGGAATTGACTGTGACTGACTGCAACAAGTCTCCCTGAACAAAATGGACTCATGGTAAGTTAATTAAGCAATTATAGTCCTGTATGGATTTTGCGATGTCGAAATCCTATGGCTGGGTCCTATAAAAACCTAATTTTTGTAAAGCACGGGTCATTGGGTCAAGGCGTATCTCGGTTAAAGATATAGTATCATACTTTGGTTTTTATCAAAGAAATACAGATTCATGTGCAAAAATATCAAGACAGATACAGTCAAACTCATCTGTGAAAAGTTCAGTCCCATACGATGCCCAGTTTTTGAGAAAACAGCCACAGTATTTCTTAAGTCTTTTCTCTTTTATTTTTGATCTTTTAAAAGATCAAAAAGATTTTCGGTCGTTGTTTTACTAATTTCTGGATAAAAATTAACGGTATGTTTCTACCATCACCGCTTTCATCTGATTCGTGGATATAATATTGACTCTTTATATTAATGCTGGAAATACTGTTGGTCTTGTCAAATTACCCGTTCATATTTTTATTCCAGACACAGATATAATATACGGTTTGGAAAGTATAATTCATGATGTATACAATTTCAATGTCTCAAGTCAAAATTGAAAATCTCATTGCAGTAATGACAACCGCACTTGAAATTCCCGGTAAATACCCGGCGTCGTAACACTATTTTTATATCCTGGAAATTCCAATTCATAATTCCAACATAAAAGTGGTGAAATCATCAGTATGAAATATAATTAAGTTGCTACGCATTAATTGTTGCTCATTTCGGAATTTCCCTGACCATGCAATACATTTCAACATTCGACTGTGTCTTTCTTTTTGTTGGAGGCCGATTACCAATTCTATTTTGGGGAAGTACCCTCCAACTGGCAACATTGTCTGGTTTTTCTTTCACGTTATTGTTTACGATGGTTTTTGATTGGATGCTATTTTTAGTGACTACCGAATAGGTTGACATCATCCCCAATTAAAAAGCCTGTGATTGGTCCGTTGCCAATTATTGGGATGACGCTTTTGACGCGCGTGCTGATGATTGGTTCTTCCACTGTCATGCAAATAAGGTGTTATATAGGCAAAATGCGCACGCAGCTGTTTATGTACAAATAATTCTATCGACGCGACAACAAGCTGCGCTATACGTACACAATCTATACACACGTACACAACACAGTGCGCTTTCCATAAGAATCGGCTGGAAATCTTCACATTTTCTCAAGCAGAATTTCATCTCCCCAACCATCAATCCTTCATAGCGAACGACCATCAGTTCGTTCGGTTTCTCATCTTTAGCGTGGTGGTTTTTGGGAATTGTGAATCCATCATAAATTGATCGTTTTGTGTGCGATTTTATCAGTCGGGTAGAAAAGTTGTTTTGGTGAGACGTCACACAAAGAGTCGCCATCTTTGTTCACAATCAGCGTATCAACTATTATCACGAACTCGTAGCGCCTGGACAAGTCAAGTTGTCAACGAATTTGGACCTTGTTGTGTACCTCTGAAAGGGGTAAAACTCCGATTTGGGTTTCACAGACAACACTGACATGACTCCAAACCCAGCCAGAATGTCACCGGAATCATCACAAACTGTTCGCCGGGACAGTAATCCCGGCCAAACACGGCAGGGCAGTCGCCCCTCTGGTGGGTCGCCGAGACACGGCAAGAACCGCGGACACAACGGACAGCCAAGATCATCTCCAAAGTCGCAATATTACCAGCAGACCAAAGCCAGCACACCGCCAGAAAGACGCCCAAGTTTTACCCCCACGTCCCGGGAGGACGGCATCGGCAACAACAACGGGAGCCCCACGGCAGGTTTGGGCATCTTCGCCGGGTCTAAATTCAACGAGGCCCCTCCACCTGATCTTCTGCCCCGTCCGCCAGCTCATTGGCTATCACATAGGCCTACTATTACTAATGGTCTTTCGACAAATACAGCTGGTATTGGTAATGTTATCAATGAGAACATGACAAGAAATCTCAAGTTCATGTTGAAAGTCCCGGTTCAGTCGTAAAGTTGATCTTTAGGGCCTAGGCCTAGCCTTGATGTTCTTTAAATAGGCTATTTTTTTACTGAATGTGAGAAACCAAACTTTCTGTTTGTTTTCATGTTTGATATTGAGCCCATCCAAAAGTGATTGTTATATTTATCAATGTCATCTTGCAAAGGGCAGTGCAACGGAAAACGTTAGGAACTGCTTGCTTCTAAAGAGACAAATAACATCATACTAGATGCATGTTCCTTTCTGCTTTTTGAAGTGTTTCGCTGCCGCTTGTAAGACAAAATTGATAACCTTTCAAAACTAGTCCATTCATTCCAGCACAAAGAAAAATTTAATGAATAAGTTACTTTACCCCCATAAGATCATGTTGAGTCGATTATTTTCCGTTTCAGACATGCAGACAAGTCCGTTTTTAAATATTTAGATCTCTGGTTTAAGAATCGGTCAGATTGTGGATTTCGGCATTAGAAAGCCGACTTAAATTGGCTCTGAAACAGAAAAATATCGGCTCTCTGACATGGTAAGGATACAAAATGAAAACGGATTACAGATCTGTTGTTGATTACAAAAAACCTTGGATTTACTGTGTGCAAATGAACATGGTTTGTTTAAAATATTTCCATTGATTGGAATGAATGAAATCATGATTTCTAGCATTTATATGGACAACATTGTATAATGTTTGTACATTTTTTTCTAAGTAAGAAAAATTTGATTATTGTAAATATTTGTACAAAATAGACATTTGTAAATCTACCATTTTGTAGGGTGATTTGATTTCCAGAACTTGATAGGATTTTGATCGTGTACATTGTTGGCATTATGGCTTGATCAATCTTGATGCTTAGAATTTGTGCAGATTTGTGCAATTTGATTTTTGAGGCGGTTTTACCATTTTTTAAACAGTAAGAAGCATTTGAAGTCAGCAGCATCCCGGTACTTGGCACTTTCTGGCACCAGTGATCTTTGTAACATCATATTTAAGGTTATCACTCTGTTAGTTGTGCCAAGACAAAGTGAAATTGATTTAAGTTCTAAGGCTACAGTGAACATCAGATTGCCATCATATTGTTATGTCATCAAGCCCTAGTGCCTGTGCAATGTTGCATGCATCACCATACTTAAAAAATAAAACACAATTTGAAGCTTTGATAATATCCACAGCACTGTCTATACCTGTACTGTAGGCGAACACTGTGAACATGACCAGCAGAAAAAGCCCACAAGTATGTATGCTATTCCTTTCTAAAAGGGGAGAGTATTTTTATATGGTGTACATTGATTAATATTCCAGTATTGCCTACCTGTTGATATACATGTATGTAAATATTGATAGAGCAGTACTTTTTATTGGTGCAATGTGCACTTTTATGGTGCTATTTTTGTGTTTATCCAAAGTGATGCAACAGTCCTGCCCGTAACAACTCTTCACTGCAATTCTCAAACACCAAGTTGCCGACAAATATCCGGCCATTTCGATTTAAGGCCAAAAGACTTTGAGTGATCATGTATCACGTCAGACCAGTCAGACTGTTGTGAATAACATGAAATCATTTCTGAAAAATAATCAGATATTTGAAGTGTAGCTTTGTTGTAAATTGATAATACAGTACGTGAAGCTAACAGGATGTGAGTAGAACCTCTTGCCGGAAAGATTGTTTTCCTGTTTCTGTTTGAACTAAGAGAATGAAAAATCTGAAAATGCACCAAAGCCAAAGATTATATCATGTGTTGAAATCAGCACTTGGATTACGGAAGACGGTGCATAAGTGCCATGCAGAAAAGTACTTGCCTGGGGAAACATATTGGTTGCAGCAGGATATCTGCACTGTAATACAAAGCTTCAAATTGAATGTTCATTTTGGTTTTGGTTTAAATTTGTCTGAAATGTACGACTGTAATTGATGTCTGAAAAAAGTAGGAATCAAGCAGAAAAGCATAGATGAAACTGCCCATAATTCTGGTGACTAAAAGGTTTCATGCAGGGGAAGGAAATGGGGGTGTCTCTGGGAACAATTTTAAATACACACTTGAACTTTGAATCATTAAAACTCAGACCAAAAAAAAACATTTTAAATTGGGCAATTCTCTGGGATTTTTTTCTCCAGTTTGTCAGTTAAGACTGAGGCAGATTGTGTTATCTGTGCTTTTCTCTTGAATACTACATGTACTTGTAAATTATATATGCAATATGTGACTAGCCTCTGAATAAATGAGATAAAACTTAGGAAAGAAAAATTAAATTATTCAAATTTGCGGTGAGCCAAACATGAATAAATGGCGAAAAGATATTTAATTTTTTTGATGAAACAATAATGACAACTTCGAATAATTTATTGAAATATCAACCTTTCAAATTTTGAGTGGCTAGTCACATTTTGATACTGTAATTATTATTTACGTATTGTTTTTTAATTGCAAGAAATCAACTCCTGTCTTAGTATGTAATTGTGAAAGTATCTTTGTCCAACCTCTTTCTCTTTCCTATCATTGGTTCTCTTCTCTTTATTCTTCCAACATCCCACAACTCTGCTGACTTTGAGTCTTGATATAGAACATTGTTATCAAATATTCTGCCAAAGAGACGAAGACAACATGCCAAAAGAATTAACCAGTAACCACTATGATTAGTGTGTAACTCATTTGATATATAAAAGCTTTTATATAGCTTTGAAAGCTTTTTAGTTTGCCTTAAAAAAAATCCATCATGGATTGAACAGGCAGACATTCATATATATTTTTTATGATCATCTGAAACAAATACTGGTACAATAATGCCTTGTTTAAGGAAAAACAAAGCGGGGGAAAAATTACTCAGAAAACGTGTCAAATTATGAAAAACTTGAAAAAGAATCTGTTTTTTCTGTTTTTGTATTTTTAATTCCATTGTCTTCCAACAGGAAGCACAAATCCAGAAGACCAACTGAACACATTGAACTCCGGAATGGGTTTCCTTTCATTGTATTCTTCAAATCAAAGTTTGAATTGTTTTAGACACATCCGGCCTTTCACATTGAAGGGCTCTTCAATTCGATTTCCTTTTGTATTATTTGAAGCTTGTTACTTTTTTTTGGGGGGGGAGTTGAATGCAGCCATTATTTTACCAGTATCTCAAAATTTCCAGCTTTCTTTCAGAAATGTACTTCTTGGTTCATGTGCTAACAATCTTCAATATTTTATTTCAATCTGTTTATTGCACATGACAAAATAAAGTCCATAAGGCAGAAAACTAGGCTCAAATTGAAATGAAGAAATACATGTAATGGTCAAGTCCACAATTTATAATGACCAGTACAGTTTTATATAGTGTTTTACTGTATGTGTGTGCACTGCCAAGATTGAAATAATGATTGGGAATTGTTCCATTTTTTTCCTTCACATTTTGGGTGTTATAACCCAGTTACAAAGGACATTCATCTTTGATGATCATTTCCAAAGATAAGTGTCCCTTTTTGTATGATCCTTTTGTAATATTTTAATCTTACCATAGGCAATTTAAACGTAACATGTAGTGTATAATTGTATTATTGAAATTTTGTACTGTTGGAGGAACCTGTGACGATTGCGTCACCCTCGTGTAACTTCATCTTCCATAACGTCAGTTCACATAACGTCAGTTTGTGGACAACCTTGGACCAGTCTTTACAAGAACCCATCGTTTTGCAAAGAACTGTTGGACAAAGTGAAAAAGGACACTTGCAGTTGCAGCCATCTGGATATGATGGTGCATGTATCTTGTCGGCATAGTAACAAGATTACGGACTTCGTCATAGCAACAGAAGCAATCAAGTCAGCAGAGTAATCCCTACAATTATGTTCTTCGTCTTCTTCCATTGGAATCAGCCAGATTTCGCCCTGTCATCTTCTTTTTTTTTCTTTTTTTTCCGGCCCTCTTCAGGGCCACACATATTCAAAAAAGAGATTATGGTCAAGGCTGCCTTGAAAGCCACTTACTCGTTAATTGTTTGTTTTGTTGTCATGTTTGTTTGGTTTGTTATACATGTACATGTAGTGGTATTTGGATTTTGTTGTCCTTGTTTTGGTTTTTTGTTTTTGTGTACAGTATTTGTTCTATTTTAATGTCTGTTGGGTGTGTTACTGGGGTTTTTTTTTTTTGGGGGGGGGTTGATTATGTTAAAGATTTTAGAGTTGGGGGAAAACATAAGTAACAGTTGATGATAAAAAGTGCTGGTTTGCATACAAAGTACAGTGACATTGATTTACACGGTGTGGATGTGGGAAGGTGCGGTGAATTTCAAATGATAATTATGTGCGAATTTGATAATGCCAAATCCTGACTCATGGGTTTTTGAGCAGAAGATAGATTTTGTATGGTATGTGCTGAATTTCATCCGAAAACTCGCTTTTCAAAACGGGGGAAGAGAACTAAGCATCTCTAGGTTTTTGTTGTGAAATTGCGACTGAAGAACATCTTGCTTGGGAGGCACTGATTACAGAATCGCGATACGACGATAGAGGGCGCTAAACCGAATACACGGTCAGAGCCGTAAATACTTACGGCTCTGTACACGGTGCAGTCGAAGCATAAAGCGATAGTACAATCCATGAATACTACACCGTACACGTAGAAGGCAAACCTTCCTCCATGATGACATTAAACGAATAATTTGAAATTCGCCGTGACAAATGGCCAATCTGAAATGCAAAATACTACAAATAAAAATTATGAATTATTTCAAACGCGATCAAGTTGTTACGTGGGGGGGGGGGATTTTTTGGTTGTTTCAAATACATGTACATGGATGATGTACTGCACATGTATTAGTAATGATGATCAAGACTTGTTGTGTGAGAAGTTTGGGGTTTTTTCATTTTGACTAAAATTTTACTCGCTGCACCCCATGCACTTCTGTTTATGGTTTTCGCCTTTCGGTCGGGGTTTTACGCGGGACGCAATCGAATACAGGTCACTTTGATATTGATAATTAATAAAAACATTGCCAATAGAGGGAGCCATTTCAATTCAAGCCCAGCCTCATAGCGCGTACCACACTAGTCTAAACAAACGTTCATTGACCTTAGTGTAAAATCCATCAACTTCACAGTTAAAAAAAACCTCATCCAGGAGTCTCTCGGTTTGGGGGGCAATACTGCAAATGGTAGTTCGAACCCTCATCTACCCAATTCTTTTCAAATTTGTGTTTGTTGGATGATGAGATTTTTTACTAATTGCCCCAAGATTAAAACGCCCCCGAAATATCCCTTTCCTGTAAGGCCACATAAAAACAAAAAATTGTTTAGCGTCCACCTCTTCCAAATTGTCTAGGTAGGGAGGGAGGTTTTTATTTTTATTTTTTATTTTAAGGATAGAATGGCAACATGCCTGTGGAAGAAAAGATACATGGTATTCATGGTCAGAAAACATGTTAGGAAGATACTGAAGACCATAGAAGCTTTCAAGCTAGATATCTGACCATTGGAAATTTCAGTAGACTAGAGAAACCTAAGTAAAAGTGTAGACTTGACTCAAGTCGGGTTACGGTAATTCTAGTCATGCGCTCGGCTGATATTCCTTCAGTCCGCCACATCGGTACAAATTTCCGGAACGTTGATTATCAAATGTCCCTTCCGCTTAAATTTGTACATTTTTCGCATGCTGCGGCTTCTACCCCAGGCAGGTGGCCTTCATGATGTTTAGTCCGAAAATTACGGTAGATATTAGCGCACACTGCGCATAATTTATAAGAAATAATTGTTTCCCCCAATATTTATTTTTTTTGAGACAAATAAAAAAAAAATAATAATACAGGTCGGGCTCGTATCGGAGGTCGGGCGGGGACGCTAAACAAGTAAATTTTTTTATGTGGCCTAACCAATGAAGGACCAGATTTAAAGCCAAAATTTGTCAAGTCTCGACAACAGGCTGAAGCACTTAACCACCAGGTTGTGACAACCAGTCATAATTAAACAAAAATATTAATTGCATGACCCCCCAAATTACATATTTAATATTTGAGGGTAAACAGAATATGATAATCAGCTCGGCGCATTGATTTCTGAGCTATTTAATGTGGTACACCCCTCAAGCCTGGTTTCATTATAAAGGCTCTAAAAGGGGGACAGCCAGTTGAACTTTATTTTTTAATAACTGGATAAACGTTTAAATTCGATACTTTGGTAAGAACCCAAAACAGAAACGTTCACAGATTTACGTATAACTTACAGCGTATATGAAGATGATGCTAGTACATGTACATGTAGAAACAAATTTTCCGCCTGAAATGGTGTATTTATCCAGAAATAAGTAACGCAACGACCGAAAATCGTTTTGATCTTTTAAAAGATCAAAAATAAAAGAGAAAATACTTAAGAAATACTGTGGCTGTTTTTCACTGTTTTCTCAAAAAGTGGGCAACGTATGGGACTGAAATTTCCACAGATGACTTTTACTGTATCTGTCTTGGTATTTTTGCCCATGGATCTGTATTTCTTTGATAAAAACCAAAGTGATACTACCTTTAAGGCCCATTTACTGACAGGGTGGAATGGGAAAATAATCTTCACTGTACATCTACCGGTATTATGATCCTCAGCAACATCACTCAATTCAGATGCAGCCAGCAGGAAACTTAGATATCTGCGCCTTGTGGAATCAAGACTGGTTCCTTTATGCCCTTGAGTCAAGTGCTTCACGCAATATTCTACAGTACATGTACATGTACATGTACTGTGTACTTGTATACTTGCATTGTCCAGGCCCTTTTTGAGTGTCATGTCCCTTGCCCGAGCGCCCCTCTTTCTCTAGATCTACTGGGTAAGACTTAATGATCTACCAAAAGGGGGTATTGAATGTCAATAACAACAATTAGGGAATACAAACACAGACAAAGGTTACATCTATTTCTTTTAATTATAAACGTAGGCCGGTGAACATGAAACAATATTAACGAAGACTGACATGATCTTGAAAACCAAACCTCAGTCCATGCGCAATGAACAGCGCCCTCTATCAATATTACGGTCTTATTTTGCTTTGGAAGAAAGTTCTCCACAAGAAAAGATTGATGTACCTATGTATCCTACATGTACATGTATTCTTATAAACAATTAATATTTACATGTTAATTGTGTAACTGTACGTGCTGATTGGTACGCGTAATTTGGGAGTCGAGTCCTCGTGGGACCGCGTAGCCTACATGTCATCAGCAGAAAATCAGTTCTGAAATGTCCTGAACGGTCTAACCTTTCAATAAACGGCCCAGCCAGCCCCCGTGATATCATCATCGGACAGCCCTTTATTAATACTTCAGTGGTATTCAGAGAAATGAATGACTCGGACTGTCTTTCTCTTATACACTTTGCATTTCGTCTGGTCCTCATGGAGATGTTATATGTTCCAATGCAAAGTCCATATCCCCTAAACTTTCATAGACCACATATACAGAGTTAGGTGATTCCATTCTTTATTTATTAATAATCAACACCATTTCAAATATTGTGTACAACAATCCATGGTTATAATTGCACTTAATCATCAAACAATTATTATTCAATCATGCAAAAATGTACACGTGTCACAATGTTTACATATCCGTGTTATTGTACAATCAAAATATCATAATAAAGCTGTCGTGTAAAAAGGCAAAACATCACAAAAATACGTTTAGACGGCGCATAATTATTGTGCACAATGAAAGGTGAAGTGACTTATGCATGTACATGTACTTACAGAACAACAAACCTCACTTCGGCGTCATTTGTAAACTTAGCATATTGCGTTTATAAATAATTTTATCAATTACAGTAGTTTTGTTTTAGCATGTCAAAATCTTGAGTTGCACAATCAGCGGGAAATGTTTCTTCAGACGAAAATGCTGGGAATTTTAGACCGTGTGCCTGTCATCTTTCCATCCGAAGTTCCCCCCTCCATCTCCCCAACCTTCCAAAGTCAACGTCATTTGTCATTACGTCACAATGTCAACGTCAGGCCTTCGAGATAGATGGGGGGGGGGCGGTTTATGCAAAAACTCCTTCCGATTTCTCTTGCCTTCTTACAAGTACAATCATCCGCAAGTAATTTTTGAAAAATTTGAATTTAGCGCAAGAATGTGGTTTGGTTTAAGTATAATTTTTTCGATCGAGAATCTCTGATTCTCTTTGCATGAAAATTGGGCTATAAGATTGAACAAAGTGCAAATTGTTCACGAAATGTAAGTCAAAGTGGTGAAGTGAAATGATTGGAGAAAAATCTAAAAAATAAATCAATATACTGTAAATATAAGTCGATGGCAAGCCTTCTTTAGCTTAAAAGGTAAGGGGAGGCTGCCTTTCATCCCACAAAACACATCATCCCCGAAAATGGGAGCTTGATTCTTAGGTATAACTATGATGAAACAACAATATTACCCCACAAATGGGGAAAACGTTCAATATAACATGAAAAACTAGATCTATAGATCTGGTTTTGGGCCAAGTAAAATGACAGATTACAAGGCACATATCAAAGTGAGGGGGGAAACGTATACACAATGCATGGGAGCATGGAGTCTTCCAGGTAATAACAATTGCACACATTATGTTTGTTGAGTTGAATGACGGCAAGTTTGTCAACTGAAATAGCAACATGAAAAAACTTACACCCTAACATTGAAGGAAGTGCGAGTGAAATATTTATACTACGTAACGTACGGTATAAACACGTATCTTTCTTCTGGTTAATGGTCTTGGTTCTTTTCTTACGTTTCTACGTGTTTAGCCCTCCCCTTGAGTGGCCTTTTGGCAACTCCCATAACAAACTATATCATAAACACTTCAAAGACCGAATATTGACGGTTTGCGTTCCAGCTGTACAATGGAAACCTAATTACCACCGTTATGTTCATAATACTCCGTTTATCTTTATTTATTTATTTGCGCCATTTTGAATTCTCACGATACTTCTATAACCCATTTAAGGGAATATTTTCATTCTCTCAGTCATAAATGACGAAGTTTTTGACGAAGATTGCAATTAGGTTTTATTAATGAGATGTTGTCGTTTTTATTCCCCACTCCTACCCCAAACCAGAAAACCCACCAAGCTGAGTCTCACCATACCGCGTCCAGCCTTCATTCCTGCCTCATGCAGGCTTACGGTAAGTGCAACGATTTCCTTCTCTGTATAAACTAATAATACAAATATTATCAATCTCACGTGGCATATTTATCAAAGTTATATACCTTATTCTGTTCATTCGACGAAACTATTCTCACTTTATATTATGAAAACGTTGAAACTATTCCACTCCTGCAGCAAACTCTGACACCAACTGCTATTATATCAGTGGGATAAACTAATCAAAATCCACCTCTATAATCTCAATTTAATTCACCTTTATGATTCATTCTAATTATGTTAACGAGTCTGACTAACATGGCCCCTTTTCCACCTTGTTATTGGGCGATGCCGCATTAGATAATACTGTATGACGCCATGCAAATCTACAATATCATAAAAACTTGTACTATACTCTCACATTAAGGCGATTACAGCATTAAACAGTGTGAAGTGTTCAGAACACACAAAGTCTGATTGATGGTGAAAATTGTGTTGTGAAGTGAAAATTGAAGAATTAGAACACGGGAAACAATGCAAATTGATGATTTTGTATGAACAAGTTTGGGCCAAGCAATGAACAATAATAATTGAATCTTAACCTGAGACTGTGCTCGAGTCGCATTCGTGGTCTCATCTTCAAAGTTAAAACTTCCACGGTCAGATGTAAAACTTGTGCAAAGTTGTCGTAAGATTGGCTTAGCTTAGTGCAAAGATTATTCAGTTTTTAGAGCAAAGATTATTTGTAATCTAAGTCTACCGTGAATTAACTTTTCGACACAATGTCAAATTGAAGCAAAGCCCGCGACAAAACGGACAAACTTTGCCGTAAAAACGTACCGATAGAACAAAATGTGCACAATTTGTGAACAAATAGCCGTAACATTTACAAACTTTTAAATTGTAATAAGGCCTTATCTTAAATTTGATATTCAAGTACATATACATCATAATTTTATACGCTTAAGAAAAACGTGGTTTTACACATCATTTCAATGCCAAATTAGTTGCCTAGCAACCTAACTTCAAAAACACTCCAATTTGTTGTTTTCTATGTGTTTTGTTTTTGTTAGCTTGTTGTTTGTAACAATCTGTTGTAAGTTCGATAAAATACTTCTTACGATACCATCAATACTGTTTTCCAACAATGAGTTGTAATTTGTTCCGTGCATTAAGTCGTAAAGTGCAGCTACTTTATTGAAGACACGAACTTAGTTGTGTTATAAGGATAAAGTGTTGTGTAATGTACATGCAGGCACACGTGTTATGTGGGCTTAGCTTTGATAAGTGCCACGCCCACCCTTTCACTGATCCACGCCACCTTTTTCATGATGATTTCCTGTGCGAGTGCAATGCACATGGACATGATAGCCATGCCTAGTAGGATAAAGAATGTGCATCCCAGCAAGTTCTTCTGATGCTGGGGCACTAGATCACCGAAGCCAATGGTCGTCAAGGTAACGAAAGAGAAGTAAAAAGCTTCAAAGTAGTTCCACTGGCTCTCCCATAGTGACAGTAAACCGGCCAGCAAGCAAACGTACATTAGAGCGAATATGAGGACTATGCTTAGCGGTATGTCAACCTCGTCTTCCGCTGCATCATCCGTACCGGATGTAGTCGCTGGCTCTGCCCCGCTCCTTCTTGCAGGACCTGCCTCCTCCCCAGACGTTCCCTTCGTTGACATGACATGCATAGGAGGCATGTCCCCCTGGTCTATCTCAGGCTCATTGCTCCATATATCTCGGATGACTTCGTCCATGCTTGGTCTTTGCTCCTTAGAGTTGTTCTGTTGGTCTGCTAGTGCCATTGCCTCAGCTTCCTCGGCTGACACGCGGACAGTGCGCGTCTTCTTCTCCTTCTTTGGGGGCGGAGCTCCCTTAGCCATTTGAATATTCATGTGGAGGAGGCGGTACGTCAGAGTAGCACCACGGGCAAAGAGAGTACCGATACTGGCTAGGACCAAGAGTAGCATAGCGATGCCAAACACTGCGTAGATCATGCAGAATACCCGTCCACCATTCGTCACTGGAGCTATGTTGCCATAACCTGCAGATTGACATATACACACACAAAAGGGGAAGGACAAAACCAGAGATGGTTAGATTTGAATATTCATCAATTATGTATATTCATGATGCAAACAAAAATAATGATTTCTTAATTCAACTGGTGCCTGTCGTAGGTCTGACAAGAACACATTGCAGCAATTATCCCTCTCGCGTCCCTCTCTCATCTGAAGATTCTCTAGTCTCTAGAGTGGTTTCAATCTTCATTTGCCTTGGGGCAGTTGTTAATTGAATAATGTTATTCATTATGTACGCCATTAAACAAAGGTGGTTGTCGTGAGGTATCAGTTCTGTGTCATTAACCATGTAAGGTGTAACGATGCCATTAGTTAATTAATTGCAAGCCCGCCCGGGTATCATTTCCGTACATGACGGCAACTAACCACATACCACTAACCACTTAAACCAGCCTTGGCAGGGATAGTACACTTGTTCAATTCGAGTCATCGAATATTATGACTCTAGTCAGACTCGAATAACTGCAACACTGTTAGACCGTAGTTCTTTGAAGAATGGATACGCTGGGGTTCGACTAGTCGCTGCTTCCCGTTGAATAGTCTGGTTGGGGGACTGTTATACTGAATTTTTTTTATATAGATTAACAGGTAGCCCAGCCCAGTCTAGCCTATAGCCCTGCCCTGCCCTGCCCTGCCCTGCCCTGCCCTGCCCTGCCCTGCCCTGCCCTGCCCTGCTCTGCCCTGTCCGCGGCCGCCCCGCCTCAATATGCCCCGGCCTTTCATTGCAGGGACAGGTTCAAGTCAGCCAACCCGGGCCCGCCCCCAAAATGTTTACGCTGACTGTAAAATTTGATGTCTTTCCCAAGATTTGTTTTCTATCGTGCGCATTCCAGCCCAGTCATAACATTAATGCCACATGACGCCTGTATTACATGTCCTCATCACGGGCATTCTTGGAGGGAAACATTAATATCTAGAGCAGCCAAACACAAACAACCTCTCTAAGATTGATGCAGTTGCCATATTGCCAACTGGCGATACTTTAACACCACTGGTATTTGGTATTGTGTATATAGGGCAGCAGCTGTAGTATCATGTTGTGCAATAATCGCTTGGGCCTACGCTGACTTCCACAGCAAGACATGAATAATGATGTCTATCTATATCCATACAATGTACCCCATATCCATGCATGCCTTCTGTAGTGTCATTCATATTCAGTGTCGTCGACATATTTTCTTTGTTCGAACAGGATTTAAATATACGACAATTCTAATGTGCAATCAAAACATTTCTTTTTTCTTTCTTTTTTGATCAATAATACTGATTGATCGATTCATTATATCGGTCATAGATCGATATATCCTTATTACTAATCACTACTATTACTCAGTTTATTCATTTGACTTTTTCTGTATGAAAAACATCCATTTAGACAAGAGTCAAATGTGACTGGCAACTCTTCAATTAAATTTATTTTCAAGAAACACATTGCTATAAATTATGTTCAGCAAAACGTGTATTATGATAACGACGGCTTTACATTCAAATGATACCATAAGTTCGATAAATTTCAAAGATTTCACATGTTTCTTAAATTCCCATCATGTCTCCGTCACAATTTTGATTATGTTCGTCATAATTATATTTTGCATTAAGTTCTTAGTGATTACTTTCAAGGAATATTTTGTATTTGTCGTTTGGTCATAGTGCGTTTGTCGAGGTCTGAATCTAACTGGTGATGTGGAGATCCATACTGTGAAATATCAATCTCTATTCTTGGGCATGAGCATTGGTATTGTTCTTGGCAGTAGCGTTAAGATTCATCCGATGTAACATGAGAGGAATTAAACATATTCATATTCATATTCATTGTAGATATACTAACAATAAATAGCTTTTATATAGCACAAATTCTGCCAAATGTTGACGCTCGATGCGCTTTACCATACAAACTATATACAAACTTTAAGATAGAATAAATATTTAAGGAATCAAAAGCTGAATTTAAGATAAGACTGACACATCTGAGCAGATAAGTATAAATAAAAGGACATTAAAAACCCTATTAAAACAAAGTGTTGAAGGTCTGTCACAGTCTGAGCCTGGTTGATTGCGCAATCTGACAAAAATGTCATTCGGACAGAACCATAATTCAGAATAATAAGTCATAATTTGCTACGTCAGACCATTCTTGGAAACATGTTCGTCCCATGTGCGTCCTTGTGCTATGTTCTTCTCTGATCATGTCTGTCGTCATTCATGCATCTTTCCGTCATCATGTATATATAAATACCCATAACAGCCAAGCAAGCAGGATGAGTCAAGAAACCTGAGCGATAAACAAAATGGCGGGTATATAGTTTGTGGTCTGGTGTGGTGTAACGTATACTGGACATCATGTCGTCAGATTGTGGGTTCGAATCCAGCCATGGGTTAGTGGAGCCTGCTTGCATCCTTGGGCAAGACGCTTTGTCACATGATAATTGTTTCTCTTCACCCAGGAGTAAATGGGTACCTGCTGTGAGGTTAGACATGGCTTTGTGTGCTTGATTAGCCTTTGTAATTGTGTGCTTTGCTGTAAAGCTGGGGCTGTATTCTCCCCCAGGGAGTTGAGATGGTTTAAGGAATGTAAATGTCGCCTAATGACCATTGATAATGATGATACGCACTTATCTTAGCATTAAGCGCCATAATATGTCACATTATTGTTATTATTGCTCCCATAAATCTCTCCTCATATCACCAGCATCTCGTGATGTAATAAAATGTCACCTGGAACCAAGAATTCCCAACAACGTAACGAAAGCGCATGTGCGTTGCCATGGCGTCATTCATTAGCCTCATCACCGCGGTTTCCATGGCAAACAGGAAGGCAAATAAGAACCAGAAGGACTCTGGGAAAGAAAGTGAACAAGGAAAGACCTTTGCGAAGTTTGGCTCTGTAAAATCGGGCGGAAACGTAATGAAGGAGATGGGTTGAAAGCCCTGCGATATCCCAACCTTTGCCATTATACGATTTTTATATACCTTTGAGTGATGGAGCACCACTACACTATAAAATATGATACGGTATGGTACGTACATTGTTGCAAGAACCATTAAGTATACTACCACACGAAGTGTCAAAGATATACAATGTCTGCAACTTGCTCGTAAAGCCCGTGGATTCGAGCTTGGACATGAAATGTTTCCGCCGTGTGCAGACGGCGTCTTACATCGGACGAGTAGCAACCATCTCAATAAGTCATGGGATGTTTCACCTGCCTGATGCCAAATGACCAACAAAAATCATTGGCATATTAATTTGTCTCTATCGCATACCGAGATCATTGAGCATAAATACATCGGCGTCTGGTTTTTGTTTGTTTGTTGCCACCAGAAAGTGTACTGAAGATGAGTTATATCGGTACCCTTTCTTGTAATCGGTTATTTTCGCCGATCTAACCTTTAAAACTATAATGAAGAGAGAAATCTATTAATCCATATAATGCATTTGTCATGCAATCAACACAGAAAAGGTTTTCTAGTATAGATGTCCACTTATATCCTTATATGACCATGATTGTGCGGAATTCTGGAAGTTAAATTGCAGACTTCAATGATAAATTTGCCAGCATTCCTTCCAAGGTCAGAGCTTCTTAAAACAATTCATCACGAACAGCTCCTCATCCATTGGCAGTTGAGGGTAAATCATCTTACATTGTTTGTAATTACTCCAGCACCTTATTGTTTGGTTTCCACTCAGTATCTGCTCATCATTCTCAGCTTGCGGTGAAATCCAGGCAAATTCATCCATCAATCTTGTTTCCACCGAAAAATGTTCGGCCAAAGTAGACAGTATGTGTTATCATTATAACATGGGAGCCTGTGTACAGCGCTCCCCGCAGCAGCAAAGTCGGTCGCTCAGAGAACTGATGAACTCACAAATTATATACATTCTTCAAAGTCCAACATTGACAAGGCGGTGTTGCTTCACGTGTCGGGTTCTGACATTTGAACGTGAGGCTAATACGCGCGGCAGAATCCCATCTACACATTAAGCATTGCATTCGTTTACAATTGCATTCTGTTTATATCAAGGTTATCAAGCAGGAAAACGAACGGGGCAGTCAGTAGACATTATTCTCAGGGAAAATGTAAGAATGGACCAAGTCGCGTGGATCTTCTCTAGCCAAAGAATACCTTGCATATTATATAGGCCCGCTGTTGAACATCATATCATTCACTTTCGAAAATACCTTTTTAGGCAGCCTGATATTTGGCAGATAGGCCGATTTCACCATACTGAACTTGCCCTAAAATGTTCCCAGGGCAAGTCCCTTTCAAATTTTGAGCTTCAGTCACCGAAACAATAAAGAAAAACATAAAGCGAACCGCAACTTCATACTCTCAGTGCTGATGCCGATCTTTCTTTAGCAGTGCATGCAGTCACGAAGATGACGAAGATAATCACATACCCGGATGTTAACATGGGTGATTTACATTGGTGTTTACTTTTGTAAACAGTTTACTACGGGCAGCACTCGTGATTTTAGTTTCGCGACCGTCTCTATAAATTTCTTTTATACATTCGGAATTGCTTAAAATGTTCCCATAAAAAAGGTAAAATAAAGAACTAAATCGAATCATTTTAGAGGTTAATGTCCCTAATTCTGAGTGACTTTTTTGCTGTCAGAAAGTGACCATCTCACGCAGAGTGACCCTTAAATGTCTGCATCTCCATGCTTATTACCGTCTACTTCCGAGAAACAATGTACTCGGGGGGCTAATTGAACCAATTGACACCCCGGGCATGTACCCCCTGTAGACACCGTCGGTTGACCGTGAATGTTTCGCTGCACACGCCCAAGAGCTGGCCCAGCCGGACGGCATGCTGGTCGCGGTGCACGCGCTCGGCCGGACGGGACTTGACCACGAGATGAAGACGCGTGTTTTCTGTCTGTCTTTTCGTGGGCGAGCAGCGCGTAATTTGCCGGTAATTGGCGGGATGCTGCGACACGAGTCGCCCGTATAATTTGTGTACAGAGGCACGAGACTGGCAGAGCACTGCTTCCGTCTCACCCATAGGCCTACTACTACTATGCCCTGAGTCTGCATCTCGTTCACGTTGAAAGATATACCACCAGTCAATTTAATTTGTTACACATCATCATCATGGTTGAACTTCCAAATAAATTAGTACAGAGGTCAATTTCGCTCAGATAAAGTTCACTCAGACACTGTAGGCACTGCACCAAATAAATCCTTGGAAGATCGACCGAGAGATTCCTTAATGGAATGCAATAATACTGGATAGCTTGTGCAGAAGTCAAACACAAATTCTATATTGTGACTTTTTGCTTTGAGATTTCAATAGTTGAAATGAGCAAACCAAACCATAAACCGTCCACGCATTGCCATTATGTGTTATTATCATCTGAAATATTTATCTCCATCTGGACACCAAGGAGCCAGCAAGGTCACGCTAAGATCTTCCCAATAACAGCAACTCTTCCTCATAGCGCTGCTTCTCTCATCAGATACCCTTATCATATTTTGGGAGGACTGTTTATCATCTCACAAAAATAAACGAATTGAATCTTGTTTACTGTGAGCTAAACGGTATGAGCTGGCGAGTGAGATTGCACGCCCCTCGGAGTCCGGTGAGTTTCATTACCGATATCACGGTCCCTGGATTTCAGCACGGTTGGGGTGTGGCCATTCCGTTCTGTTATGTGAACAGACTGCATGAAGTTCTTAAATACTCGCATTCAATTTGCCCCTTGTATGTAATGAAGTCGATACAAAATGACTGAGAGAAGTTATCTTTTGAAATTGCTGAAAATGACTAGTCCGTATATACAAGTATATACGGACATAGACTATAGCTAGACTATCATTTCTGGTCCTCAGTGGTTCTAATTTTCACTCCTGAAACCCTTTTCACTCCTAGAGTGCTGTGCAGCCCTGCTCTATATCATTGGACACACAGACAGTCACAGCTCACAGGTAACCACTACTGTCTCTGTATCTATAGCTCCATAAACTAATGATTCAGGCCTGTGATGAATTCTCCATTAATATAGGTTTCCGTATTAAATTAACAGTTTCAAAACGCACGCGTAAAGAACTCTCTGATGAGGCGATCAAGCCTTATAGTAAAATAAAAGTTGAGATATTCAATGATCATTTGGTGGACACTTTAAAGACCGGATCAATTATAATACCAGCAGAAGAATTTCCTCGACTCCAACAAAATTCCATCGTCTCATTCACAACAAGCTAACGAGGTATACATATGGAGCGTAATGCAAGTGCAGATATTATCATTATTATTCATAATGCACAAGCAATGCAGTTGTGGAAAAGGGGAGTCAGTGTTCTATTTTCATTTTCCATGTGATGTGTTCATGTGTAGCTATCTGCGGATCCTTTTATGTTTGGCTACATTCCCCAATTCCTCAATTGATGTGGGTAATTAATGTCTTAAACTATAGGCCTAATTATAGTGTGTCCCAATGGGACTATTTCTTCGGGTCACAGTTTGTGGGACCTTTAGTCCTTCATTATACAGGATATGAATCGAATATGTGGCACCTACATTCATCATTGTTTTAGTGCTAAAATGATGACTTCATCTCTGCGACTTAACATAATTGATTAGAAGGATGTACGGCGAAATAATGGTTCAGGCTCCTTAGTCACAATGAGGCAATTTACAGGCAATCAATTCCAATTTTTATAAAGACTACGTAATTACGGCTACGTCTTAATTACATGTAACTTGTTTCTTAAACTGTTAGGGTTTCATAAGGTAAACGCATCAGTGCACCAACATTGATTTTGATATGAAGTAGACAACTATGGTTGGTATGCCTGACCACATAGGCTGGTGTCTTACTCATTGTAGGATTGCATGATGTCATAGTGCTTACTGTATGAGTATAGAGTAAGGAAGTTGGTATGACTCGGTATAATGCCAGGGAGACTGCGTCATATCATTTTAATGATTTAGTCCGCGTTCTATAACCATATACAAGTCATGTGCAATCGATCCACAATTTTAAGTTTTGTTTGTGCATAAATTATGAACTTCAGATAAATGCAAAATAGACTGGAACTGGCTTTGTTATGATTGGCTGATTGAAAAAAGCAGATCGGCCTTTAAAAACAATTAATTTCTGCCTTGAAACCTTGATATTTTTCACCAGTGTATATACATGTAGGCCTATCAGATGAAAGTTGTTAACATTTTCCAGTCTTGTAAAATGACAGATTACAATTTTGAATCTATATTAATTCTACCGTTAATTGCGTACATGCAGTCCAATCAGTTCCCAATTATTATAATTAAGTCAATGTAACACTGAAGAACCGGATTTTAATCACAATAAACACCATGCAATAAAAGCGGCGCATCCTGCACTAATTAACAGTTTTGTCAAGAAATTGAATTCTGGAAATGTAGACGATAATACGACTAAGTCTGATTTACTCAATCCATCCGCGCATTTTATGGTTTGTCACCAACTGACAGATCTTGAATATTCCAATTCATATGACCTTTGTAGTGGAAAGAGTCAACGTGAACTCCCCCCCCCCCCCCCCCCCCCCGAACCTGAAAACCTATATAGGAATCCTCCGTTAAACGATCACATAAACAATTGGATTGGTTCCAATTCTTATATCACTTTTACTAGAAAATGTTTAATACAGACAATCATCACCAATCGATAACATCGGGTGGGAACTTGTTTGACTAAATGCCGAACATGTCACCCCAACCCATCTCTGTCTTTTTTCCTTCCAAATGTCTAAACTGCGTTTTCACAGATGCTACGATCTGTCATGATCATGATCATTGCTGGATTCAGCTAGGTATAACTCAGTGGTATTGATACATGGACAAGGGGTATTAATGGTGGCGGTGCATGTATCATGAGGCAACATGAATCTCACATGTTGATTGTTTGGAACTGACTTGCGATGTCAAAATGGCAAACATGAAAGAATATCCAGCTGATGTTAGTTCAAAGTGCATGATAACTGACAGCATACAGTTGGTATACGAGATAGTAATCGTTCCTTTTATCAAGACGTTTCGTCAGATAATCTACTCGTATTTGCCAACTTTTGCAAACGGAGCATTATTGAAACTTTGACTACGTGTACTGTAAGGTAACATGTAGAAAAAATTATGTTTCAATTGATGGTTATTCTCAACATAAAAACGTAAACAACCTGCTGCTCATAGCTATCATGCTATTAACTGCCAACTACGTCACACCTTTAAGTATAAGCCCTACCGTCACCACTATGAGCATTGGGACTTATAATTATTTTGTTTGCCAAATTGTAACAAAATAATATGAAATGAAGTTAACACCCGGCGTACTTTTGCAGTACGAGTATTCCACTTTACCTTCTCTTAAAAAGTTGAAGCTTAAAATGTCAATCAAATTTACGACATATGCTTAAATAATCAACCTAAATCGCTTAAAAAACACGCTAACCTTGAGCTCTAAATCCTGAAATTCTTGAACGACAGCCAACACTGTGTACAAGGAACAGTCTGGTAAACTTGTTTAGCATTTTCCTGACACCGAAAAAGAAGAAGAAATGGTGCACGCAAACTATCAACATGCATCTTTTATGTCAGACCATCGTTGAAATTGTTGAAATCATACTCGGTAATTATTTTTTTCTGTGCGTGGCAATCCATGTCTCGCATGGCGTGCGTGCCTTCTGCCAGCCAGCAGACAGGCGAGGAATTCCTTCACTACGATCCCCTGGGAATCAAAGCAGACATGTGATGCTGAAGTTCCTGAGCTGCCATATTTATATTTTGTATTCTCCGTCAGTCGAATAGAAGCACATAGTTGGAAATGCCGTCACGAATTAGAAGTTGTTAATGTCACTCGACCCATTTGGCAAGATCCACCGGTTTCCCCGGACTAAGAATCAGTTACCATTGAACTTTGTCTCATCATTATTCAGCAGCTTTTGTTAATAAGAGGGAGTGAAAGTGGTGGTCATGTGGGTGTTTGCTGCGTTAATAGCATCAGACGTATCGTGAGTTCACGAGAAACAGATGTACATAGCTGCCTGGTTGCCTTCCACTGAAGACCCCAGAGCATTTACCGTGAACGCCAAATTATACTACTGACCCAAACCCTAACCCGTCTTCCAAAAAAAAAAGTCCATTATACACCCTAGACTAAAACCTAGTCATAGCTAGGCCTCCTTAATTCTGATTACCTTTGAAAGTTATTTTGGTAAAATAAGTTGATAACACTGTAATACGCTAAAATCACAACGCAAAAAGGGGGAGTAATATCCTAAGGTGTATTCGTATGCCTCTGGTGGGATTTAAAAAAAAGAAAGATTTTTGACAGGCAAATGGAAATGCCAGGACCGTCTGATTGTTTTAACAAACCGAGTTCAGCTGCCATTATCAGCCTACCAGGGTGAAATTATCTCAGACAACTCGTTGCCCGAAGTGCAGTAGAGGTCAGAGTGTTAGGTCTATAGTTCTTAACGAGAGAACCGCACCGCGTATTTGCCCTGAGGACAGAATCACGCAAAGGTCAAGGTGATAGCATTCTCACTTTGAAGATGTAGCAAGTTATGTAAGCTTGGTGCTCATCCCCTCCAAAAGAAGTATATAGTAACAGAGAGTAAGTTTAAAAATAAGGAGTTGAATTATGCTGAACTAGAGTTGGTGAAATCGACCCATGTTCGTTAAAGGGTCTCTGCAATGGGAATATTATGGCTTGAACATGTGCGAATTAAAAAACTGTACATGGGGACTGTGATTTTACCCACTTCCTCACACTGATTCAGGGTTGAAAACAGGTTTTTTGGTTTGTATGCTAATTAGCATTTCCATATTCATGAGCAAAACTGTGATGTCATCTGGGGAACCGAGAGCAGTAACCCAATTGATTTGTGCACAAAAGGTTGCGGTTGTTTTATAGGTTTTCTGACAGACCTTTTCCCCTAAATGGGATTTATTGTGCTGAATATGTTCCTTACACTCAACTGGTGGTGTAATTTTTTTGACCAACCATTTCTGTGGGTCATGTTTGCCTCTTCATTTGTTTATGTTTTTTCATTATATTTTGGCTGTTGGTTCCCTACATGAGTATGCATGAAAATCCCCCATTTTGCAAAGTTGTTCAAAAGAATACCAAATGCTGGTTTAAAACAAAATAAGACTTGTCATTCATTATCTGTCAGTATATTCTCTGTATGAAGGCAATAAAATAACCTGACAGAAAAAAGCACTGCAGCCGCCCTTTAAGGCTTCTTAAGAGTGTCAATTTACTCCTAGGCAGAGGGAAGCGATTCAGGAACAAAGTGTCTTCCTCAAGAACGCAAACCCCACCACTACTTCAATACCGCGGAAGGTTCCACCCTCATACACTATGGAATCATCCACAACAACTACATAGGTTCCAAGCAAACCACTTTGCTACGAAACTCCACTAAACACGTCAACTTTATACTATCAACTACAAAGGTATACTTATATAGCAAACAGATTACCAACCAAAATCCCCTGCAACACAAATGGTTTGCGACTGGTACTCCTCTTGTTGCTAAGCATAAATTAGTTGGCTTTAGCCAAAATGTTGCAGCACTATATTGGTTTAAAGAACACTTAAAAATAAGAAACAATTAGCATCGTCCTATAACATGAATATCAATTCATACTGTTGTTCCATACGTTTTACATTGACTGTGTCATTTGGTTCGGTTCGGTTCGGTTCCGTACCGTTCTGTTCCGTTCTGTTTGCATAGCTTTCGCCCGTAACTTTCTCGTGAATCTGGAAATGATTTTCAATCAACAATGGCTGAAAATCACATCCTTTTTTGACATTCTGAGACTTCCATCTATGCATGCATTGCGTGACATGGGAAGTACGACGCCACTTACCTATGGTACTTATAACAGTGCATGGGAAGTACGACGCCACTTACCTATGGTACTTATAACAGTGCAAGAGAAGAACAATGCCCCAGCAAAAGACCACTGAGGTTCCATCCGGTATGGCGGTACCGCGTAGATCCCTGTCTGTACCTCATAGCTGGTCAGGGTGCGTAGGGCACGGGCTCTCCATGCATCCTCCGTTTCACCATGCTTGATGGTGACATTCCACATCCTATCCAGGAAGAAGTTTCTCCTGTCAATGTACTGCTCGTACTTGACCTTGTACATTCTGTACTCTTCGGGACCTTCTAGGGCCTTGAAGATGGCTGCACCTATGCATGAGTAGACCACTAGGCCGATGAACAAGGCTAGGTAGGTTAGGGTGTACTGTTGGACCAGCTTTAGGTAATCAGGTCCTTCGTCGTAGTACTCCTCTACGATGTATTTGGCATTGTCATCATCATCTTTCTGATTCTCCACATCATTGCTAGCCATCTTTACTCCCGGATTTCTCTGTCTTGTGTGGGAATATCTTAAGTTTTATTTTGGAGATCTGCTTCAAGTCGTTTTTTTAAGTCTCAATGAATAAATAAAATGACGATGTCCACGCAAATACGAAAGCAGTTCTCGACTGGATTTCAAATTTCTGTGAAATTGCCGGTACCAATGTTGACTTTGTAGCGATGTCTTAAATGCTTGGTTGTGTTTTATGCCTATCCTAAACAAACGTTGCTGCCAATGTCCCTCTGTAAGACAGACTTTAATGAGACTGGATGTCGATTATGCTTAATAGTTCTTCAAGGACTATTCCGTCGATGCGGAGGATCCATACTTCACATTGACTCTAACGAGGTCTAGAGAATGTTCCATCACTGATGGTGTCGGCTGAGTGAGCTTGAAGCTGTCGGATTCTTGCAACTGACGCAACAAATAAGCAGTCTTCATCATCATTTCCCTTCTTCTTCAAAGGAAAGCTATGTCAGTGGGAATACCAGAGACATGACATCGATTTGTCTCTCTCAAAGTTCTCCGTAAACAGCGAGGATGACACAACATAGAGAGAGGAGAGAGTGTTGATATACAAGCACTGGGATCGTTTTTAGAGCGCGTTGATCGTGGGATGAAAAATGGTGCTGCGTACCAGAGGCCAAGCTCGTGCTTTGAGCATCCCCTTGCCAAGGCTCTGAGAGATGAGTGAGAATGCCAGCCGCGCCAAGTGCTCTAGAAGATGTCGAGGCCAACCACAGCGAGGTATCTCCATAGGAATGAAGTCTACCTACATAGACCCTTGGCTTTATACACGACCGCCACCCATAGAGCACTGGGTATCATTACCGTCTGCGCTGTCTTATGCGTTAGTGATACTCGTCTTCCTGGTATGGCTGTACCAGCATGGGTGACTTGACTAGGAGGCCGGGGCACAGACTAACATTCTGGTATGAGGATTACGTGACGAGGGATATGGGTTTTCCATGCATGGGTTACTAGGTAATTATTCACGACTGGGGGTCGGAGACCAGACTATTATTTCTATTTTTATATGAAAGTAACCGGTAAAGACACCGCGTCGATGGAACCAAAGTCACATGAAAAGAAAGTATAATTTATTTGTCTTAATGACTGAATATCAGTCGAACTTGTGGTTTCATCATATTCACTAGAAGAAGAAGATGAAACCTTACAACACAGAGATGATAGCTACTCGTTGATTTTGTGGTAACAAATACCTAATCTGAATCTTGTTCGTTATAGAGAGAGATTTGTGGATTGAATCTGGACCAAAATGTACCTGCATGTGGATATTGTAAAACATTTGCTCTTTCTCGCGGCCATGTTAATTTAATAGCAAAAATTATTAATCATTACCAAAATAAAAAACCCCCGTCTAACATTCTGTGTACAAGTTCATCATTTGCTTTCCTCGCACAGCATATTGATATGTAACTTGACTGGTAATAGCCTTCACATATCACGTGCCAAGCTGTTATCTCCACTAAGCAGTCTAGAAACATCTATCAGAGAAGTATAGAGAAGATACTTTAGTAGCATCTTGACCCGAGATCATAGGTCATGCATATGGGCATCACCAGGGCATGTAGGCCAGGTGATATAGCTGCAGACGTTCCTGCGGTTTGCACGGCCAGGGCATAATAAGGACCGGTACGATGCAACGACTTGGGCCCGGTGGTATTCGCTACCCTGGTGAAATTGCAAAACAAAATTGCATGGGGCGGTAAATAAAAACGCGAGGAACGCGTGCAAAACGTTGCCATACCATAGAAATTTATGACCCTGGGGACTGAAATGGTTGCCACCGTTCCACTTAAGGCATCACGGTAAACGCGGGAAAATTCTACCAGAAGAAAAATATAATGGTCACTGGTGTGCGCTCCAAGCAATGCATGTGAAAAACAGGATAACATTTCACCATATGTCTGTGTAACTCAACACTTCAAGCATTTCAGTCGAATTGGTAAGAAATGCATGTATGGCGAATGGGCAATATTTCAATGAGGGCGATTTGACGACGCCAGCTGTGAGTGTACGCTAAGCATTGAATTACATCCTAATTGTCGAAACTTGACACCAGTGTTTTTGTTTTTATTTATTCAGACCGAGTTTTGGCGTTTGCTTAATCAAAACATGCAGAACGCCCTCTACTGGTCCAATTGCATAATCAGAACGGTTATCCGTTCTGCCATCATATTGTGTTACTTGCATTCAATTACGCACAAATTATATATCTTATATTTGTATTATGATGACGTCATTCATATTCCCCTGCACCAGGAATATTCATCATGGCACTGTTACACCTGTATAGAGATTAAAATATGAGAATACTGAAATTTTCGAGCTTTGCTACATGTGACAAAATATTATCCAAGTACGTTTTAATTTGAAAACAAAGCTTTGTAAACCACGGAAATCGGAATAAGACCCAAATCAGTTGCTCTCAAATGGCGTTCTAGACCAAAGTAAATTTGGCGATTAGATGTTTAAGGAGAAAGCATAGATTAATATCAGTTTATTCTATTTTATATGGGATGAAATGTTTGGAACAGGATGAAGCTGTAACTTCAGAACAGCTTTCAGTTAGAATGGCTTCAAACATTCCTATCATTACCTGCGCTACAACCGCTGATTATCCAGCTGCACGGTATATAAACTCACACTGACAGCTTGCTTCCATAGTTCAGGCTGAGTTAGAACGGGTGACACCTGGGAGGCGTATACGTACCCGGTCATGTCCCGGTCATTTTATGGTCGTGGCACGCTAGCTGCGGCCTGTCGGACCAAATGACCGCTGCCATTATCTCCATGATCCAACAATCAAGATTCCAGCCGTGGAAATATGGAAGCACTTGTCGCAATTCATTTGCCAAATTGCTAATGGGGGCTCTCAAGCTTTTAATATTCCCATCCATTGTGTAGAAGAGGAATTCCTCAGGTTTTACGAGTAAATAGATGACCGAAGATTTACCTCTTAGCTATTTTGACAAACAGTGTCGCCTGTGTTTGAAGACAGGTCGTAATTATGGATTATTGCACGTTCGTGCGAGTGGGTAATGGCTAATAAAGATTATATGCGTCATATTGGCTTTTTTGGTTACAAATCATAAAAGCAAAGTCGGTCATCAGCATAAACGGTCACGTTTTGGCCAGAGTTTGGACAATTTCAACTGACCAAGGGTAGGCCTATGTCAAAGAACTGTCCTCTTGATCTTGTGCAAGCAGTTGGCATGTTGCCAATGCAATGTTGACTAACGGGCAGTCTGTAAAACTCGTTTGAGTTTGTAGGCGTGTAAAATATTTGTAATAATAGAGTGTAATGCAAGATTGAGGTGAGCTGACTATGAGAGCTGCAGTATATCTACAGTATACTTGAAGAGTTGCAGGACATCTGTAGAATATTTGTAGAACATCTGCAGAATATTTGCAGAATACTTTCAGAATACTTGCAGAATATCTAAGTACTTGCAGGATACTTGCAGCACACTTGCACCACGCTTGCAGAAAACCTGCAGCATACTTGCAGAACATTTGCAGAATATCTGCAGAATACTTGCAGAATAACTATCTGTAGAATATCTGCAGAATACTTGCAGTATACCCACTGTGCAACGAGCTGCATGTGGCCGAGATGGTCAGGATTGTTAACCCAAAGGTCTTGTGAACTCCGGGGGCTGTGAATCTGATCCAGTGAGTGATGGCCTATAGGTCCTTCAACCAGAAATTACACACACGCACGTCATTATTATCCTCCGTCCTCTTTAATATGAACTTGGACTATATTCCCAGGGAGTTGAGATGGTTCTAGAATTGCAGCTCTATGACCAGGGATATTATTACCAAGCGTACAGCAATTCGTGTTGGTTATTTAACGCGGTCTATATGAATTGTGAACATAACCTGCAAAACAACTACGTAACGGTATAATGAAGATATGTTTCAGGAGTAATATCACTTCTTGTATCACCATCGCTTTATGGCAATTTTGTTTTCCTGAATATATTGTAATTGATTATTCCAGAAATTGCACAAGAGAGGTCCCATGCTTTGTGTTTCCGTATCTTTGGAAGCTACATTTGCTTGCTGGGTGAATATATTTGGATCATGGTTCGACAGTCAACAGGAGTTTTTCGGATTAACTCACCATCGTTCGAATGGTGGAGTTCCTCCACGAACGCACGGGGCGCGAGCAAGCGAGCCAAAAATAGATTTATTTTAACGAGGAACGCAAGCCAACATTTTCTCAGCATGATCACGCAACATGACGGGCGACAGTCGTGCTAATGTGAGTAGATTCACACGTCGCATCCTGACATGACTTCATGGTATGTCTCTCTCCCACTCATGGGTGATCCTCGCGCATGACATGCAACCTCCGAAGTGGATGTACTTTTTTGACGAAGGTTACCCGTGTATACGTGAGGATTGCAAGGGATGATAATTATCGCGATCCCTGGATCAGTAGAGGACGGTAAACATCGCTTAATCGACCGAGGAACAGACTGCATCTTATACCGACTCAAAGTGACATCCACCGGCTGACAGCGCCACGAGATCTGCACTGGGTCTTGTCAAGGCGATTTTGGTTCTGATTTTGTGGAAACGCAGGTTTAGAGAGTGAACGCATGTAGGCTTGCATGCATCGTATAACTGGTCCATGTTCCACAGTGTAATTGAATGTTTCTTGATATCAAAGACCAGTCACAATCAGCGAGGAGTTGACGTCTTGGAAATGTCCATTTCTTCGTCAGTTTCATACTTAGAGCAAGATTCAACTTGTGCCAAGTTAACGCCATTTTGTGCGCTGGAAATATTGGGTTTTTTTCTAAATACGGGCGTGAGGGGGACTGTTACATTGAGAAAATAATATCACCACGTAGATATTTATGGACCACTGAGTTCCATTGTCAGGAACATAATGATACCATAATGACCACGAGCATATCCAAAAGCGAATTTGGTGTAGTTACTGTAGCTATACTTCAAACTCATTACCAACAAGAATAATGACCTTAACCAATACAATGCTCAGTCGAGCTAGGAGGGCCTGACGTCTTGATCCTGGCAGGATCTTCCCTTTTTTCAAGAAGTTGTGAGCAACAGTTTGTCTTATCGAGATACATGTCTCGGTTTCTTAGCAACACGTCTACGGACACTTCCAGGACGCTGCACAATGACGTCATGATTTATGCACTAGAAAAGTCACGTTCAAGTACGTAGAGGGCGGTGCATTGCATTTACACCAATGGTCCCAATACTAATAGTAGGCGGAGGATCAGAATCTTGGACAAAATTGAAAGACTGAGGGCGCGCTTTGTATCGAACGGACATAGCCGTAAATAAAGACAGTTAATTGCTATTCAATATTGCTGGATGTATGTTTACCGATTAATAACTAGTACACTCCTGTGAAAACAAACATTGATGTAATAGTCATCTAACAACATATAAGCCGACCCCCCCCCCCCCCACCCACCCCTGAGAATCAATCAATCAATAACTAACGAATAAAACATTCACATCAAGACAAGATTTGTTTAACTAATGTCAGTTATTCATCAGTAATTTACAGGCGTTTCTAAATATTGCGCCACCAAGAGTTTGCAATGCGTTTGCCGATCACAATTCACGGAATTCGTCCGCAGATTCCGCGCATTCTAATTGCCAACGCCTTGCAAACTCTTGGTGGCGCACTATTTGGAATCACCCGTGTTTTCTTCTTCCTTTTATCCTGGGAAGACCAGGGATTAGACATATAATATGTAACTATAGTAAGTACTATCCCATCTGCAAGCAGACCAACTATTAAGGAAAATGTTCATTTTCAGAGTGGAGAGGATTTAAGTCTTAAGAAACATCCATTCCCGCCCGAATCCTGCACTAACAGCCAGGCGCGGTTCTAGAGTCAAAATTTTGGGGGGGCTAGAAGAGCCATTATTTTTTTGGGGGGGCTAGAAGACCCAATATTTTGGGTTCTTCTAACACTCGCTTCTGCTATGTCTTATTAGGGGTCGAAAAACATGCACATTATAGCCCACACAACGCGTTTTTTATGTAATTGGCGCTTAATAACTGAAAAAATCCAGTATTTTCAAGAATTTTTTTTTTTCACTTGCATTTTTGGGGGGGGGCTAGACAAAATTTTGGGGGGGCTACAGCCCCCCCTAACCCCCCGTAGAACCGCGCCTGCTAACAGCCAACCACTCACCATAGATAGGCCTACCCGTAATGGCTATAGTTATTTCCATCCTCAAGTGCTCTATAATCCAGAATGATACGAAGACGAGGGAACTACCAGAAAGCTTGACCCAGAAAAAGGAATCTGGAGTGTTTGTATGGAAATAATTCCCAGCGGTTGATCTAGTCACATATTGCTCTGTTGCAGGCTATTTCACCAGCTGACGTATAAACACGTAAACTGACACCCAAGTTGGGTATTTTGTGCTCGTTACATTTCGGTCTTGCATTCTATAATAATCGCTGTCATACTACCGTATATAACGCACCTGACCATATGGAGAAAAGATTTTGTAAATCTCCCGAATGCATCTGTAATGAATGTTTTCAAAAGAGTGCAGGTAAAGAAAGAATCTCAATACAAATGAGGGTTACTTGAAAAACGTGTGTTGTAAATTATATTTTTTTTATAAAAGAAATGCAGATCAATTGACAAAAACATCAAGAAGCATACAATAACAGTCATCTGTGAAATTCCCAGTCCCATACGGTCCCCACCTTTTGAGAAAACGTTTACTCTTTTCGGGATAAATACGGGATTTCAGGCAGACAAATCTTAACAGTATGTTTCTACCACCACCATCTTTATACCCTGTAAGTTATAGGTAAATCTGTGAAGATTTCTGTTGCGGTATGCTACCAAAGTATGATACTACCTAGAACCTTTAAACACTGTGCCATAAAACCAGGCATCCTTTGAAGAATTTATGCACTCGGGAAGCCTTATTATTCAAAGACAACAGTCAGAGATCACCCGATTGACCCGAAGGCACAGACTGATCCAACCTTGAACCATTACTCCATCATTTCACCTTCATCCTATTTCCTCATCTTATAGCCGGCGGCATATCGAACAAAAAAATGGACAAAGACGTTGTCATGGCAACTGAGAACCTTGTTTCAGTCACGACGTTCTGGCAAAGGCACTTTAAAATCTATTACTTCCAGCATATTTGTGCGCAGTGATGCGTAATGATGGTCACAAGCTCCGACATAGCCTTGAATCAAGGCTAACACTAGCAATTCATATCTATTGTGCGAAACACGACTATCTTTTTGAACTTGAAAGACTGTTAATTTTCTCTACTATTATTCGTATAATGCCAGCGACCACTGATTCCATTCATTGAGTATTTTTTGCCATTAGACAGATATTACTACTGTAAAATACAAAAGGATTTAAATTACCCATAATAAAATTGATAAAATATCAATTAAGTTAATGAGCAATGAAGCGATTATAGCTGGGAGCCACAACCAGATGTCGCTGAAATGAATTCAAAACGCCACTTTTTCCCTCTCTTAGAAATGTGTCACTGCTCAGCAAACGCAATCGAGTAGGCCCCAGAGAACCATTACACTGATGATGAATTGCGTGCCATTGAGGGCCGTGGTTGAGTCATATCGTTAAGCTGGGCAATTTGTCGTGGCAGTGGGGAATCAGGCTATTTAGTTTGACCATAGAGTAGGGAAGGTTTGAGCAAGCAAGTCCATTAGTTGCATGAGAAATAACCCCACCATAGGCCTACAGCATGGAATATTACGTGCACAGACATTGAAACACACATTCTCATGAATGCCCACCTGTGAACCCTTCAGGCTGACACGGAAAATCCAATTGTGTCAGCCAATCCTCCCTCATGTAATTCAATCAAGAACTAGAAATGACCTGCTTCGAACTGGTTATAAACCACCCTCCCTCTAAATGCTCCGTAATGTGATTGAGCAACTCTACATGGCCTTAGATTGTCAATCTCAGAGGAACATAATGCCAAATGTTCGCCTTGCATGTCCGCAGGCATCAGCTATGAGATTGACGCTACTGACTTTAATTTTGTAATTAAATATAGGCCCTATATTTTGCATAAATTAGCATTTTGCAATTGGGGGCAATTACAGGTGAGCAAACAATCTTTGGCGCCATTTCTTGTCATGGCTCGCAGTTCACAGGAAAAACTGTGGATAAAACTCTGAGCAGACTTTTTTGTCCATGATTATATATTTTCGGCCTAGTCAAATCTTAATAAGCAATGCTACTGGTTTGGGGCTGAATATATTTTTCCATTAAACAAAATGCCAAACAGTGTATCATGAAATTCGGCCGACTAGTATTTCATACTTAAGAACAAAAAACAAAAATGACATTTGGAAAATCTGTTAACTTTGGAAATCCCATAAAAATTAAGCCGTGACGGTATAGGCCCTATACTATTAAATCATTGCTCTTAAAACTGTCAGATTGAACTTGCTGTTCAGACGGGTTTGGCAAGATTGCCATCAGAAGATTGGAAGTTAAAATCACATCTGAAGAACATTTCATTAACATCTATTTCAGAACCATTTTTTACAGTTTAATCAGCAAGAGTCATGTTAAATGTAATATCATACTTTGGTTTTTGTCAAAGAAATACAGATTCATGGGCAAAATATCAAGAAAGATACAGTGACAGTCATCTGTGAAAATTTCAGCCCCATACGGTACCCACTTTTTGAGAAAACAGTTACAATTTAATGCTCACCGTATTTCCACATGAGCTTTGATTTCCCTGAAATCAAAAGTAATTTTTGATAGTCGATTTTACTCTTTTTAGGAAAAACGGCATTTCACACAGAAAAATTGTAACGCCTAAGGTATGTTTTTACCATCATCATCTTTATACCCTGTAACTTTGTAAGTTATAGGTAAATCTGTGAAAATTTCTGTTTTGGTATATGCTGCCAAAGTATGATACTACCTTTAACAGTCGAGCGACTCATTTCCTAATCAACAGCCTTGTCTATCATCTAGGAAGGTCGTATGGGCATCTCCCCCCCCCCTTCTCTCCCCCCCCCCTCCCCCTCTCTGCTACATGAGCGAACAGATAAAAGAATGTTTGCACTAATTAATGTGACATCGCACCAAGGTCACATCTCTTACTGTAATTGCATACAAAGATACCAACATTGTACACACTCCATAATAAGCTAAGCTTCAATTGATTCTGACGTAATCTCCGTCTGCCAACTCCTATACCATTAATATCCACGACATGAGGCCGAATATTTTGGATGGCACATTAGCGGTTATATCTTGTCAAAGAGGGTAGTACTAGTAGGAGGTGACAGATACAATGTTTGTTCAGGGTCCACCCGCGCTGAATTGTTTTGACACGCTAGCTACATTAAAATGCAATTAAGGCCTTTGAGCAAGCCCCTACTTCTCTCCCTATTGTTTCTGTTGTCTTTGTTTCTGAGTCGGCTCTACTTAATGCATCAACTTGCTATGTGCGTTTATTATATAAAAAGAAAGCACGCGCTCTCTCTACATTTATATATATATATATCTGTGCCGTCAATTTGGCTCCATTCCTCAGAAATGTCCCCGCTCATTCTACTGCTTTATGTTCACGGTCGACTGGTGATCACATCCATCTTGTTTTACCGACGTCTGAAGGTTACACTGCCCGTCTCTTCTTTTTATTGAGAGGAAAAAAATCATCGTCATAAAAAATTACTGAGAATACATGGATGGCTGGGGTTCGGAGGCAGTTTCATATATTATGTAATGCCGCGCTGTTGTTATAAGCATACAGTAATCCTACCAGGTTGCCAAAGCGAGGCTCAAGTTGGAAAATATGCATAATGACCTTCAATCAAAGGAAGACGAAGCAGCCAAACACTGACACTAGTTATAGTGTTTCTACACAAGTTTGATGGTGTTTCTCACAATCTGTTGCAATCTGTCTGAAATTGAAAGTTGTAGACAGAGGCCGTGTTAGGATCGAATCGTAAGGCACATCGACTGTTGTTCTATACAGATTTGCATCATAATTATTTCACTGACAGACATTTATACAAATCGCCATCCGAGTTACGGTGGGCTATACCCCGTCTCTTTATGTGTACAGTATCTTAATTCGGTTATTTGCCGAGATTAGTTTTCTTATTTTCCCCCATCTGATTGGTTAAACACTGAGGACTTTGCACACTTGAGAATACATTGACACAAATGTGCTGTGTTCACTGACTTGCCATCATTCTGTCGGAAATTGCCTCCGCTACATCTTGCAACCAGTTTGTGCTCGATAGCTTTCATACAGAGATAGTTATATGAGTGAAGTTCATGTTTCCTATTCAAACTGTTACTTATAGCACACTGTATCTCTGTCTGCTAACATAGGTAGTACTTCTATTCTTGAAAATGTAGATATGAAAATGTGCTCCATATGGTTCAAACTTGCCCCAATGCCTCAGCGCAGCACGCGGTATACAATTGGGCCTCCTGTTGTCAGTCGCCGTAATTCCCGAGCTCAAATCAGAAAATATCAACTTCCCATATGCTTAATGTACATATATTGATTTAATAGAAACCATTCGTGGGGCATAGGTCTACCATCAAAACAGCTAGCTCAGTCATTAATATGGAGTATCAGCTGGCTCGCTCAGTTCTGAGGAAATGAAATGACAGCACAGAAATGAAATGGCCATCAAAATTTAAGTTAAGTGCAACTTAGACTTGATTTTTTTTCGTGACGGAGCATCATCAGAGATAGCTCACTCTCCGGTCAACGTCTGCTTGCAAACGATTTGGTGTTGGATAACTTGGAAAAATACATCACTAAATCAAAGGTTTACTGACAAGAACCCTACATAAACACACACACACACATGGTAACGCAATACCGACACTGATTACTTTTGCACTATATCGCGTTTGAACTCCAGTATTATCAAGACAGTACAGTGACAGCATTCACACGAAGCTAATTAACAGCACAAAAGAAAATCGATGCGTGTACATTAATATAGGTTCGTGAATACAGGCTTAAGAATTACACCCTGTGTAGGCCATGATATCATAAAACTCGGGTATAATACATGATTAGTATGGCCACAGAACAGCACTCACACTTTGTTTAATCCAGCATGTACATGAAATGATAAACGTGTGAAAATTTGAGCTCAATTGGACATCTGAGTCACGAGAAAATAGCAAAAAAAAAACGACTCCATTTTTTTTATACCAAAAACATAAAGAATGGTTTTGATCTTACCCCGAGATCAAAACTGTTTTCGGTCTTTGTTTTACTCGTTTCTGGATAAATACGGTATGTTTCTACCAGCACCATCTTCATACCTTGAAAGTTATAGGTAAAATCTGTGAACATTTCTGTTTGGGTATATGTTACCAATCCTGTACTGTATACCTTTAATTAATAATTTGAACACACATGAATAGGTTTGTATGTACATGATGTACATGTACATAGTTTACGATTTCAGTGGTATTTCCCTCGAGACCAATTTCCACTCCGCAATGCTCTGATTAGCTCTTCTATGATGAGTCTGAAGGAAAATAGATAGATGTTTCATATTGGAACGACAAGTGGAAAACAGCAATGAAAACATAATAAGCTCAAGTTGGCTCTGGGAAGGGAAATAAAATATCGCAGGTCTGTCTGGGAGCTATAGACTAAAAGTGAGCATTGAGATCTACGTTTAATTGAAACATCTCCAGAGCAAATTATCTTGCCAAAGAGAGACGCTAGAATGTTCTTCTTGTAGGAGATTTATATGATTATTCGAATTTCTACCTCTTCGCAATTTGATAAAAATGCATTTCAAAAGGCTCTTAAATTTGAAAGTCGTAATAATATTAATGTACATCAAGGTACTAACCCTTGGGACATAGCAGTATGTGCGTAGTTTCGTGGCTTATGATTGCCAAACGAACAAATGTTATATATAATTGACTATTAGGGACACCACCAACATATATAGGGCTGGATAGCTCAGTCGGTAGACTAGAGTGCCAGTACGGTATATGCGGGGGTCACTGGTTAGTGGTTCGAACCCCACTCCATTCAATAACTCCATTTTCTTCGTTAATTTATCAATTATATACATGTATAACTGTGTGTGCCTGTATGTTTCATGGCTTCAGACAGACGGGCAAATTAACAAAGATAATTGACAATTTGGTGACATTGACTAAATGAATGAAACACGATAACGTTGATAATTGCATGCACTCGACCCAAATTGCGCAAATTGCCCGCATTTTTCACGATAATTCGTCTGCACCGATGGCATCATAATAGGTTGTGTTGACATCACGTAGCCTCGAGTGTGCTTAGTGTGTGTTCATATCTCATCTTGTTTACCTGTGGAACATTATATAATTATACACTGTACAACGTTGCATTAATTGCTGTTACATGTTAAATGGATTTTTTTACACGCGAGTGCATGGATAATAAAATATGATGCATGTTTATATAAACGGTTGAACAAACGTCTACACATCGACAGACAGTGTAAAGAAAGTCTTCCTCAATGTTTAGCGTTAGACTACATATCTACATGTAATGAATACATGTCATTAAATAGTGGAATAACTGTGGTTCGGACCTGGAGATTTATTAAGTTTGGACGAAGGCTACAACTTACTCCAGCAGCGCAGTCATAAAACTATTTAATGGTCCTCGTTCCATGTCAGATGATTACATGCATTTATGCACAGCTCGGCCGTGTGGGGTTACTTCAGGGCAGGATATAAATCTAGCCTTGCAGTGTATGGCTGATTTTAAATCAGACTCAAATTGCCAACCCTGCGGCCTTATTTCAAGACTACGACAAGCTCTAAAGGCAATGAAGTGTTTGCTGATAGCATGAAGAATAGACTTGCCTCGTGGTTGTACCGGGAGCAGAATTATTTTACTCGTGTAAGCCTATTCCACGGACTGTTTTCAAATATGACTGCATCTATAATTTCGACTGTCACGTTGCACTTGTCCGTGTTTAGTGGCTTTTAAAAGATCTTGAGATTCTAGGGCAAATTGATTTGGCGCCACATAAGACGCCATGGTTTGGACTTTGTGCATCTCAACCAATCTAGCTCTCGTTGTGTAAAGTGCATGCACTCGGATGTCTCTGTGGCATATGTCACGCCATGTTCAAAGTTATAGGCTCTATATATCTCATTTATATAAAACGTTTCAAGCAGTCCCGTGGGAGATAACGCATGTGAATAAGTGCTTTATTATGTTTAATATGTGCCATGGCTTAGTTTGGTTAATGTTATTTGGTTTTTGTCAACGAAAGTGTAGATTCATGGGCATAAATATCGAGAAAGATACAGTAACATAACTGTGACATTTTCACTCCCATACAGCAGCCACTATTTGAGAAGACACATTAAAACGTCACGGTATTTTTGAAACACTATAACACACGTATCAGTGTTTCTGTGAAACACTATAATGAACACGCGTGTCACTGTTTCGCAGTTTCGTCTTCCCTTGATTGAAGGTCATTACAATAGTGTAGGTCTATATGACATTTTCCAACTTGAGCCTCGTTTTGACAACCAGGTAGACCAATAACATACGCTATTCTGGACATGGCAGGATTACTGTATTTTTAAAATCTTGGGGTTTTTTTTGGCAATTGGTTTTACTCTTTTTTGGATAAATGCAGCATTTCACGCAGAAAAAAATTTACCATCATCATTTTTATACGCTGTTAGTTATAGGTAAATCTGTGCAGATTTTTTGTTTCGGTATGCTACCAAAGTATGATTTGATACAAACAGTGTAATATTCGGAATAACTATATTGGGTTATTGTCAGTTTTCATTGCTCCGATCCGAGCCATCAAATTCGGCATGAAATGGTCGAAAAACGCCTTGAAGTTGAAGATTAACCAAGTCTTTCACAATGAGTTTTGGTGAACAGACCACTGTATAAATACCAACCTCAATCATAGGCCTACACAAACCCAGATCTTATTTATCAGAATATTCTCCCGTTCTTGTGGGAACCAGTTTATTGGCAATATCACACATCACATATAATTTTAGCTGGTAGTCTATATGTGTTTGTTCACATTTTTTCCTCGCTCGGCAAAACTGTCGGTTAGGTGCAACTCCGTGAAATTGAAGCACGTGTAAATGAGACTCTAGTGACGTGAAGGGGTCCCACAGTTGAAATTATTCATGGTTGATATCCACCATATGCACAGGTGAAAACTATAGACAATTTACACCATACATACATACCGGAATTTGTATCATTGTGGAGGCATGGCTTTGTTCTCGTGAACACTCTCCGACTAAGTGCAGCATTGAAATCACTCCCTTTGGAATTAGAATCACTTTCCTGGGTTTAAATTTTCTAGCGAACGTCCCCTACTTAACAAACTTGCAACTGACAGCCTAAGCGTACCTTGGAAATTCCTCATTTTTGAGTTAATTCCGAATTTAAGTTTTGTGAAAACCTGGTGGAGATTTATCCCTGTGGAGACATTCAACCTACTTGGCTCGGTCTCCACCACAAGACGCCAGGCATGCGTTCACATGACAGCAGTGTTGGAAATATTTATCATTATAATCAGAATATTGCAATTACAATAAAATATAAATATAAACAATTGAATGTCTGAAAGGTCTTGCGGCAAGAAGAATTGAGTGGGTTTTTTTTTAAGAAACGAATATTATAATGAGTAATATGATAATATTATAATAATGAATGTTTATTTTAGTATCAATTTATTTTAGTAGAATTTGCAAAGCCCTGTCTAAATATACGGTTCATTTTTTGTTTAACTTAAGGAAGTGTTATAATGCCACACAATGGAGGGAGGAAAACACGTAAATTACCCAACATATAAACCCCCACGTAGTGTTTGTATAATATGCAATTCTCAATTTCGTTATACGGCCATGGTCGTTACCATGGTAACTCTAACAATGAATGACTAGTACTTCACCCTCTAATTTATCATCATGTATATAGACAATTGTATATGCAGTGATGTACATGGAAATGCTTGAACAGAAATGAAACGATGGGCATTGTGTATAATTTATTTCATGTATAAATGACACCTCTTAGCGAGACATGCTTGTCAAGAAATATAAAAGGTCGGGCAATGTGTACTGTGCGTAGATAACGTGGCTCTAAAGTATATTTTAAAAGAGGTTCGGAGCCGGAAATGGATTACCAAGAGGGGAGGGCGGATGCCCCGCCCCCGGATATATCATTGACTCAAGGGAGATCACATCCAATATTAACTACAGGTACAAGGTGTAACCTGCTACAAGGTGAAGGCGTTTTGAAAATTGCTTTTTGCACGTGATGGCGACACCCCGCCCCAGGGTCCATTAAATTCCATCTACAGACCTGTTTATTTTTATATACACTCAGAAACAAACAGAGATTTATTCATCGGCCTTTCTCTGCTTTTAGTTCGGGATTTTGTATGGCAATTGTTACTATGGCAACGCTGATCGAACAGGAAGACGTCCATGACAATTCACGTTATATAGAGTGTGTATATAGAACCATCTGATTCCTGCATGTCTTTCACATTATGTAAGACTGAAAGCTTCATAATTATATGGAAAAATAAACAATTCGCCTTCGGAAGTGTGAAGAGTGAATATGTAATGAGGTATTTTGCGTTATCATTTATATTTCAGCAATATTACGCGGTAACACAGCCTGCACGTGATTAAATATTTAACAAATAAATAGTAAGAAGCTGCATGATGATACACATATATCATGATTTAGGATGAGATCTTGTCTGCCACAATAACGGCGCGTGGAGCAGATTATAATCAAGGAACATCTCCGAAAAAGGCAAAGGAGCCTTGAGCAGTGTACCATACTCTCCACACAGTAATTGGTTTACTTGTCAAAATGATGTTTCACTTTGTCGACTTGTACTGATTAAACATTAATGGTGTTTGAAAACATCGTTATCATGGTATAACAAATATAATGTGTATCAGAGGTAGACCCTTAATGAATTATCGCACACACATGTCATATTTCATGATTTACATTGTTGGTAATTTTAAAGGTAATGTCATACTTTCGGGGTTTTTTTTATCAAAGAAATGCACTAGATTCATGGGGAAATATATCAAGAAAGAGATAGTAACAATCATCTGTGAAAATTTCAGTCCCATACGGTGCCCAATTTTTTAGAAAACAGCGAAAAACGGCCACAGTATTTGTCAAATATTTTCTCTTTTATTTTTGTTCTTTAAAAGATCAAAAATAATTTCGATCGTTGTTTTACTATAATTTTTGGATAAATAAATACACCATTTCAGGCGAAAATATTTTAACTGTATGTTTCTATCAGCACCATCTTAATATCCTGAAAGTTATAGGTAAATCTGTGAACATTTATGTTTGGGTATATGTTACCAATCCTGTACTATACCTTTAATGAATAATCGTACACACAGGTCATATTTCATGATTTACATTGATAGTAATTTTAAAGGGAAACAAAATAGGTGTAAGAGATATCGTGCAGGTACAGCCTGCGTAAGGCATTCTCACAGAATGAATGAGACAATGTTTAACATGGTTAAACACGTTGGAGATAAGATATCTCTGACATTGGTCTGTCTACCGTAAACACGACAAGGTCACACATAATATTATTGTGTACATCCTACATCACCACTGGGGCATGATAGTGATTCATTTGCATAATTCTGGTCTCTTGAAAATCGTGACGGTCGATTCTCAGACTCCCTTGTGTAAATCAGTATACATCCAGCCTATGGTTGAAACCTTATTTACTCAGTCAATATTAGCTCCTCGTAGGGTCACCAGAAGGTCGGCCTTTCCATGTTGGTCCTTAGTTCAAAGTGCTTGAATGAGAAACATTTCTTTTTGCAAGCCATGTCTACAAATATTCGTAAAACTTGGTGTTTTATATCCATTCATAATTGGGCGTTTTATATCCATTCGTAATTGGGTGTTTATATCCGTTCGTAATTGTATAAGGTCTTTACGAATTGAGGCTTGAGGCTAGGCCTGGGATTTGTTTTGCTACCGCCATGTTGGTGTCCTAAATGAAATGAAGGGCTAGATCGAGGTGTATCGTGAAGCTGGAGGCTTTCTTCGGCTTCGTCATCGTCGCCCAATCCCTTCATTTCGCTGTGGGCCTCAAATAGCAGTGCCCAAATAAGTCCCAAGCTTAGCCTCGAGCCTGGTTTCGTAAAGGCCCTGTTGTATATCCATTCGTAATTGGGTATGTTATGTTGTTTTTACCGGCGTGATCTGATGTCGTACTTCACGTTGTTCATGTGAAGATGGAAGACGCTGGAGGCAGAACAACTTGTCCGTACACAGAAAGACATCACCAATTCTGATCGGTGCAATTCAAACGATGGCTTAAAATGAAATTATTAATATCACAGAATTTCAAATTTGTTCGCATTTATCATAGATTTGGCAAATTGGGGTAATAATATTTCAACACAATTCCCAGAGTACATGCTTAACTGGCCGCTGACGGTATTTTGAGCTTCATTTGACTCGAAGAAATGTCTGATCATGTAGGCCCCTATACATTTGCAATAAACAGTTTTCTCATTTATTTTTTACTTCCCCATTACAAACATGAGAAAATGCGCAGTGCTGAAGTTTAAATAGAGCCTTGCCGGCATGCAGTTCTATACATAACATTATAGGCCCGACTTTTGTGCGTCTTCAATTTGGTGGCGGACGTAATGATGTGTTATCGATCCTCCAGGGCACTGGCATTGCCTGATCAGGGTAATCTTACTTGCAAATCTCCTCATATTCATCCGTCCAATTTCCTTCTCGTATTAATAACGCCGCTTACCACAGGCGGCTTGGTGCTTCTTTTTATTTCCAACATGAATTCACTGTGAGCAGTTTGTTCGAGGTTCAATTTGTCTGGACCGTAAACCGTAGACACCACCCCGGGGCTATGATGCACCAATCGCCGGTACATGAAGCTCGTTCGGCTCCGGTTGAGTCCTGGTTGCACCGTACCTAGGTCTATTGGTGCACGGTGATTGCTCCACATTCAGGATTGAGGTTGGACTGCCTCCAGTCCGTAACTTAACCTTATCCTCATAATGTTGTTGATGTCGTCTCATTTACAACTGTAACTCCGCTTAAATCCTTGCGGAAATTACAGAGCAGGTGTTTCATTTTGAGCGTAAAGAAAAGTGACAGCTAGGTAGTGTCCCACGAAAGACAATTAAAAAGCAGATGAGTCGTTAAAAAATATTATTACTCAATCAATTACGCACAAGCAAAAAGATGACAACTTCTGCTTAAAGTAGTCGATGTAGCTCATTAACTTCCCCAGCTCCCTGAGTTGTTCAATTCCATTCAAGGCCACCAGTAATTTACGCATGAAATTATATACAGTTGTGTTTTAGTTTGAGCATCAAATCTTTATAGTCAGACAAGTTCAACGTGGTCTTGTGATAATAATCTGACCATGGATAGCTCCATGCTATGACACCTTCTACTGTGCGAAGGGCCGACATCACAGATCCACTGCCAATACTCATCAAGCTGCTGTTTGTCCTAGGGCGGATTAGGCTCAGGCTCCGGCTCCAGCTCTGTCATCCATATGCTGAAAATATAGGTTGTGGGTTTTCATTGAAGCTGAAGCTCCGTTTTCTTTTTCAAACCAGAGAATCTACTTCCGAACCGCAGCCAAAAGCGTCTATTTTGATACCCGTTATTTAAAACTTGATTCACGAGTGGGAGCCTGAGCCTGAGCCTGAGCCCGAGCCTCCGTTCCGTAAACCTCCTTAGCCAGGCCTCTTACGGGTTACCTAGCTACTCTGCATCAGCCCCATACCAAAGATACTGCATGGCTTGGCCGGTCACTCGGTCAATTTGGCAAGCTCAGTGGGCGTGGAAATCTGTCAAGTTGCCATGCAAATCTGAGGAGTTGCCATGGTGCATTTCCTGCTCACCAGACCGCGGTAGCACTCCTCATGACCTCGATACAGAAGTTTCTTGTAGATTTCATCTTGCAGCTGTATAATGCTGAGCGGTGACTCGCTGCAGTGCGCATCTTATATTCTGGTAATATTTCAATTTGGGTCTCCCCATCAACTACAGGCAGGATATACATCAATAAACTGTAGGCGTAGGCCTACATTTATCATCTTTTTAATTAATGAGTGCACATTCACAGCTGTTTTTCAAATCAGAATGGAATCAAACTAAATAAATCGTGAGGGAATATACACGCTTAAGTTTACAGGTGTGACAGAGACAACGGCAAAACCCTCCAATGCTCCAAACAGGTGGAAATATTAACGAGGCCCTTTAGTTATAATTCACAGACTTGACTCAGCACCCGAGCACCGTGCTCAGCAAACACAGTTTAATATTTAATATTGGCTCGCCAAATCCAACGTCATATGCCTATGGCAATACTGTAGTACCTGATTTTACTTTACATTGACATGCGTCCGGCACCAGATCAATCAGGTCCCGGCTTAGAACGAATCACACCACTGTTATTTGTTTCATATCATTTTGTGGGAAAATATAATTTCAGTGTAAAATTGGCAGAAACTCAAAATGGCTGATATCGCACTGGACCACCAATCCATTGGGAAATGTATGCATGGTTGAATAGTACACCTGTTTCAGATTTACCGTGTATAGATTGACGGTTAATTTTACATCGACTTAATTACTCCCACAACAGGTGTAGTTACGGTGAATATGTTCCGCGCAGTAACCAATTAGCTGTAGTCCAGCTTCAGAATTGGCGAAAAGGCTGCACACGATAACAGTACATCAGCCTCCATACAATCATGCGCATTGGTAAATACAGTATGTGTATAGTCACACCATCATACTCATGGCTGATCCGACGTATATTATAGGCATACGTGAAATAAAACATCTGTGATCTGCTCAATCCGTCCATCGAATCACGAGAAAAAACTGCGAGGAACCATCTTCCATAATAGCAGATTTTTCGTGAATATTCTTATGCGGGTACATTGTATTTGAAGTCTCCGAAGATGAAAGAAATTGGAAACAAAATTATAAGCCTATTGTATATTCAGATGGAATACAATGTGGTTGCCATGCCAACTTATCAATCTTCATCCCTCAATTTGGTAAATCTGTAAACATGCCGCATCAGTTATTTGTTTTGTTGTTTTATTTATTTCCGTTTGCCAATATATTTGGAAATGCATGACTGCGCTTAGATAAAGCCGCAACGTAACTCGACCTCGTGTGTATAATAATTGTGAGTAAGAATTATTCCTACATACATGTAAATATATACTTGACCACTGCGTATACAGACCACTGCTGGTTGTATATGGTCGCCATTAGTTACATGCAGTTGACCAACATGGCTGACCATCAAATACTGAAATTACCTCCTTCATAATTATGTCAAAACCCCAAAGGAACAAAATCGTAACAATAAGAATCAAACGTACGTGTGCCAAACCTACTGGCTTTCACTCAACAATAATAAGCCCCTATAATAATACAGAATTATTATGCAGGGCTCCTGTTGGGCCAATCAATAACAAGCGGTCAATGTGGACTCTACACACTACTTCATGTGTATTGTAGGTCTAGTAGAGAGACGAGGGCAGTTTCAAACGGGTCTGAATATTATGCCTGATAGGGATCGATTATGCATGAGTAAATGAACAATGTATCTTTAAGATTATTGTGAATTAAAGTATACCCACACGGTCAAATCACTGCCATGTATTGTCCTATTTTATTTTCTTCCATCATTCTCGATATTGGTACTTTTTATAGGAAATTGCTTGGAAATTACCGCATACATTATAGATTGGTGAATATTTACGAATCTGTCAGATGGTTACGACTTGAAATTGACCGATTCTGACGTATGCGTCATCTGAAGGTTTTAAAGGGTGTATATTGAGTATTCGTTCGTGGTTGTTCACACGTTTGGTGAGATTCAGCTTAAGGGCATTATTCCAAGCGCCTATTGCCAGTACGCCGTCCAAGTCGATTACCGTGCTCAGTTTTGCCCGTTCAGTGTCCAACCTCCTCATAAGGAGTGTATGCTAATCGCTTCTTAAATGCACCTGCAAGACAGTATCCTCCACCCCCTCCTCTCGCCCATCTCAAATCGACACTCTTGCGCCTGGATTGTTATGTTTCTTCTCTGCTTACATTCATCTTTGTTTGTTCCAGCTGCCTGCGGGGTGTAAGCGCTGTGGCAGATTACACACCATAAGTTATACTGCGAGGAAATAACGGCCGCTTGATTAAACAGTAAAATGTGCACTTCAAAGTAATTAGCTTCACCTGGATTTGCATAATGAATGAGAATTTCAGGTGTAAAGTTAACAAACTAGTGGTTTTCCCCTCTCAATATTTTACATTACAATACACTGTTCCAAGATAGCATATTCACGTATAAGTACCATCTTGTACGTGTTCATCTCCATGGACAATCATATAGGAATTATTAAAGACGAGTTTGCATTGCAGATATTATCCATGAATATTTCCCTAAGGCAATACCTTTTGCCAGATTCTACTTGCATTTCCTTATTAATTTTTGTTCTGACAATTCGTACATTTGTCTGAAGGGTGTCCTGAATGATACAGACCTACCATCAAAAGAAAACCCTGCGTAAAGTTGCTGAATTCCTCCACCTCATCCCACGATGGTCCCACCACTTTAAAATGGATGCTTCCTATGTAATCAACGCCGGAGCCAAATTAAATTGTCAACAGTCAGTTTTCATTTTCTACAATTTTCTTCGTAATTTGAGTTACACCAACCACTGTGTAGTAAAATTCAATTACTGCGAGTGGAGCAGTAAAAGCAAATTAGCATTTGGGTATTTATTGTCGGAAACCGACTCTTACACATGCAGTAATATTTCTCTTGCATTGATATTAACCCTGGCAATGCAGTACGGCTTTAGGCCTATAGGCCTTCTACAAACAACCTACCTACGATTCAAATACAAGCAGGGTCACTAGAAACAACATTAAGCCGTGCACGTCTCATGGTCCTCATCATCCTCCCTAGTTTTTGTCCTAACTCGCCGTTCCCCAAACTCGTCTGAAGGAAATTGACGGAGACCTGGTGTTCCTCGGGCTATTTTCGCCCTGCATTTTGGAACTCCATGACCGACAAGCTGACGTCTGATCTGTGCCAGTTCTTCAAAGTCACATTTGGAGACAGATCCTCAACCCCATCCCCCAATCTTTCCTTTGAAAATAAAACGTGCATAAAGAATGGCCGGTGCCTTTGAATAGGCTTCCGTATTCTGTACTTGGTAAGCTTGATAGAGACCTAGACAAGCTATACATGGGCATTTTGATGGATTGAAGAGCTTGATAGAAGGCCTACAATATACTGACAAGGTCACAGGTTTCATTTAGAGAGATGCTTAATTGGGAGCGAATTTACTCTGCTTGGTGGCGATGTGCTGGGTGTATGCACTTTCCACTAATACTATAGGCTAGCTACTCCCACTAATTCGAACCGACGATTTTCTTCCATTCCAAGGTAAAACACATATGTGCTTATGGAAACATATTGCATTAAATGCATACACGGAAGATCATGACAACAATGAGACGGCATTACCTACCCGGCAATAGGCAAATTAGAATTTTTCGTGCACATATGCGATGTACTTACACGTTTATTACCATTTTTATAGGTTCATGCCGTATTACCTATACAGTATTCTCACTACTGCACGTACCATCACAACTACCCGTCATTTCCATTGCACTTATATTAATAATGCATGCGATTATTATATGTACATGTTTTTTAAGAGCTGGCAGAGACGCACATGGAAAGCTGAGCTAATGCGACATTAAATCGCTGGAGATCCACACAGTGGAATAATAGTATACCTGCATCTCCACAAACATTGATGTTAATAATGTACGGTAAAGGAAACTCGCTTTGGACAACGTCATCCAAACCAACTCAGTCGGGGCACCTTTAAGAATTAATGTGTACCACTGCGCCTGTCCCCTTATCGTACATCATAGCACAAACTTGTTCGAGATAATGGCTTCCAGGTAATGAAATTGCGAACAACATAGAGAAATTGAGAGGAAACTGTTAATATATTTGTTACCTACTTACCTATTGTGCTGATAACGGTAGCCGAGAAGAACAACGCACCAAAGTAATTCCACATGGGTTTCCCATCCGGATCTAGGTGTCTGTATTTCTTCACTGTGTCCTCAAACTTGTGCAGTCCCTCTTCAATCATGGAGAAGTTCACCACGGGAGGGGCAGTCGATTCGGCAGGCATTGTGGTGAGATTTAGGCTGGTGGTGGTGTTGTCCGGAGTACCGCGACTGTCGACTGTGGTCTCTGCGGAGGCGCCGGCCGCCTCGATGCTGGCATTGATCATACCCAGAAAGGCATTCCTCTCTCGTACTAGGATCCTGAAGCTTTCCATTTCGTTCTCTTGCTCTAGATACACGAAGACGGCAGCACCGATGAAGGCGTAGATGAGGAGGGCGACCAGCGCGGCCAGGCAGTAGAGCAAGGGTTGGATGCGGCGAAAGTACCGGGCCGAGCGACTGTCCATCCGGCGGTAGTCTGGTGGTGGCTTGCGATCTGGGGTCATCTTGATGGACACCTTGGTGGCAGTAGTGGTGGGCGCGGAATTGAGACTTGACTGGCTGGTAGATGAAGCAGAGGAGCCCATCATGTATTCTTACCCCAGCCTTCAAGTCCAAACAGCTCTTCAAATCTTCAGATTAGAGTCAGTCGCAATTTTGTCTGTACTCACACTCCTCCCTACAGTTTTTGTCTCCTTCCTTCTTCAACCATAGGCCTAATAGTAAAGAAAGACTTTTAACAGAATCTCCCAGATCGCTGGGACAATCTTAAAGACACGGGCTCAGCTGATGGAGAAACCCTGATTGAAAATCTAGTCACTGTTTACGGTAACCGTCCTGGATACCTTAGCAACCAGCCAGGCCAGCCGAGCTGATGGGATGAGTATACTTCCGTTTCACACTATCGTGACTCAGACGACGAGGTCCATGATTATTCTCTAGGCCAAGCAGACGATTTTGAAGAATGCTGCATTGTTTACCGAGCTCTCATCAAGCCGTCTGAAAAACCAACAAGAGTGAAACGTAAGCATCGGTGTCTTGCTTCAACCAACATTTGCTCGTGGTGCCTCTTAGAAAATGACACCGTGGCGACTTTTTCCCCGTGCACCTGTGCCGTCATTTGCCAAAGGCCTACTGTTCATCGCACGCTCCGAGCTTGCTTGTACACCGCGCGCATCGCATGAAGGCTATCGTGGTTTCAAGCGTGCGTGTTCGCGTGGACTACGTGTGACCAGCACCACTACATCCCAGCATCTGAATGAACTCTCTCAGCTTCACGTGAAGTGCGTAGCCTCCCCCTTCAGTACGGCATGGATGCGATGATCTTGAGCTGGTCACCGTCAAGCGACCAAATCACTACCGCATTCAAGATACACTGCACCAGTGCAGTATGTACTGTAGTGTATACGCTTATTGCATGCAGTATAGCGTCACTCCGTATAACATCAGTTGCTGCATTGATCAATATTCTGAAATATTATTCCTTGGTATAATATTACTCTGCACATTGCACAAAGCTATAGTAATAGTCGGCGCTCAACAATCTGTTGTAATTAGTCTCTGCGCGTGTTTTCGGTGCCAACAATAATAATATATTCTGTTTGTGCTACCTTTTTGGGCGCAAACAATAATTACCACTCGGAGAAAATCGATCTTTGTGCCAGCTTGCCTAGAATATAAATCAGCAGACAGGAAGTTACTTGATTGGCGTTTGCATATTAATTATTAGCGGCATTGAAGTTCAGTAAATATAGCGAAAACTTGTCAGTGCAATCAACGTGAGCTGACTGTTAGCTACAGAGTGCAATCATCTCCGACTCGACGGTACTGTGGATGGTTGAGTTTATCGCTGGAGCCATCACTCCAACATGAAGTGCTCCCTAGATCACCGAAATGCATGTCGTTTGTCTTATTGCATTGGTTAAAGGTATACCGTACAGGATTTGGTAAAATAATTTATACTCAAACAGAAATGTTCACAGATTTACCTATAACTTTCAGGATATGAAGATGGTGCTTGTAGAAACATACTATTAAAACATTTCCAGCCGAAATGGTGTATTTATCCATAAATTAGTCAAACAACAACCGAAAACAGTTTCGATCTTGAGGTAAGATCAAAACCATTCTTTATGTTTTATAAGAAACATCGAGTCGGGTGTTCGCTATTTTCTCGTGACTCGCAGATTTCTGATTGAACCCAAATCTTCACAGGTTTGCATGTAGGCCTACATGTTTGATCAGACAAAGAGTTAGTGCTGTTCTGTAACCTTTACCAATCATGTATTATACCTTTAAGCACAATCCAGTAGTGAACTAGGGTCATTTAGATTACTCCCATAGACGCCAAACAATCCTGCAACCTTTTAGCGCAGTAATTCGACTCTTTCGGTTTTGTCTTTCTTCCCGCTTGTGCGGCTGGCGTTTACAATGTCACATTCATTTACCGGGCAATGCAAATAATGCGACGAACCGGCTGACAACCAAGGAGATGGATAAAAAGATATAAGAGAAGATTGAGACATGAAATGAAATCATACATGAATACGACCACGCGAGCTAGAACATAAAATATCGGTGAGAATAATTATAACTTACTGCTTCGCACCACAATGGAGATATAAACGAACATCTATATATGCTTGATCAGACACCGGTGCATAAAAATCACTTAATGGAATATGAACATCCAGACCGTGATTATTCACAATATAGCAATATTGGTTAAAGCTTGGAGCATACCGACACCTCGTCCCTTATGTCAGTGCCATGGTCAGAAATAATTATCAGCTGAACAAGTTCTTCTATGATGATCAGTAGGACTTGAAGTTTTGCATGGCGGAGAGACTAGAATGAGTAAGACTTGCGGAGACACCATGTATAATACTCTTCTTCTTTTTTTAAATGTGTGGTCCTGAAAAGGCCTGGTGAGTAAATTCTGATAATGTGATCTATTAATAGATTAAAAGTGACGTCACATAATATATCAATAAATATCATGACCTGTTCCTATAAGAACTATTGTTAAAAAACGACATTCTTTTGATTTAATATTATTAGAAACCCCTCAGTGAATGTCGTCGGTGCCTGCTATAGTGCTACACAAAGACGAAACACATTAAAAACTGACTGGCCTTGGTATCACATAAGACCCACGTACTGTTGAAGAGCGTAATTTCCAGCTCAATTTGTGGACAGCAATACATCAAGTTGGGCTTATTGTTCGATTTTTTTTGCCTTATTTGCAATGCCAGCTCATATTGGGCTGCGTAATATTTTCCTAACTTTTTCTCAATGACAATAGCAAAGGAAACATAATTTACCTCTCAATGTGCCATTGTTTCCGCGATAGACACCTGCACCATTTACCATCCACACAATACAAAAACCAGCCCCAGGCGCTTGCCTTATTAACCATTGCTCAACATAAAACTGTAGTTTGTTTTTGAATGATTATGATGAATATCAAAATCATTATAATAATGGCGCCGGAGGCAATTAGCCATTTCCATGATAATTATAAGGCGTCAATTTGTTTCCATCGATTTTGTTCGGCAGGAGCAATTATTTTGTCATTTTGTATCTTTGTCATTTTTCTGCGTTTGATGTTAATTGCACGTGTAGGTGTGTGTACTGTATACCCGGGGTTATCGGTCTGGCTTCTGGTTGATGTTTAATGTAATATCATACTGGTATTTGTCAAAGAAATACATATTCATGAGCAAAATATCAAGGAAAATACGGTTACAGTCATCTGTGGAAATGTCAGTCCCATACGGTGCAAACCGGCCACAGTATTTTTAAAATCGTTTTTCTTTTTATTTTTGATCTTTAAAGGATCATAAATAATTTTAGTAATGGTTTGACTCTTTCCTGGATAAATACAGCATTTCAGGCAGAAAGAATTCACCATTATGTTTCTACCATCACCATCTTTATACCCTGTAAGTTATAGGTAAATCTGTGAAGATTTCTGTTTCGGTATATAATGCTACCAAAGTATGATACTGCCTTTAAAGCACGACTCGCACACGATTGTCAATTTTTGTGGATGTTGACAAACCACAGTCTTCTTCACAATATTGTGTCAGCAGAGTGCACGGTAAACCCCATCAGAGATAAATGAGATCAACGCCCGTCGATTTATTTATTTCTTGTTTACCCTGAGGGGTTTACCTGCTCAGTGAAACACACACTGTTTTCCAGAGGTTCCCAGCAATTACAATGGACCTCATCATCAGGACACAACCTGTTGATTAGCCTGAAACATAATAGGGCATAATAGACCCCCCGAATTTATAACAAAGAACACATAGCCAGACATTATACAGGCAGTATACTCTAAGTGCACTATGTCAGTACTGTGTTGGGATTTAATTAGGTATGTGCAACTGGTTTCGGTGACTGTAATTATTGTCGGTTGTTGGTGTCCTTGTCAATGTACTGGTCTGTTATCGTTCGTTCTTAATATGGGTTATACATGTATACGATTCATATTAATATTAGCAAGTTTCCAAGGTTCTAGACAATTATACAAGAAATAATTAGCCGATTATGAAATCGCAGAAATCTCGTCCAGAATATCATGAATATTGTCAAGGTATATAATTAAATTGATCTGGATTTCGTTTACGTTTTGAGGAATTTTGGATTACATTTTATTTCATGAGATGTGTGTCGCAATGTGTTCGCTTTAGAATACTTAATAAACAATAAACACAAACACCGCTAACTCGCCATGAACTTCCAAGCTCATCAATAAGCATAATGGCCTCTGAGTTCTGACTGCTAACTGAAATTACTGAAAGGTAAATGACAACTTGGTACCCCACCAACATAAAGAGCTAGATATCGCAGTTGATTCAGCCGCGGCTGTATGGATAGGGATCCAGCTGTAGTCGTTTTGAAAAATCATTTTCTTCAAATTAGATAACTCAAAACCAGAATGACTCATCTTGCATAATGTATAAAATTGATTTTCATATTGCATTGTCACGAGAGGGCGGTATTGTAGTAATCATAGTTACATGTTGAAATAGTTTTTAGCTTCAACTATCAGCCCAGATTCTTCCTCGCATTTCTTAGAATAATCATGATAATGATAATTAATATACAGAATTTATATGGCGCATAATTATAATAGTTTCTACGCACTTTACAACATAATCATCAACTAACCACAAGGGAAACAGGGACACAGGGCTGGATGAACTCAAACAAAGAGAGCACCTGTACGGTATTCAGGAGGTCGCCGATCGAATCCCGCTCCAGATACAGTAAAAAATGTGTACAATATATTTAACAATGATATAAATAGAATTTAAAAGTAACACAAACAAAATGTTGATAACTATAATTAAGATGAATTAATAACGCATTTAACTTTTCATAGCCCCCATTGTAGTCACCATTATTTTCTATACCCTGGACCTTAAAGTGCATGGCTTGATAAGATTGTAGCAGCTGTAGGTATTTTTAATATGTAATTGCATGTATTGATTTACCAAGGTATATTTGCAGTGTTTATAATTATCATGACCATGGCATACCCACTAGTGTCGCCGACGAAGTCTCGTCACCTTTTCACCGCATTACCTGACGAATTTGAATGTCATCTGAATATAATACGTTTGGGTCGTTTCTCAATGTATCATCCGAAAAGGAGAGAAACGAATGTGACAGGTGTATTATAATTACCTAAAATGCCAAAGAGGTGACATACTTTACAGTCTTACAGAGTTAGCTTTTAATCGTTAGATGTGTCCTCCCACATTATTAGTCAAACCCCGCCCATCCCTACCATGTGTGGAACACAGACTGGTCCCAAATCATTCGCAATTCGCACATTACCAAATCCCATTGTTGAGTCTGGACTCCTTGCAGCTTGTTATTTCAACTGGTACCTTGCAGAGGCGTGAACATCGTACATGATTCTGCGTTGGACACCAGTGTAATGCTGTCGTATGGTAAAGTGACGTGGCCACGGTGTATGTACAAACTCAATACGAAACCACTTTGGCTTCGAATGTAGGTGTGAATCCTGTCAAGGGTAAGTCTTTATTTCTAGATTTTTGAGTCGAATTATTCAAAATGCAGTATGGTACAGTAATATGATAACTCATAAGTGACACTCCCTCTTGGGGACATGAAATATATTTGCTGACGGGTCCGTGTGCAGTGTGATTGTACCAGTTATTTGTGTGTATGAAACTGCCATATTTGCCCGGCATTTTACAAAATTACAATACAAGTCAATAGCACCGCGACCCCAAATTATACTGCTACCAAACTCACATCAATACTTAAGTTGATATCTATTTCAATGTCAGCAAGGTAAGGTTTTTAAAAGTTTGATTTTGGGGGTAAATTATGAGAAAGGGGTGTCCGTCACACGAAGAATGAAACCGAACACTCGTGGCTCGTGCATAGTCAGAACAACATTGATTCAACACAAGGTGTTCTTGTTTTCCTTTCTGTCATTGTTTTTCTCCCTAAACTGTAGTTCCATCTGCGTCACCAGCATTCTACAGCGATTCTTTTTACATAAATAACTGCCATGCTGACCAAGTTTGAAACAAAATCGGCCAGGGTGAAAGGTAAGTTATACTTACAAGCGTGTTGGTGACAGTGTGTGTACTGTTTCTCTTATTCAGACACAAAACCCTTGATGTTAAAATGGGGAAGTTAAAACGGTGTACAAGCAGGTCCGATACCTGTAAAGGGAATAAAAACAACTTAATAGTTTCAACTGTTCCAAAATGATATTTTTTACTTTCAGCAAATGTTCCTGAGTCCTTAAATCCCCAGATAGAAGAATTTTGTGCAACATTTCAGAGTAAAAATACAATTTTCTTACCTGTTTGTTGCAAACTTCAAAACAGACAGACAAAACAGTTTTATTCCCTTTATAGGTATCGGACCTGCTTGTACACCGTTATCGTTATTACAATCAATTATTTGTATACAACTTAGTAAGTGCAATGCCGTATATAACAAGATATATGACGTGTAAATTTTGTTCTTAAGATTCACTTTCTGTAGAACTTGGTTTGTCAGTTTAGTGAGGAAAATCAATGTTAAGTCGATAATTGTTATTCTCCGGGGCATGAGGTTCAATGCACATGCAGTAATTTTGAATAATGTTTTAATAAATCTCGGGGAACATTGAGACATCTTTCATTTAGGTAAATTTGACGGCCCTGTCCGATTCCCTTTCTCAATACAGGTCTGTGCTTTCACCCAAACCGGCCCTGGATCCTTACAAGTTTGCATAATGGTACGATCCAGCTATGGGATTATCGTATGTGCACCATGCTGGAAAAGTTTGATGAACATGACGGTGAGTTTAATAGAAACTTAACTTGGAGTTAGGAGGGCCTGATGTGTTTTGATCCTAGCAGGATCTTTTTTTCAGCTTTTGAGAAAGATCCTGCTAGGATCGAAACACGTCAGGCCCTCCTAACTCCAAGCATTTGATATATTTCAGGTCATTTTGGCTGATGAGCAGTTTGTAGCAATTTTGAAGCCACTATTTGTATTGTCGTATTTAGTGTTAATATTTGTATTTATCTTGTCTCTGATCTGCAGGTCCTGTTCGTGGAATTGGCTTTCACCAGCAGCAGCCTCTCTTTGTGTCCGGCGGTGATGACTACAAGATCAAGGTCTGGAACTACAAGCTGAAGCGATGCTTGTTCACCCTCCTGGGCCATTTAGATTACATCAGAACTGCCACCTTCCATCATGTAAGTCAACGGATAGGGCCTGGAAATGGACAGATAGTCAGAAATACCAGCCTGATGTGCTTAAGTTAATTGTACATCCTGTCTGAAGTAATGTTTTTAAGTCCATTGCAGGGTTCTAGCCAGACCAATTTTAGTGGTGGGCTCTAGAAATGAAGTTGAGCTGTGGTGAGAAAAATGCAGCGCAACATGATCAAGGTCCAGGGCCAACATTTTCACCGTTCCGACGGCAGCGCCATTTAATGATATAAAGCTACATTTTAAGGACTGATATTCAATGAAATACAGGTGTATAACAGAAAAGAATGAACTTTTATACAGGAATGTGATCAAAATTCACGATATTGGCAATACTTTTATTCACTCTGAGGAAATTCGTGCTGGGCGGCAGAGTTTATTTTAGACCTTAGTTCCGGGCGCAAATTTCCAGTGCCGGGCTGGCCCGCCCAGCGCCGCCCACTGTGGCTAGATCCCTGGTCCATCGGTAATGTATTGTAGTAATTGCCACTGGAAGCCAAATATCTCTGCTTGTTGGTGTGTGAAGTAAATCAGATGCTGAAAATGGCCATTTCAAAAGTGAACAATTCAGTGCAATTTTTTGAAGGGCGCACCAAGGCCACGTTCAGGCCAATAGAAGTCTTTACTTTTGTTAAATCCTTACCTACCACTCGTGGACGTGGAACATTTCCTTATATTTCTTAGTCAAAGATCGAATGAAAAAGTCATAGTGTAATCTCCAGCTTTAAAAAAAAAAAATTTTCAATTTTTTTGCTTGGATTTCTTATAATTATGGAATCATGTTTTGTTTTCGTTGATAACCGTTGGTTTCAGGCAGCTCATTCTATGCTAGATTTGACTATTCACATTGAATTAACAGTTTTTCATTTGTCTCTATTCGTAGGAGTATCCCTGGATTCTTAGTGCATCTGATGACCAGACCATTCGAATCTGGAACTGGCAATCTAGAAACTGCATCAGGTCAGTGAATTGCCTGCTTCTTCTTTTTTATTTGATAAGAGTTTCATTACAGTATTCCGAGGGGGTGTAGGTTCGAATTCTACTTCAGTCAGTTTTTCTTGTTAACCTTTCAATGCTTTTTTTCTTCTTGTTAATAAGAATTAGAGTTTCCAGTGAAAAGCATTTCTCAGTTTTTAGATTTTGTATGACTCTCCATCTAATTCGTGGTGCCAGGGCTGGATTTCACCCAACGCTAAGATTAATTTAATGATGAGTTGTCAATATCACCATAGCAATTTTTATTGTGACATCAGACTTTCCTGAGCTAAAAGGATTAATTCACACTTAAAGTCAATCTTAGTGCTTTGTGAAATCGGCCCCTGGTTACATGTGAACGGTTGGAACTAAAAGGCTTTAAAATGTATGGATAATATATGGTTTGTATAGCAGATTCATTGGCATTGTTTGGCTTTATGTATTGACAGTGTACTGACCGGTCACAACCACTATGTCATGTGCGCCAACTTCCATCACAGTGAAGACCTAGTGGTGTCTGCCTCTCTGGATCAAACCGTCAGGGTCTGGGATATATCAGGTCAGTGCTATGAAACCTTGCTACACCCAAAGCCAATCCCAAAGCTACACCTATTGAGGTTATTCACCGATTATGAAATCACGTGATTGGCCGTCAAGCTTTTCTATGTTGTCCATGGTTACACGTGCAACACTGTACTTTGTGTGTGCACTGAAGCGTATTGTTTACAGTGTGCAATCATTGTGCTTGACGGCCAATGACGTCACATGAATAACCTCTATACCCACAGTCCACACCCAAAGCCACACCTATACCCACGCCCATAACCACACCTATGTCCACACCCAACAAAGCAATTTATAGTGGAAATGTATTTTGAATATCAGCAATGCATCTTTGGTATCATTTGTCTTCCTGTTTGTACTCACCCTCTTTGTGAAGGTCTGCGCAAGAAGAACGTTGCCCCAGGACCTGGTGGTATTGAGGACCACATCAAGTCCACAATGACTCCGGATCTCTTTGGGTCAGCTGATGCTGTGGTCAAGCACGTCCTAGAGGTGAGGCATCATAGGTCTGCAGACTCTTACCCCAACCTGCCAAGGGTTGATTTCACCAAACTCATCGTAACTTACTATCCGTTGTAGGATTTATGATGCATTGCAGCCCTACATAGGATATGATGGGTTATCCTTCGTAACTCGAGTCACGATCGATCACAGGGCTTTGTGAAATCCACCCCTGGCCTCTTGAAGCACAACTTCTTAGGGTAGCAATTTGATTTCATGAGGTAGTTCAGGTAGTGTCTTTTCAGGATTTGAACCCTTAACCTTTTAGTTCCATGCTCAGCAGTACTAGTTTTCATGCACTTACCCATATGATCAGCATGTTTGCAATTTGTTTTTGTTTTTAAATGTACAAACATATGTTTATTTCAGGGCCACGATCGAGGTGTCAACTGGGCCTGCTTCCATCCCACAATGCCACTGATCGTCTCAGCTGCTGATGACCGTTATGTCAAGCTGTGGAGAATGAACGGTAATCTTACACATCTCTCACTGATAAAGACAAATCCTTCAAACATTGCCAGTCTAGCATCATCAGCAATGTTGAAAAATACAATTACATGTTTGTCTGTCAAACTGTTTAGAATATATCTTGCTTAGAGTTAGAAGGGCCTGATGTTTCGATCTTAGCAGGATGTTTTTCATTTAGCCTTTGAGAAAGATTTTGCTAAGATCGAAAGGTCAGTCCCTCCTAACTACCGGTATAAGCATCTTATATATTTGCGGTCATTATTTTGGCTGATGAGCAGTTTTTTCAGAAGTGTATTACATGTACTTGTTTTTAAAATATATCTTAATAGAGAAGAAAAGGAATGTTGGTGATTTCATTTCTATTTATGTCCATCACATTTATTCTTGCCCAATAAATATTCACATTTCCTTTTTGTTTGTACAGATGCCAAAGCCTGGGAGGTGGACACGTGCCGTGGTCACTACAACAACGTGTCCTGCGTGACCTTTCACCCCCGTCAGGAGCTGATTCTCAGCAACTCAGAGGACAAGAGCATTCGGGTCTGGGATATGTCCAAGAGGTAAGCTGGGCTAGAGATTCCCCCTTGCATTCATCCCTGAGTTTCAGCCACCTGTTTGCATCACCAAGCCCTAATGGCTGTGTTTCCCTGTACACCTGTCCGTGGGAGTGTGAGATAGGTCTTGCTTCCCCGAATCAACCCTGATGTTGAAGACTTCATATACATGCTGTTCCTTCCCAGTCTTCTGTGTAATGGCTGAGACAATCATCTTAGTGACCAATGAGGACTCTCATATGTTATAAGATCACCCTCATACCCAAGTCCTCTGCTTAAACGTTTGGTAGTATCAGAGGTACAGTGGAACACCGCTATACCGAACATTTGGCTGTATGAACATCATTCTTTGCTCCCAGTTTTTGTATACAATGTATAGGCCTGCTGAACATTGTTCACTATAACGAACAACTACTATAACAAACAATTTCTGTGCATTTCGGCGTTTTCGTTATTGTGGCGTTCCTCTGTACTACGTTCATTTTCAGGCTGTTTGGTCTTTGGCCAGTACTCCTTTCCCTTTGTTCCCTCAAGCTGATCCATACATTTCTACATCCTCTCATTGTCCCATCTCCTCCACTGAATCACTTAGAATATTGTTTTCAAGGGGACATTCTCCGTTAATGCATCACACCTTTTTGCTTCTTCACAATGGATCCTAGCTTCAGAGAGTCTCTGAATATCAGCCATCGTTAAAAGTCATCATTGTATGTTTTTCTCAGAACAATTTTCATCAACGTATTGTTTGTTTTTTCGCTCTCAGGACCTGCATACAGACATTCCGCCGCGACCATGACCGCTTCTGGGTTATCACTCCCCACCCTACCCTGAACCTGTTTGCTGCCGGTAAGTCAGTTCCTGAGATTAATTAGAGAATTCAATACACCTGTGTGTAGATAGAGCTTGCTTTGCACTGACTCATGGAGAGGTCCAGGTATTAGATTTGCAGTACCTTCACTTGTTGTAGGCCAGGACAGTGACATCAATAAGACAACCATACACCCCAGACTTGCTTGAACCACATATTGCGCATTACCAGCCCATTCTTGGAGGATAATCTTCATAATTCAGATTCTCAAACTGAGGCCGTGTCCAAATTCTTTGGCTGTGACTGCAAATAACACACAAGTCTATGGAAACGGCTGCAGTCACTGGCTTGTGGCCATAAATGTGTGTGTAATTTGCAGCCGCAGCCAGAGATTTGGGACAAAGCCTTAGAACACATTGGATCACAGGTGGTCTACCCAAGATAGGCCAAGAGGAACAGAGACAACATCCTCCAAGATGCGGGCTGTGTGTCTGGGATACATACCTTGCAGAGACCATTCCAATACTAATCTTCTTGGCTTCTATTGCTTTGTTATTCAGGTCATGACAGTGGTATGATCGTCTTCAAGTTGGAGAGGGAGAGACCTGCTTACGCTACCAACGGTAACATCCTGTATTACGTCAAGGAGCGTTACTTACGCAAGCTAGACTTCACTACATCCAAGGATGTAGCCATCATGCAGCTGCGAGGTGGCAGCAAGAGCCCTGTCTACAGTATGGCCTACAATCCAGCTGAGAATGCAGTCCTCATCTGCACTGTATGTACATACGTACATCATCTTTATTCATTGCTAGGCCCCTATTCCACCCCTCCTGGGCCCGATTTCACATAAATCTAAGACAGATCGTAACATGTGTATCAATCTTAATTGCTAAGCAGTGTGATGTCACAATACTAGTTACTATGGAAACATGAACAACTCATTTAAAAAGATGAATCGTAAATCTTTGTGAAATCTACCACAGATATCCAGAATGTTATTAGAGCAATGTTATTGAATCTTCAAAGCACCAATAATTCACGATCATTTTGGAATGTTTTTCTTGTTCTCTTTTGCACAGCGTACCAGCAACATTGATAATAGCACCTATGACCTGTACCAGGTGCCCAAAGACAGCGACAAGCAGAACCCAGATGGTATGTGATACAATTCCCATAAAAGAGCCTCTAAAGATTTGAGCAAGATTGTCACGCTTACTTCGGCGTCATTCGGTGGATTTGACCTGGTATAGGGTTAAGCACCACAGTTAATCATGAAGTTTGGATTGTGTTGGTGAATAATGCTAAGATCAGTGTTTGCCGTTTACTTCTATGTATGCATATGTTAATTTTACTAATATTGTTCTTGGTTTTATGCAATACTGTTTTTAAGTCATTGGAAGTTGAACTTGAAATAATTGATTTGAGCAGGATTGGAACCTGTATCCTCTGGAATACCATACCGTGTTCTACCAACTGAGCTATCCAGCCCTATGTTGGTGGTGTCCCCAATAGTCAATTATCATTATTTGTTTGGCAGTCAGAAGCCACTAAACCATGCCAGACCCTAAGGATCATTTCATCGATACTCGCAACAATGCTGCAACCTGAGAAATGGTACATTGGGGATCACTCAAAGAGGATGCGGCTTTTTAATCAATGTAATCATCAAATAACCAAAAGGGAGACTGACTTGATTAGTTCAAAGTCATTGGAATGAGATAAAAGAGAATTAACTAGAGAGAATTGAAGTTGGTGTTTTTGTGTTTCATTGCAGCTCCTGAAGGGAAGAGATCGTCTGGCCTGACTGCCACATGGGTCGCTAGGAATCGCTTTGCTGTAATGGACAGGACTCATGCTGTAAGTCAATTCCAGTTGCCCCAAGTGAATACTACCATTGCACTGGGGCTCAGATTATTTCAGGATATGACGGTTCTGATGTCAGCTGTATTCGGACTGGATGAAACTCATCTACAACCTCATGAAATTTGGTTTTTCCTCAGGTCATCATCAAGAACCTGAAGAATGAAGTCACCAAGAAGGTGCAGACTCCTACCTGCGATGAGATCATGTACGCCGGCACTGGCATGCTACTGCTACGAGACAACGACACCGTCACCATGTTTGATGTGCAGCAGAAGCGCTCAGTGGGGTCGGTGCGCATCTCTAAAGTACGCTATGCTGTCTGGTCAGCTGATATGTCCCATGTGGCCCTACTCGGGAAACACAGTGAGTCAATCTTTACTTGTATCTCTCATGACTTGTTGATCTGCACTCATTCCTTTTGTTTTCAACATTTTTGTCTAGTCATGCACATGTTTTGGCCCTCTCAGTCCACATGCTGTTCTGTGTGCAATCCACACTCATTCCACATTGTTCACATCCATTCCACATGTTTTCCTTAATTCAAACTCGTTCTTTATGTTGTGTGCACACTTCATTCCACTTGTTTTTCCATATATCCACACGTTGTGTACTGTTCATCCACACGTTCTTTACACTCAATCCACATGCTGTTCCATATTTCGGTCATAATTCAACCCATGTTTTCCAGACTGTTCACTCTCAGTCCAATTCTTTGGTTCACATTTATTGTATGGTTGCACTGCCAAATGATGTATCGTGGTGGTGTATTTGCTACATTACAGGGTGACATTTCTTCCGCTGAGATTGTGCACATGATACGTAACATTGTGGTTTAGCAGATATCCATGGTACGTTACTTCTTTGTGAACCAACATGACTGCTCACTCAGAAATGGTGCAATTAATTAACCCCTTCCCATCCCCCACTACAAAAACCAAAACCAAAGTATTAATGCAATTTGCTTCTTCATATCTAACTTGTTTGTAGCTCTGGGCATCTGCAATCGTAAGCTAGACACACTGTGCACCATCCATGAGAACATCCGAGTGAAGAGCGGAGCATGGGATGAGTCTGGTGTTTTCATCTACACTACTAGTAACCACATCAAATATGTCATCAGTAATGGGTAGGTCACAAGAGACCTTCAAGGTCTGAAGATGTAAATGTTAGAATAAGGGTTCAAATGAAGACTGCTTCATAATTTTCATCCATTTCTTTGAAGTGCTTCTGTCAGACACTAAGGTTTTCAATTTTTTTACTGAAAGCTCACTAATTTAGAAAGTTTGTACTAGAACCAATATTCCTGTGATAGACATGTAGTCCCTTGTCTAATGATTTCATACATGAGAAAGCAACAATTTCACGAGCTGATTTTGGTCGTTAACAAAATGAAACATTATGGAAATGTGTACAAATTCACTAGTTAAAATACAAACCAGAAATCATTGTTCATTATTTCTATTTTGATATTTAAACACAGATTTTTGATGAGATTGTCACAGGTTTGTTTTATGATGTTGAAGACTAGATTATAGGAATGAGTTTTCTTTTGCACAAAAACGTGAAGCATTACGTACAGAGACAAAATAATAGAAGAGTCAACTGACTTAATTTTCCTACTTCTGATCTCTTTCCAACTTGCAGTGATCACGGCATCATCCGCACCCTGGACGTGCCCATCTACATTACCCGGGTCAAAGGTCATAACGTCTATTGTCTGGACCGTGAGTGCCGCCCTCGTATCCTGAACATCGACCCAACTGAGTTCAAGTTCAAGCTGGCACTGATTCACCGCAAGTATGATGAGGTTCTGCACATGGTGCGCACTGCCAAGCTGGTGGGCCAGTCCATTATTGCTTATCTGCAGAAGAAGGGCTACCCTGAGGTGAGTGTATAACCCTTGGCATTCGCAATCAACTTCACAAGATCAGACCAGACACCAAAACTCATTACTGCCTGGAGTTATTGGGTGGATGGGTAGGTCAGCGTACTTGGCCCATCTTCAGGGAAATGATTCTTGTAAACAACCTGAGTTATCCTCAAGATGGAGAGAGAATTTATGGCCAGAATCAGGAGTTAATATCTTTTGGTTCCTGTTATCAATTGTCTACATGGCCCCTGAACCAACTCTCTCACTCGAAATTCCCGAAATTCCCACCAAGGCTGGTTTGGTTCTAGTGCTAAGATAGTAGAATCATATTCCTTACACATTCATATTTTTGTCCAGGTTGCCCTGCACTTTGTCAAGGATGAGAAGACCCGCTTTGCCCTTGCCCTGGAGTGCGGCAACATCGAGGTGGCTCTAGAAGCAGCCAAGGCCCTGGATGACAAGATCTGCTGGGAGAAGCTCGGTGAGGCTGCCCTGCTCCAAGGCAACCACCAGGTGGTGGAGATGGCCTACCAACGCACCAAGAACTTTGATAAGCTCTCCTTCCTCTACCTGATCACTGGCAACTTGGAGAAGCTGCGCAAGATGATGAAGATCGGTCAGTTCTCTTTGTTTGTTTGATTCATTATTTGTCATCATCATCTTGTTCTGTTGTTTCTTGGCTTTTGAGGGCCATGTCACATGAGGCGGCATTGAAAGCACATGAGTGAAAAGGGGAACCTTTCGGTATTAAATCCAAGACTTTTTTGCAGCAGTATCTTACTATCCCTAGAAAAATGAAATGAAAATTGAAGGGTGAATGTTATTTCCTCCTGAATTTCACCTGGAAATGATCCCATGTGTCACAGGCCAAGGAGTCAGTTTTGAAACATAATTTTTGAATCTATACCTCTTTTAATAGTTGGATAGATTATTTCAATGAAATGAGAATTTGCTTGAGCTTTATTTCTGTATTCATTTTGTCTTCATATTGTAGCTGAGATAAGAAAAGACACCAGTGGACAGTACCAGTGTGCCATGTATCTGGGAGACGTGGAAGAAAGAATCAAGATTCTCAAGTCATGTGGACAGAGTAAGTTAATTTTCATATGACATCATCAAGCAGATGATGTTGGTGTGTAGAAGTATCCCGGTCATATTTTCTTTTTGCCCCTGGTCACTGCCTTGATGTCCGTGATCATTACTTTTGAGGTTCTGGTCATTGCTTTGGTGCATGATGGGACACAAACCTTTCAGTCTTAACAGAGCTAGTTCCTTGATTTCCCCCAGGTTATTGCCTCAATGCTCTAGGTCACACCCTTGATGCCCCTGGTCATTTTCTTTACACCCAAGGATATGAACTTAACTGCCTAACCAAGCCTTGATGTCCCTCAATGCTTGGATGAACCTGGTGCCCCTGGTCAATGCTTTGGTGCTTGGGGCATGGACTTCTCAGCCCTCACAGAGGCCATTGGCTTGCTTACCGATGGTCATTGCCTCAGTGCCCCATCACACAATCTAATTCAGGAAGACCCTATTGTTTCTTATTCCAGAGGCTCTAGCCTACCTGACCGCTGCCACACATGGATTGACTGAGGAAGCTGAGGAACTCAAGCAAGAGTTTGGTGAAGAGGATAAGGTACGTCAATTTAGAAGTCTTTCCAATAAAGAAATCTCACTTAACTCTAAAATGGTCTTCGAAAGAGAATCATTCTTTATCCCCAACCCTCTACACCTACCAATCAAGACAAGAGCTGCTTACCACACATGACCACAGTCTCCACTGTAGGGGAACTGTATTTCAAGTCCCGTCAGGCATCAATTAGAATCAGAAATTGATCCTCCGTTGCTCCTCTCTCCTCAGATTCCCGAGGTGAACCCATCTGCCGTCCTGCTCCAGCCACCAGCGCCCATCATGCAGTCAGAGGACAACTGGCCCTTGCTGACTATGTCCAAGGGGTTCTTCGAAGGAGCCATGGCCCGAGGAGGAGGGAAGAGTGGACCCTCCATGGTGGCTGACGTGGACATGGAAGTGGAAGAAGATGGTGGATGGGGTGAGGATGCCGAGCTGGTGATGGATGGTAAGTGCTGATTTACTCAAATAAACTAGCAATCCAAGAGGAACCTACGTTGAAAACCCACTCCACCCCAGATTCACCCATTGTGATGGGTCTGGGTGGATTTAGGACTGCATCGCTGACATACCACACAAGAATCATACATGGGCTTGCTATCCGAATGTTGTCAAGGAATGTTCAGGAATTTTCCTAGCCAAGAATGCCTAATGTTGGTCAAGCTTATACCCAATCCCACAACCACGATACCTATTCCAATCCAACATCCTATAGTGCAGCTTATATGCACTTTCAAACTGCTTAGAGAATAACTGACATCAATAGAGACATAGTCAAACCCTGGGTAGAAAACATTGCTGAAAGAAACAACGATTCCGAACTAGTTGTTAGACACAAGGGCATTGACATGATATTAAATGTCTTCTTTTTTGCAGGCGGGGATGATTTTGGAGATGAGGTTGAGATGGGAGGCGGGGATGATGAAGATGGAGGATGGGACGTAGGGGACGATGACCTGGAACTTCCTGCTGACCTGGTAGGTTGACCTTTGACCAATTTGTGTATTTTCTATTCTCCAGACGACATTGCCATTTTGAAAAAGCAACCTTTTAAAAAGCAACTTTTTAAAATGAAAACATGTGCAAATTATTGTGGTGTATTGTGGTTTTCAGGATGCCACATTTACCACAGGGGAAAGCCATGTGTGGTAGACAGTGGTGTACAGGTGGGTTAGAATTTGACAAAGCAATTGAATTGAATTTGTATAAGCAATGTCATATCATTGTGTTTGATTTATCCAGGAGATAGCAGGTGGTCCTATGGCTGGTGCCGGTGAGGAGGGATACTTCTTGCCCCCAGTCAAGGGTACCAGTCAGGCACAGGTGTGGTGCAACAACTCCTCCCTACCAGTAGATCACATCATGGCTGGATCCTTCGAGACTGCAACCAGGGTAAGAAGACTGTATCTGTTTGTAACCATCCCATTCGAAGAGCTGGGCATTTTGCAATTGCATGTAATATTAAACCGCCACTTCCAGATTCTGTGGAATGCAAAAAGAAAAAATACGTCAGCCATCCCGTCTGCAAACAACTCTTCCTGTTAAAGGTTGGTTGACTTGTCAGCTGCCCTGACAGCAAGTTGACGTCTAACCACTCATTTATTTATTTATCTGTCAGCCGTAAGTATGGCAGTTTAGCAGCTATATGCTCACACAATACAACATAAGTTTATACCCATCAACTGTAAAGAACATGTTTGGGGGGAATACGTCAGACACACCATCTTTCGTAAAGTGTCAAATTAACAAAGTAACCTTGGCTGAATTTCATTTGGTTTTTGTCTTGGCATGGCAGCTCCTGCACGAGCAAGTGGGCGTGGTGGACTTCACTCCTTACAAGACGCTATTCATGCACACCTACTCCAGAGCACGGACCGCCTACCTGGGCCTGCCAGCTCTCCCACCCCTCATGGGCTACCCTCACCGCAACTGGTAAGACAGAGTAGCATCTTGGTTTCTGGATAAGTTTATAAAGGCCACTTATGCAGTTCAGAGCAACGAGCAACAAATCTTATGCCATGGTCTTACCATTTTGTAACTCCTGAGATTTTTATGTTGTTTTTCCTCTGAGATTATAATCTGATCTTCTTTTTTGTTTTTGTTTTGCTTTTGTCTTGGAACAACAGGAAGGACGCTGGGGCACGTGCTGGACTAGCCGCTACCGGCCTGAAACTTGGTCATCTCGTGCAGCGATTGCAGGCTGCCTATCAGCTGACCATGCAGGGCAAGTTTGCTCCGGCCACTGACCGCTTTAGGAGCATCCTGCTCAGTATCCCACTACTGGTGGTGGATAACAAACAGGAAATTGCAGAGGTAGGAATTTGTTTTGGTTTTGGTTTTTTGGATGGGAGAGGATTCACACCTGACAGAATTGCTGCTTTACATCCTCAGAGTCCAGTGCCCACCCTGGGTAGTTCTTCTGAGCTGGCAAATTTGCAGCACCACAGCACTTTGAATGTGGTGCTATGCTTTATATGATGTGATAATCGAATACACCTATCCCATGTTGGCATGGATGACCAAATGCTGTAAATCATTCAATTTTTCCTGGACCGACCGCTTCCCCGACCAAATGTTGGCAATTTTACCAGTTGTAAAAAATGCATCCACATCATTGGTTGTTGTGCACGTGTTTTAAATGTTTCTGAATCTTTTTCACCAAACTATGAATTGATTCCAACCTTGTTCCTTTATTCTGATCACACCTGATTGCACTGGCCATCTTCCTGTCTTCTCCTCCTTAATAGGCCCAGCAGCTCATCAACATCTGTCGGGAGTACATCCTAGGTCTGTCCATGGAGATCTACCGCAAGGAGCAACCCAAGGGAACCTTAGAAGAACAGAAGAGGAACTGTGAGGTAAGCTACCCAAAGTTGAATGTTTGCAAGCTGGTCATGATATTAAGCCTGTCAAATTATACAGGTTCTACACACAAGTCACTTCAAATGCTTATTTTACTGATTCTATTGAGGCTGAAGATTGATTTGTCAGTGTTGGAAAAAAAACAATTGGCGATATCGAATATTATCCGAATATGGTTCTTTAATTCACTATAGCGAACAATATCTGTGCATCCCGCTGTGTTCGTTATAGCGGCGTTCCACTGTAGTATTACCGAGTGACACATAAATTTAAACTCCAACATAATCTTTCCCTGTTGTCTGTTTTCCCCTAGCTTGCGGCCTACTTCACCCACTGCAACCTGCAGCCCATCCACCAGGTACTGACCCTGCGCACGGCCCTCAATGTCTTCTTCAAGCTCAAGAACTTCAAGACGGCCGCATCCTTCGCCCGGCGACTCCTAGAGCTGGGACCCAAGCCAGATGTTGCTGCCCAGGTCAGACAAATAAAAAACATTACAAAACACAATAAATATTTATTGTTCGTATTCTTCATGATCATCGTCATCAATGGGCTGCAAGATAGGCGACCACAAAGATTCTCCATCCAACCCTATCATTCCTTCTCGTTCTTAATTCTAACCTCCAACATTCAATCAATCAATCAACATCTTCATGGACTTTAGTATTTACATAAATGTATGTTTGTACTTTCTAATGAATACTGTCTCTTTGCTGTTAAATAATTTTTATGTTAATCGTTTAATGTTGTTTTACTTTTTCTTGTAATCACTCAATTCAACTCTTTTGTTGCAACGTGATTTTTAATAAACCTTTAATGAATGAATGAATGAATGAATTCATCTGAAATTCTCCCCTGAACTGTTCCAACTGTTTTTGTTTTGTCCACCAATCATTAAACTCCTTTTCACTTTCCTTCCATCATAGACAAGAAAGATTCTCATCGCCTGTGAGAAGAATCTGACAGATGCTTACAAGCTGAACTACGATGAGCACAATCCATTTGACATCTGTGGAGCCACCTACAAGCCCATATACAGGTATGTTAGTCGTGTTTGTCATCCGGTTGTTGTTTATGGAAGTTCACTGATATCGAGAACTGAAACCAAAACTTTCCTCCCATGCTTTGCACATCTTGTGTTGCAGTAAGAGAATCAGCTCTTTGGAGGGTCCTTAGAAATAAAATGTCTGCCCTGAGCAATTTTTGACTAATTGTTTGTTTGTTTTTGTTTGTTTTAGGGGGAAACCAGTTGAGAAATGTCCACTGAGTGGAACGTGCTACCTGCCAGAGTTTAAGGGGTCAATTTGTCGCATCACCCAGGTCAGCGAGATTGGCAAAGACTGCCTAGGACTCAGGATCAGTCCTATTCAGTTCCGCTGAGATTCAGAAAAGTCTCATCCCTCCTCCTGAATTTCCATAGACAGGAGACGTAATAATATTCCTATATTAACAATCATGACTGTTTGGGATGTACTTGTGAACTGTTCCAACAAAATGAGTCCAAAGTCACTATTAAAACACTCTTTCCGGGGCAAGAGGTCTTTTAAAATATCATTTTTAAAATGTTTTGAAGGAGTAAGAAAGGCATCAATTTAATTTCCGAGCTGTCAGAATAGTTTGATGCATCCAACAAATGGAGACAAGAATTTGCATATTTTTCTTTAACTCATAAACAATGAATAATAGCATGGAACAGTCTGTCTGTTATTAAGGTTTATTTTGTCGGAGCAGGTCACGTTGCTTTGTTTCAAACTAAATGTTGGTCGTTAACATATTTTAAAAATAGGAGACCTTAGATTTTTGGGCCGGGATTAATTGGGAACCAAATATGGCAGTCGTCTACCGGGTTCTTATATTAAAAATTTGATTTTTCTAACTGTTGCCATGTTAACTGAACTACTTTTTCTGGTTGGAATCTCGACCAAATATTCTTTGAAGGTTATACCTTAGGCAATTGATCACAATGAATTTGATTTTTTTATAATCTGATTTTCTTTTTTGTGGAAAGCTTACAAGGACACGGTCAAGTCCACACACCGTCCCAGGATGGTGCGTTGTGTGGACACTTTATACTACGTAAAGTCCACACAGTGTATGTACCGGTATTATGTTGGCATACTGTGTATTTAAGCAGTGTAGTTTAAATCACAGGGCCTTTAAGAAATGAAGCTGGAGGCTAGGCTTGGGATTTATTTTACTACCGCCATTTTGTGTCCAAAATGAAATGAAGGGCTTGAGATACATGGCGAAGCTGGGGCCTTTCTTATAGGCTTACTACAGTGACACAATTGTAAAGTTTGGTTCGGTTCACAGTTAGGCTTTTCTCTGGAAACAAGTTTTTTTTGTTAAGTTAGTATTGATATCAATCTAAAATATCACCAATAAAAGTAGGTAATTTTATTCTCATTTAATATTAAAAATGTGTAAAAATTAAAAAAACAAAAAATGTAACAACCTATGTTGCTCAAAGTACATCTATGACTAAAGATTTCATGTGTATAAAACCTATTAACAGCATCTACTTCCAGTGTAAGCAGTTATCTTAAAATTGAGTAAAAACCTAAATTTGTGTCCTTCTTTGCCTTTTAAAATAAGCCACTTGTATTGGTTTGAAGGAGGATGATACACGGTACATGGATATAGATACAGTTCATGCTGTAGACCAATTGTATTGTACAAATACAAATGCAGTTTCCCAAGTTTTGGATGTTAAAATCATAAATCACTTGTACAAAAAAATCTGTCAATGATGTTTGTTTAGTTATTGGAATCAAAGTTCCAATTTGATCTGCATTTTCCTGTCAACAAAATCATGAATATGGGAAGAAGTTACTTAATCCTCATGGCAGTGTATTTTTTTTTATAGCAGTCACAGTATATGCATTGCGCTGAACCTTCTGCTCTATCAAATTGAGTCTTTGGGTGTATGTAGTTGTCTGTCTGAAGGGAAAATACCTTTCACATGTCTTGGATCGTTTTAAAAAGTATCTGATCAACAAGTAAGTTTTTATGTAACAGATCTGTACATTTTGCTTGTACAAGCATTATGGAAGCTATAATCTTTGAAAACCTCGATGGAAGTGACTCGTGTTGGCAGAGCAGAGGGTTTTAATAGTTTTCTTTGAACTGTTTTGCACTAAAACCTGCATATCAATGTACGTGGTCTACCAACCTAAAAATGCCACGTTCAAGTTCCATCCAAAACAGGATTTCGGACGATTTTTACTCAATTTACTCCCCAGGCATGTTATAATGACTGTGCTGCTAGTGCTAGCACCTTTCTACATGTTTCAGTATGGAAGACAGACATTGTATGGATGTTTGTCTTTAAACATTTGGAAAATCTTTTGGAAAATTGGCGCCAAAACATTGTTGGGCCAATTTCAAGGGACGTTGGAAAAATCTAATCAGACCTTTGAAATTGATGAAACCAGACCTTAAGATTGATTAAATACTTTAACTTAAATATAATCCTGGGAAAGCTGTAAAATAAAGAAGCGATTGCACACGTACTACAGTATATAATATATGACATCAATGTGAGCGTTGTGACAATCTTTTGACGGAGTCAGTTCATACAAAAAGAGCTCAGTGTGGTCTAGTTTATGTACTACATCCACGTCATTCGTCCTAGTTATTTGCTCTCTGTGAGTTGCAGGTAGTAAGTATATTGTATAAGCTATTGAACAAAAAGCTTTGGTATTTGTTAATATTTCCGCAACTTCTGTAGAGATGAGACTGATCTAGCCCGGCCTCACTCAAATTTGTGGAATTCCTGACTGCCGTGTTGTTTTGGACCGCTTTCATCATCAGTCTGGCATTTGTACAGGGAACAAAAGAAAACAAAGCATAACTAAAGGAACCGAATATAAATGAAGTGGATGAAAAGGTGTGGTCAGGTGGATTTAATTGGTAGAGGGTAACTGTGAATGGAGCCGGTTGTACAAAGGCGCGCCCTCCGGCGGTGAACAATGAACTTATTAGAGGTGTTTCCCCCTGTGATGTGAACAAAAACCCTTCCCATACTCCCATACATGGTACGTTTGAACACACTTGTGCGTTTCCTTAATGGGGTTGAATATTCAATGAAATCAGAGTCGTGCAATATTACAGCCACATAGTTAATGTTACCTAGCTGCATGGCAGCGGATTTACTGTAAAAGAGCTGCATAAATTTACCTGCATTCATTTGCAAACTTGCTTGCAATTCGTAGCTTATAATTACTAAGGGAGTTGCAGTTTTCTTTACTTCATTCATAATAATTAAAAGCCGTAAATATGCGTTAATATTTTATTTCCTTTTGTTGGCCTCTGGCCGAACCTTTGACGCCGCCCGATCAAACACTCAATGGACTTTCTGTATTAATGCTGCGCCGCTAAACAAACCGTTCAGCACAGTTCAGGACAAAGTTCAATGTACCTGATTGAAATAGACCTTGATTCCAAAGGAGAATAAAGCATTTAATCTTGATACCACAGTTGTGAACGGAAGGAAATGATTAAGCGCTAGCAAAAAAGAAGTGAACATCGCTTTATATTGTTTTAAATTTATTGTATTCCAATGATTGAAAAGAATACATGATGATAGGGCCTACACTGTTTTTTTATACTGACAAAACATCAAAGGAACTTTAGCTGTACTATTAAAACAAAAAAAACATCCGCAAGTTGACCTCGCAAAATATCATATTTTGTTTTTTACATGTCATATTACCAAAGACATTTAGTGTTTTTTGTTTTTGATTAAATCAGGTAGGATTGCGGTGAAGTGAATTGAATGACGTCAACAGGCGTGGCGACTGTGAACCTTCCTGAACTTTGATCACTGGTCCCAACAGCATGACGTCGATTCACAGGTGAGACTGGTGCTGCGTATACATTGCAGTGCCTTTCCTACCGAACGTGATAGGGGTCCAGACGTAGTTGATCTCGCACATTGCACGCTCATGCATAGCAGCCACAGGTACCAGTGACACTTTTTTTTCTCCAAAATGGCGAAAAGCCAAAATACAGTGCGAGAAGACGGAACTTTGCTCAGATAAACTCATCATGTGTAGGCGACTCATCTAAACTCCCCGGAAGTGAGTGACATTGTTTGCATTTCTCTGTAAACTGCCGGATTTATTGCCGTTATGCGTTAACGGTGCCAACCCTGGTGTGTCTGTCTTCTGCAGCCTGGCGAAAAGAGTCCCGGGTGACCGGTGGTATTTGCGCTGTGCGGGGTGAAGTGTGGAGCCTGTTTATTGGAACGCCCTGACGGTTCTACTTCTAAATGGATTAAATTTCATGGTCAATTCATTCACACAGTGCCGTGTGTCCCACACACTTTGACCCACACAATTGTTTTAACTCACATGTCTTTAAACGATGGTCATTGTAAAAACTGCATTGCAGTCCCTAAAGCCTAAGTAAAAACCTCGACAGGGGCGTTTTTTTACACGAAGGCTGTGGGAACAGTGAATTAAAATTTATTCTCTGTTTTGAACCAAACTTCCAGCATGTCAACGCCAGATCAGAATCTATTTCGTGAGTAAACTTTCTTCAGTGATTAGTCTATAACACTGCAAAACTGCGGATCTTGAGTTGTGTCATCTGCCGTATTTCTTGACGTCAATTCGACCGGAATGACACTGTGAATCCAATAAGACCAGCAATAATCTGCTAATTGGATATATTTACTTGCAATTGAATAAACAACGCCCGACCAACTGCAGGCAAGATGTCGATAACTGCCTTGAAGAGATTTTTCCGCTTCTCCACGGCCGACAAGAAGAAAGATGACAAGTTTCAGAACATCATCAGGGACAGAGATCCCGAGTTAGAGTGGGAAATCCTGACTGAGATCGGGGATGGAGCCTTCGGGAAGGTGTACAAGGTGAAATGTCAAGATATTTGTTCATTTTATTGAGAAAAAGGTCTTAAGCTATTTATATTTCAGGGAAAAGACTCGGCTGTTCATAGTGATGGGGCTCAATTATAAATTAACAGAATAATCGTTAGTTTAATTATTGGTCTGCTATTTGGATAAACTTGCTTTTAAAATCATGATAAACATGATAAAAGGAGAATGCTTGGCAAACACTAATTTTGCAATTTCTACCACTCTGTGAATCACAGCATGACATCAATCAAACCAGCACATCCTCAATAAGAGGGGAAGTTATTCGTGTAATTTTGTATTGTGGATACATGTATGCTTGCAAAGGCTCGTTAAATTATAATTAAAATTTGTGTGCCTACAACTACAAGTCGGCAAAGAATTTCATCATAAATACCTTCGGCAAATGGAAGGTCCCATTTCTTTGGTTGTTTGGTCTAACTCAATACTAAATTTGACAATTGTAATCGTGTTTTTATCGCATGCACAACGGGATGTATTCATGGTCGTTCTGCCGTGTGATAAAAACACAGACATGACAGAGGGGTCCCAAACTTTACAATCGCCCTAAATTTGTTGTTGTGTCAACAACAGTTACTGAACAATGAAGCCATTAGTTAACGAGCAGATTATGTACCAGCACCAAATTGTACCAGTCATTCACTTTGCATAATCCCATTGTGTACTTGTGAAATATTACACAGATTTCTGCAGGGGTTTGGCCTAACACAAATCCTGGACTGAGAAACTGTGAAAGTCTATGAAGCATATTGTATAAAATATACATCTGTGAAGGGCAAGGCTAAATACCCTTTGCACAAGTTTCTAAAACTTAAGATTATCTGTGAAATTTATGTTTCTCACAGTGTCTAGATGTAAGAATTAATGCAGAGACTTAACCAGTCTAGGGTTTTATATTTGGTGGAAAAAGTGCAGGTAGGATAATGCATTCTTTTCAGAAATTATTATCAACACTTAACAGTACGTGTACACAATTTAGTACTTGCTGGTATTAAGTTCAGTTTTCATCTAAAACATAAATGAGGTAATAGGCTATACAGTGTTCTCCAACTTATAAAATTAGAGAGTGGTGCTGAGCGCGTAGCGCGAAGCACTAACGGCGTGGGGTCCGGGGCCCGCTTAAGGGCCCCGGGAAAATTTGGATTCTAGATGCTCTGTAATGCATTCTAAGGCAATTTCTGTCCACTTTACCCCAATTTTTGTGTGTGCAAAAGTTGTCAAGAGTTGTATAAGACTTCCATTTATTAAGCAAATTATTAAACAGAACATCAAATAAAAGATCAGTACCGACTATTTGTTCCAAAATTTCAATTTTCAGTTCTTGATCTAGGTAGCTAAAATGTGTTAAGACCAAGCGTTTTATTTTAGGTTTATTAATTAATAAGGTTTACCCTATTAACAATTTTAACAAATATAATTATCTAATTCTATTCACGTCCAAAATAAGACAAGAGACTTGGTCCCACATTATTTTGAAAATCAGTTTAAAACCGAAGAAAATATGTCAAATGGTCAAGCAAAAATCAATAAACCTCAAAATTCCAAAAACATTGGAATAAAACTTAAAAGTGGCCTCAGCTTAAAAACATACTTGGGTAGACCAGTTTTTAATTTTCGATAGGCCTACCATCATATTTTCTGGGCCTAGGTAGACATTATATTCTAAGTTTCACAGAGAAATCAAGAGAAAATTACATTCATTCCAAACGAAACGTGATGACCAGATGACAAGTTATAAGTAAATCTTAGCTAAGAGCGAAAATCATTCAATAACAGGTGAACATTAAAAGTTTCCGTGTACCAAGGTACGTAACGTTGGTAGCGTGACCGAGCGGACTGTTCACCGGTCGCACGAAGGATTAGCCCCACGGCCATCACACGGCACATCGCGGTAAGGTAAAATCCCGTTGTGGCAAGATTATAGTGTCAACAGTTGCAATCGCAAACTCAACTTTTTGTAGGCATTTGTTCCTCATAATTTCCAAAAATGACTTCTTATTTCATGTGAATGTATGATAAATCATCGAAAATGTAGTTTGAATAAAGCAAGCTCATTCAAAATGCCGATTTTTCGGAAAAAATTCGTCGAAGTTTCGCGTAAACGTAACCAGATTTGTGACCACGTGCGCAGACCGTATGCAGCAAAAGTAGGTCTCTTGCAGTGCAGATCATATGCAGCAAAAGTAGGTCTCTTGCAGTGCACGTGTACATTGCAGGGCCGGTCGACTCGCTGTCTCCCAGTTCATCTGTTTAAAATTCGAGTTGCCTCGCGTCGGAAATTTGACAGTTCGTGCGAAATCATTGGAAAGTTTCGTAGGTTAGGATCGGAAATAAAGTGATTCTCATTGTTTCCAGATTATTTCTGTAGTAATTATTTACTGTAAAGTACAAAATGTTAACGTGGCGGCATGATTTTAAAGCGTGGCGGCGATTTTTAAGCGTGGCGGCTGCCGCAGAAAGCGTGGCGGTGCGCCACGTCTGTTCTACACGTTGGAGAACACTGGCTATAGTATAAGACACTTGGGATGTTGACATGGCAAAAATGTAAGGCCAAAATGTGTCATGCAGCTAAAGGGTGGTAAACAATAATGATTAGGTGCAATGGGAGTCTCTAGACCCTCATTGTCCGATTAAGGATTGTTGATGTCGCTATGACTTGTCCCTATGCTGACAATTAGCATTGTTTTGCAGCCTCAAAAAAAAAATAAGAGTAGCGATACACACAAAATGATAAATGCTGAAAAAGTGACATAAATAATATACATGTCATGTCATGTCATCCTTTTAGCATCCCGGCCACAACCTGTCAAACCATACAATATGCACAGGCATGTTATATTGTGCTTATGTTTTCAATAATTACTTGTATGGAAAATCTACTCCAAAAAAGAATGAAATTAGTGATGAGCACTGTTTAAGTAGAACATACATAGAACTTCTATTTGACAGTTCACTGTGAAGCACACATTTGTTAATAGACATTATGAATATGCAATAAATACCATGAATAATGCCTAAATTTAAAGGTGCATGTGTGTTGCATACTAGTAATAACCATTGAACAAAAACTACCAAATTTCCCACAGTACTTAGTGAAATGTGGAGAAATACATTGGAACTCCACTATATAACGAACACTGCTATACCAAACATTTTGGCTATAATGATCCTTGGCTCCCAGTTTGTTAAATATACAATGAATAAGCCGGCTGAACAGTGTTCATTATAACGAACGACCACTATAAATGTATAATAATGTACAATTAATTTCTGTGCATCCCGGGCAAGTTCGTTATCCTAACCATGCTGCCTACCACACATTACTACAGTCTCCACACAGGGCGAAGTGGATCATAAACCACACGTTACTATAGAAACCAAACTGTGATGTATTTTGGTATTCAGGATACCACACTTACCACAGGGAAAACCATGTGTGGTAAACTGTGTTTATGCAGGTGGTTAATTTATGTTAAGTAATTATTGTTAAATTATTGAACTCCAGATTCTTGGGCTTCGTGTGCTGTAAATCATGTCAGGTCAACCAATAACGTGTATCTCTCTTTCTGTTTTTTCCTTGCGTGTATTTTGCAATAATCAGGCTAAGAATAAGCACACAGGTGTCTTGGCTGCAGCCAAGGTGATCGAGATCAAAGACCAAGATGAATTGGATGACTTTTTGGTGGAGATTCAGATCCTAGGGGAATGCAAACATCATTACATCGTCGGGCTGTATGAGACCTACCTATATGCAAACAAACTATGGGTAAGCACGTTATACACTTGTACAGCAGGGATCGTCTACCTTTTATTTCTTTTGTCTTAAGTTTATTTTGCAACATTGACAGAAGGTAAAAGTAACTCAAACTCAACACAATTTGTGGTACATGCATAGCCAGTAGGGGAGGGGGCTATACATACCCAAAGGCCTCGGTGATTAATCCTGAAGGGCTGTAGGCCTATTTCGTGAGGACAGGCCCGTAAAATTTTAACCATTTGGTAGGCCCCTACTGACACAACACATAAATCAACATTCTAAGATTGATAAAATATACAGACTCAGTGTGAATATTACTGACACAATTTCAGAAAAATCTCAAGATTGACTGATCATTATAATAAATTCAATATAGGCCTACAATGCCAGTATCTAGTCAAGGAAAAACCTTTTCACGGCACTGTGAAAGAGATCTACTGATAAGCAGGAGCAAACACGAACGTTATCAGATGAGATCATATCTGTAAATTGTGAAATTGACATGGCCTGGCATTGGAGAAAAATGCCTGACACAGTGTTGTCCTGTCTTTTGGTTATGGGCAGAGATAGTATCACTTGCATTTCCAATGTTCTCTCATCCCGTCATGCCTGTAGAAGCATGACGGGATGAGAGAAAGTTGGGAATATCAGTCACAAGAATATACATGTATCTAGCCTTAATAGATTAAATGTTTGTAGGGAAGATGTCGGAGACCTCCAATGTTGGAAGTCTGTATTGATCTCTTGTTCATGTTACATGTAAACTGTATCTGTGCGTCCCTTCAGCATTCAACTGCATGCATCCTAAAAAGGGGCTTTGGCTTGGTCACATCTGAATGTATACCTTTTGTGCGATGAGTTTTCCTATGGAACTCAAAGAGTGCCTTGACGTGTCTGAATCGACCCTTTCAGTTTCACAGATAGCCTGACCTATCATGGGATTTTGTGTATGTACAGAAATGTTAGTGCAAGCTGTCCCTCAATGCATTTCTCATAAACCTTCATTGCGCACTTGCGGCATATCCGCGAAAGGGTCCATGTACAGTGTGCCAAACATCAAGCCCAAAATTCTCATTTGTCCAAACCCTAGATGCTCCTGGAGTTCTGCGAGGGCGGTGCACTGGATGACATCATGCTGGAGCTGGAGAAGGGATTGACTGAGAATCAGATTAAGGTGGTCTGTAAGCAGATGTTGGAAGCTCTGGACTACCTACACAGCAAGAAGGTCATTCATAGAGATCTGAAAGCTGGCAACATACTACTGACAATGACGGGAGACATCAGACTTGGTACATACTCCAGTCTTTTCTTTTGGGTGGGGGGTTTGTCTGTTGGAAGTGACTATAGAAATGAAACCTTTTTTGAAATTTGAGAAGTATCTGGTATCCAGGCTTGATGTGGTCATTTATGCAAATGGAATATTTGATTTCCTCTGATTGATAGCACTGTTGTTTCTGTTTGGCGTGATTCAGAGCAAGTTCTGTTGAAAGAGCTCTAGATTGGTTTGATGTCTTTGTGGTTGCCTATTGTGATTGCATTCAAACTATATGCTGTATCTATGTAATTAATCAATTTTAAATCCTAAATCTTGTATCTGCTGAAATATGGCATTAGTAAATGCAGAATCTTGAAGGATGATTGACTATAGAGCCAAGGCTCTGTAACCTCAGGAACTTGCTTGTGGATGTTGGACACAAGGAGTGTTACATGTACACAGGGATTTTGAACCCTGTATGATTTTACATGTAGGTGGATTCAGCAAGATAAATAAATGACCAATGGTTCAGGTTTAGAGAAGATTGTTGTGTCCTACCTCAAAGACATGTTGCAATTGACATCACTTTGATTCTAATGCAGGTTTCTATTTCGTTATTCTTCTGCAGCCGACTTTGGTGTGTCAGCCAGGAACACCAAGACCAAACAAAGAAGAGACTCCTTCATAGGAACGCCCTATTGGTGAGTCGTAGTACCTATTGGAGGAGAGGTCAAATGTCATGACCTCAGATGACCCGATCTTTGATCCCTATGTGCCCTACTTGAAATGTTTTACATCAACATATATTCCCCTGAAATGGGATATATTAATGGTTGTTAGTTAGACTGTTACATTGACCACTGTAATAAAGATACTGTTGCAGATTGTTACCTCCACCTGATCCGAGTTTTACTCTGCTTAACGATACTCAATGCTTTCGTCCTAACTACAGCTGGTTAGTGCTAATTATCTACACTAGTTAGACATACAGGTAGCGAGAAATCCATAGTTGTGTGAACTACGCACGTACACAACTGGAAATTCCTTGCTTATCCATGAAATAGGATCTTGTAAGCACAGAATTTCCTGCTACTGTAAGTAAGAATTCTATGCTTACAGTAGGAAGAGCCATGACATTGGGCCCTGGCGGGAAGGAGTATTTCATCTTCCAAACTTCATGTAGAAGGATGCAGGAATAAAGAGTCCGGACAGATTAGAGAGTTTAGGCAAGCTGGTTTGACACCACAAACTCATGTTTTTTGTTTGGTCCGACAGGATGGCGCCTGAGGTAGTGATATGCGAGACCCTGAAGGACAATCCCTACGACTACAAGGCAGACATCTGGTCCCTGGGCATCACCCTGATTGAGCTGGCTCAACAGGAGCCCCCTTACCATGACTTACATCCTATGAGAGTACTCATCAAGATCCCTAAGGCTGATCCTCCGACCCTCCTGGCACCCTCCAGATGGTGAGTGCAAAACCCACACAGGATCTAATCTATGCAGTATCGGGTCGTTTACCCACTATGGGATTGTTATCCTCTTACACTGACCTTCATTTACATAAGCTATAAACAATTGCATTGTATAAAACTTTTTTGGTTCACAAGAAAAAGGCTAGAAGCCTTTGGAGACTGTGAAATAAAAGTGAGAGGGTATGGAACAAAGATGAGATAATTATGTGTCTGATCACAGTCATGATGAGTTTATGAAAAACAAAAAACAGAAATGCATAATTTATCAACGACAATACAGCATGTGGTAAATACTGCCACATGTGTGTTTATAAAGACCAGCTTGAGAACAAAGCCCATTGTCGTCAGACAAGTCACATGTTAATGGCCTGATGACTTGTTAGGCTCGTTTGAATCAATGCACACATTTAATGCCTATATGCATCATTGTATGTGACCAGTAAACATACAGACCCTATGGCAGTACATGCTTGTATTCATCAACTGTAGGGTGTAGACAGGTTTGAAATTTTTACCATGCTAACACGTCATCAATCGTGACTTGGTCAACGTCTTTCTATGTCGTTACAATCATCCCCACTCATGGAGGTTTCTCGTAATTTTTTGTTTTAAAAGACATATTCCTCTACAGTGCTTCATGCAATTTCCAGATGTTGAGCATGAAGCAGGTGGTATCTCTTTTGTCTAGGAGTGGCTTGTAAATTCAACCGTCTAACAACACCGTTACCTTCACTTTGGTTCAATGAAGTTATTCATCAAGATTCCTAAAGCTGATTACCCCCTAAACATCTCACAGCCCAACTGAGCATTGGGCCACAAAGTCAACAGCCGGCCGTCATTGCAGGAAAACATCTTGAATATTGACCTCTGTTCGTTTATCCCCAGGTCAAGGAATTTCAGCGATTTCATACGTCTTTGTCTTGACAAGAATCCGGAGTCCAGGCAAAGTGCGGCAGAAATGTCCAAGGTAAAATTGGCCTATGTCACTCTTGAGCCTTGTAATAATGTATTAATTCAATAGTAAACCAAACACGCAACCTTGCAGTCTCACATATCTATAAATGATTACTTCATTTTTGAACAAAAAATGAATAACTATTAATGTTGAGCTAGCTTCAGATCTGAAATAACTAAAAAAAATTATTGTCTAACAGATCATTTCATGTCATTAAAAATTGTAGTTTTTGTAAAATTGTTTTTCTTGTTTGAAATAAATTTACAGGTACATTGATACAAAGATGATAATCAAGTTTCCTCTCCAAAAAGGAATTCATCAATCAGGGGCCAATTTCGTACCTATAGGTGCTTAAGCGCCAACATTTGATCATCCAAGAAAAGCATCGCTAAACTAAATGAACTTGCCAGGCAAAATTTTGTGTGTATCTTATGCTATACAAAAAAGCAATAACTCAAATGCAATTAGCGTCACTCAAAGATTTGATCAGTAATTTTAACCTGCTCTGTGAAATTTAATCAAGGCATGAATCGGGAGATTATTCTTTATTTGTACCACTACTACCTTTCTAACATATGCTCTGATTGGTTCAAAAGCATCCATGGCTGGCAGAGGTGCACGATAATAAGCCAGTCAGAGACCTCATCTCTGAAGCCAAGGCCGAGGTGTTTGAAGAGCTCTTTGAGCTGCCTGACGACCAAATTCCGGTGAGCTTTTATTTTCTTTCTTTCATTTTAAAGAACAGAGTTGGGTGCCCAACACATGGTGTGCCCAGTATAATCAACAAGAATTTTCCAAAGAGTCAAGTCAAATAGCTTATTAATTTCTAATCTTGACCAGGTTTATACCTTGAAAAATGATCTCCTATATTTTTGTCGGAACACGGAGCAAGATTATTTCCACTTAAATGTGACACTTCTCTTGTACTTATGATTCCAAATTAACATAAATGTATTTTCCAATGATTTACTTCAAGAGCAGCTGTAAAAGAGCAAGCCAGAACCAACAAATTAAGTTGCATTGATTATTAGAATTGTATTTATCCATGCAATTGAATCATATCGTTGGAAACAGGATCAACTAGATGCTCAAAGATGGCACTGGTGGAACTAACAGCAAATGTAAATGATAACTAGCTCTCGGGAATAACCTTGCAATTGGTTTGTTTGATTTTGCTTGTCCTGCAGGCTGAGCGACGGTCTTCCATCGGCGCTGACAGCACGGACAGCCAGGATGTCCTCAACTCCATTGGTACAGCTTCCAGTTCCAACAACATCAGCGCGCTATCCGTGGCCAACAGCGAGCCTACGACACCCGTCAAGAACTCCTTTAGTGAGCCATTGACGCCGGTCAAGAACTCCTTGAATGAGCCCTTGACGCCGGTCAAGAACTCCTTGAATGAGCCCTTGACGCCAGTCCACCATCCTCCCGCAAGCACACCCTTGAAAGATGAGGTTAGTAGATGCTGGAAGCAAGCTTGCCATGTACCTTGTGCCTCTGTGTACCATCACATCTGACACGCAACGCAATACGACAATCCTGAACAAAAACCAAAAAAACAAATCAAATATGTACATTGTCCGTGCTTTTTCCTTGGCTATCTTTTCCATTCTTTGAAATTAATAAGACATTGTTCATTTTATCTCTCTTTTTATAATGAACATGTTATGCCATAAAATGTTCATGAAGTCATTTCCCAAACCACATGACTGACATGATGTAAAGCTTTCAGTTACCCCCCTGCATAGCCCTGGGCTTCAACGATACAATGATACAAGCCCCATTACAAGCCCCTCGTGTCTTACAAAAAACACAAAATTCCAGAAATGTGTCAAATTGTCAAACTCAGCCTTCATTGCATTATCATTGCATCTCTTCATTTTTTCATCAATGTTCTTGTTTGCAGCACAACGGCACGCCTCATGACCGGAAAATCAGCTCCATCAGCGCAGCCTCCGAGGACGGACTGGAGCAACATCCGGTATGTGAAGTAGTAGAAACTGAGGATAAGGGGGATAGGAAACCAGACGTAGAAGGTGGGGAACCAGTTGCTGGGGATAGGGTAGATATTGAAGGGGTTGGGGAACCGGCAGACACTGAGAAGGAGACAGTGGGTACCGGTGAAGTCACTGAGGGTCCTAAACCGGCCGAGGGTCCGGAACCGGCCGAAGCCGGGGCCAGTGAACTTGTGGTGGAAGGCGCTGCCGAACCACTGCCAAATAATCTAGATCTTTCAATTGAGAATGACTCGGAGAAGACTGAAGCACCAACTCAAGTCAATGAAGAAACTCCCGACATGGATGCCAGTGTAAATGATATAGGGGAGGAAAGAGGGGTTATAGAAGGGGGTTGGGATGAATCAGTAGAAGGGGAGGAGGACATAAGTGTGACCGAGACTCCAAAAGACAATGACAAATTAGCAAGTGATGAGAATGAAGTGCACATGGAAAATGAGGTTGAATCAATTGAAGCAGTGGAGAGAACTCCAACACCAGAAACTATTGGAGAGTTGGTGTCCGAGGACAAACCAGAGTCACCAGAGGACCAAGGAGACAGAGCTGAGATTGTCTCGGATGCCCTTCCAGAAACAGTCCCAGACTCAAAGCCCAACGAGGCAGAGGACCAACACATCGAAGTCTTTCATGAGGGTGCAGAGGAGCGTCCTGTCCGCAAACCCCTGGAGAAACCCAAGCTAGAGGGCCTGAAGTCCGAGCTAGACATGCTGAAGAACGGCAGTCTGATCGGCAGTGAGTCCTCCCCGAAGACACCCAAGACGCCCATCAGCCTGTCCTCCAACAAGGGCAGTATCGCCAGCCGAGGGTCGGATAATGGCAGTGAGACTGCCAATGACCTGGACCGAAGCATAACCAAGTCAGAGGTTAGCCAGATCTTTTGTATCTTTACACATCCATGCCTTGACATCCTTTTGCGATCACGCATCCACTGAGCCCATCGCACGTCTTTCACACATAGTTCGCTCTCTCTTTTTGTTTTTTTAACCATATTTCCATCTTCTTTTTTTTGTTCTGCATGCAGTTTGTCATTTGTTTTAGTTGTTTCTTTTATTTGCTTTTGTAATTTGAAGTTTATTTATTTGTGGATTTGTTTTTAGAATTTGTTTAGATTTTGTTTTTAGTTTTTTTTTTTTTTCCTGATTTGCAGTGTCTTTATTTTCTGTTTACCACAAACTTCCATGACTGAGCAAAATCGAGAACTGTGTTCGATGTCACGATAGCATTGAACTTGCTTCTATTCGCTTAGTTGGTAGAGCGCCTGTTCGGTATTCAGGAGGTCGCCTTTTCGAATCCCGCTCCAGTCAATGTTTCTTTGTTCACATTTCATTGACTTAAAATTCAGTCAGTTTCCCTTGTGGTTATTTGATTATCATATTTTAAAGAGACTTATCAGTCTTCTTTCAGCATAATGGATTGGTTTTTTCATGTATTCCTAGTGAATATTGCAAGCACTAGCATTGCATTAGCATTGAATGAACACCGGATTCAACAACAATTTATTTCTGTTTAAATGGTGCTTCATACCTGTTTTGACACATTTTTTTGCGGATATTTCATTTTTTCATTTTTGTAGGCAGACATGTGAATAATAAACATAATCAAATGTTCTGAGTCGTGTTCTTTTCTTTTAGTTCTTATTAATATTGCACCCTTTTATTGAAAACGATGCCTGCACGTATCATCACCTACACTGCAAAGTAACAGCCAATTTAATACATTTTTTAGAAAGCAAGTTAATGCTTCATTTTAGTATTGTTATATGTACAACAGTCCCTACAATATAGGGAGTTTGAAGAATTCTACAAAATGCATATGAGGAAATAGGGAACACTAAAATTCATATGCAAAACCTGCCATATGTTGGAATATTTGCTGCATTTATTTGCATTTCAAAAGAACATTCTTGCTAAAAAAATGCACCCTGTCCCCTTCCCTTAACCAGCTAAAACAACAAACAAGCAAAGAACATGCTGCTAATGTAACATGTTACATGTTAACTTTGTGGTGTTATTGATGATACCCAGTCATTGATGCAGTTATTCATTTCTTTCAGTTTTCCCTTAAGCTTGTTTTCAGCACTCCATCCCTACTGTAGTGCCTCACTGGTACTGTCATTTTTACCACAAGTGTGAATGATGTATGGTATCCCGTAGGCCACACCAGCTTTTTGTGCACACCAATCTCTATGCATATAAAATACTGCACTGACAATATATGTGCTTTCAAATTAAACTGTGATTTATATTCACACATTATTAATTATTAAATTGTAATGTAATGGTAGGCCCACTGATTCTATATGGACACTGTATAAATCCTGCCTAAGCTTAACTGTCCATTGACATTCAGTACATGACGCATTTCTTGATTCTCAGTAAAAGTCATGGGCAGTTTACTCAAATCTGGCATCCCCCCTCCACCCCCTCAACTTTTCTGACAAACAAGCTAAACATGATATTGTGTAGACTGATCTGAAAGCGTTTACATGTAAATCCCCTGAATGTTTGTATTTTTACTTGTTTTTAATAATCGATCCGCCCAACTGTGTCCAAACTGAAGTTAAATGATAAATTTTCGACACCAAATTTTTAGTTGCTCAAACATTATCAAAAGCAGATATTTTCGTTTGCACACCTGCGCTGTAGTTTTCTCTGCCCGTGAGTTTGAATAATGAGCGTGCATTTTGCAGTCCAGCTAGTTGACCCAAATCACTCCAAACCTACTGATTGCATGTATGTTGACCCATCCAGTTAAAACTTCACTAAATCCTTGACCTTGTGATTATTTGCTTAGTATCAACAAACTGCACACTATGCCTACAGTGGTTCATGTAGATTTACATGTTGATGTTTGCCCTGCCAGCTTTGTATTTGCTTTATGTTTGTATACATCTCCCCTCCCCCAGTAACCAGGCACTGAACAGGTGGAAACAAGTGCTTTATAAATTCACTGCTGAAGTGAACTTAAAAAAAAACTGACTTGAGGGTTGTTTTTTCTTCAGTCTGTTAAAACCTGGGCATTTTGGGGTCATCGAAAATAGGACTGGACACCAAACTTTTGCCTTGACATTTCTGCATGGTTAAGTGACAACCTGTCACCTATCCACCTGTAGTTGTTATTGCCAGGTTACTGTCAAGTGTACAATTAATTTGTCTTACATATAGGCCTACTCATAAGTATGCCCTCTTCCTCCCCATCCCCTTTATTTTGTTTCTTGTAACATAATTTGTGTAAATAAATGTGCCCTTTTTGTTTTGGTTTTCTTTTTCTTTTTAAATTTGTTTGTTGTTGGCACAATTTTTGTATTAACATCATCTGACCTACACTTGTGGAAAAGTATGAACACTACTTTACACTATAGATGTAGGCCACCTTTATGATTGTGATTTTTATACACTTTCATTAATGGCAAAATGCCAGTATACAGAATATAAGGGGAAGAATAAAATAAGAATGGAATTTTGAAGATACATCGTGGCATTTTGTGGCATGCAGTTGAGGTTTGATTCATGTGATTCATGTTTTACATGTTTTATGCATGCCGTGTTTGAATCGTACAGTTTGTCCCCCAAATGGAATGTAAATTACATTGTATTGTTGTCTCATGAATATTCATATTGTGTCACACTGAATACCTACCACTGATAAAATATGAGTGACGTTTTTCACTAATTTGGGTATTTCATTTAAAAAAATGGAATTGATTATTCTCTAAATCTCCTCAGGATTTTCCAATTTTTAAAATCTTGGTGATACTAACCAGTTTGAAGTTGGTAGATGAACATTGGTTTTTTTGTAAAATCAGATTTTGGAAAAATGTCAATTGTATTGTTGTATTTTGAAAAAAGTAGTTTGATTAATTAATAATTATTTTTTATAATTGTATTGATAATGTTTTTTCAGGGAATTATTTTGCCTTGACAAACAAATCTCCTCTCATCCAGCACACTACATGTATGTCATTATTAATTGTTCCCCGATTTTGTACAATTTATGATTTTTAAGGGAAGTTGGTGAAAGATTTACATTTCATTTCATTCATTCCGCTTACAAGAATTCAAAGGCCTAGATTCCATTACTCAATTGAAACATGCACATTATACATGTAGCCCATGCACCTACACTACGTCCATGACCACACAGCACTCAGTTAGTCACCTGTAATGTATCATTGTTCATGCTGGCAGTAGTAATTTTATAGGACACTGAATGTCAGTACACTTACACTGTACATGAGGATAGGGGATCTTGTTTGATAGTGATTAAATGACTGTTCTCTTGGGCCAATGGGAAGATCTATCGGAGAAACCAAAGAATTCATTAGCACATTTTTCAAGGCATTGACCAGGGGGCCCAGGATAGTTGCCTGGTGTTGCCCTCATAAAGTTCCCGCTCACTGTGCATTACTGAATTTGAGTGGGATTTGAACCCAGGACATGCAGCCTACAATCACTGTCCTTCTAGTTCAAATCCTCCTTTAGTTTAATAACAACTCATGTGCAAAACGGTATCCCCACATTGACTGTACAGAACAAATCCAAATGCTACACTTTGTCACACGCCGGCTCAAGAAGATGGAAATCCTAATCATGATAAACCTTTGACATTGCAGGAAAAGCCAAACTACAAGACGCTGAAGAAGACCAGGAAATTTGTCTTGGATGGCAAGGTGGTGACGTTGACGACATCCAAGGTAGTCCGAGAGGGATCTGAGGACAAGTCCAAACAAATGCATGAAAACAGGTGCGTGAATTATGCAAAGACATTATTTATTACTTGTATTCATTCTTTTACTGTTCCAGTTAATGTCAGCCCAGATGAATGATAAGTCAAAAATGCCTTTTGCTGCTTTCCCATAATGGTTTAAGTTTGACTTTGGATGTTGATATATTAAGTTTAAATGATTTGTTTTGAGCAGGAAGGCTGAGATGAGACAACTCAAGCTGCTCCACAAGGGTGAGACCAAGGAGAGTAACAGTCTGGCTAGTCGCATCCTGCAACAATCTGAAATCCTCAAGACCAAACACAAGAATGAATTACTGGTGAGCTCTCACAGAATCCACACCTCAACTCCTCTTCATCAGTGTAGGGTGGACTGGATAATCATATATGTTTTGGGTGCTTTGATTAGAGATGTACCGAGGCCAAGACTAGGGCATCAGCCTTTGTGAAGTTCCAGACCATGAGTTGATACACCTCTGTGATTATCAAAGAATCACTGCCTATTCAGAAGCCACGACTCATTATCAAATTGCCAAGTGACACAAACACAAGTGCACATTCACCATAAGATCTTAACTTTCTGGTTAAACGATCTTTTAGATGTACTATTACCGCAACAATGTTGCAAAGCGGAAGACATTTAACAGTGAATAGAAAAAAAAAATAAACACAGCCTTTCTGTACAGTAAACAGGATGATAGCAGATTTTTCATTCAACAGTATAACATTGAAATTAATTGGATTAGTTGAAAGATTATATGCTAGTTTAGGTAATTAATTATCCATTGAACTTAAGCATATTAAGTGAACAAAGAGAAAAATTAACCTGCGACTCCTGGAATACCGCTTAGGTGCTCTTATCAACTGAGCCATCCAGCCATACGTTGCTGGTGTCCCAAATAGTCAATAATCTTTGTTCGTTTGGCAGTCAGAAGCCATGAAACCACTCACATACCGCTATATCCCAAGGATCATTCAAGCTGAAACCGTAGATACTGTACATTGGGAATTACTCAAAGAGGATGGACATCGCTTAATTCATAATTTAAACAAATGATTTGATAATAACACTAGTTGAAGACTAGTATATCACCAAACCAGCCTGATCAGTTTTCCCAGATGTCCACAATACTTGTGTTCATTCATCGAATCATCGGTTCTCTGTTTGGTTCCAGGCCCTGACCAAGAAATATGACAACGAGGTGGAGATGCTGAACCGTCAGCAGAAGCATGACGTGGAGAAGCTAGAGCTAGCCCAGACCAACGAGGCCAAGAACTTTGTCCGGATGCTGAAGATGAAACAAGAGAAGGACTTGAAGGCCTTCCGGGACAGACAGAAGAGGGAAATGAAAGACATGAAGTCAGTCAAAGCCAACTCCAAGGAGGACCTGAAACGCAAGAAGGAAGAGTTTGACGTAAGTTAAGACTGACAAGTGGTCTTAGTCATGGGGCCTTTTCCAAACCTCGGCTTCTGCCTTTGGCTTTGTCTCTGTCATCCATTATGATGAAAATATAGGTTGTGGTCTGTGAAGCTGAAGCTCAGATACCTTGTTCAAAAAAGCCATAGCCAAAATCCTTGTATTTTGATACTGGTTAATTTAAAATGGATGCCCAAAATAGAGCCAGAGCTGTAGCCGAAGCCAAAGCCGGAGCTGAGGTTTGGGAAAGGCCCTTGCTTTTCATGACCATTGCCTTAGAGTTATATTAATATTTGCTGAGTGACATGACTTAAATTTGAATTGCTGTAACCCTGCTTTTCCGTATGACCCAATTCCGTACTGAATTACAACGAGGAGTGAGTACTGAACTTTGTTTGAATTTCTCAAAAGAAGGCAACCTGCAAGTTCAAATCAAAAACCTAGTGTAATGCTGCCATTCCTTTTGAAAATTCAAAATGAAAATTTCTCCTTGATCGGCTGACGTCTCAAAAATATCCTGACTCTTGTCACAAATGAGACCAAAGGCTGTTACACTAACCTGTAGTACACTAACCTCTTCAATTCTGATTTGACATTCCTTGTTAGGTTCGGCAGCAGCAAGAGGAGCATAAGTTCATGTCGGAGCAAGCAGCTTTGCTCGAAAGCAAGACCACTGAGCTCTCTGAGGGACACCGTAACAAGGTGGCCTTGCTAGAGAGGAAATTCCTCAACGATAAACACCAGAAGCTGAGAGGTAAAAGCAAACTGATGATTTATGCGGGTCTCCAATTCTCTAGCAAAAACCAAAACTACAGTAGACAACATTTTGTTAATACGGACTGAAGGACAAGTGTGGATGGGTGCTATAAAACGGGCCTCAAGCTCAAGTATTTACTCTTCCACATTATTGTAAGCATCAGGAGGAACATGTTTGGTCATTAATTTCAGGATATCGTATAGGTCTGAATCCCCACAGTTCAATTTTAGGGTCTTTACATTTTGAGAGTGAAATCTTTAAGACATTTCTCATTGATGCGCATTTTGTGTTAAACAACTTGTTTACAGCTAGAGTTCACTCAAGAATCTGCTTTGGGTCCTTGTGACTCAGCTTCAATCACCGATGTTTGTTCCTGAAAATAAGGGTTTAAAGGAGCTTTTGTTTTAGCTCATGAGGAGTTCCGTGTAATTTGGACTTTGAAATAATTCTGTATTACAGTCAAGGATTCTGTCAAGTATTTATGACTCTGTAAGCGTTGGTTCGTTTGTTCGTTCCTTCACTCCATCGGTCCTTTCTTTGTTCATCCCTTCATTGGTTCATATGCTTGTTTGTCTGTTGCCTGTCTGTTGGTCTGATTGATTGATTGATTGATTGATTATCTGTCCGTGTTTTCTTACACAGCGAGAGAGTCTGCCATTTGGGAGCTGGAAGAGAGACACTTGAAGGAGATGCACCAGGCAACCAAGAACCAGATGAAGGACATGTTCTTTCTTCAGAGACATCATCTTGTCATTCGACAGGAGAAGGTTAGAGAGAGAGAGAACGAACATTCAAACAGTGCCGGAAATATTCATACCTGTACTCAAGCAGGGCTTAACTGTTGTTGTATTTCTGAATGCTGAATTCTTTGACATGTTGTGGTCCTTTCCAGGAGTTGCAGATCTTGAAGTCCGTGCAGGAGAAAGAAGAGGAAGACATGAAGCAGCGGCACATCCAGGAGAAGCGACGGTTGCCACGGCATCTGCGTAGCGAGATGCGGACTCGCTCCAACATGTTCCGCAAGAGCATCACCATCAACAGTCCCAACTGCTCTGCCGAGGAAGAACGGGAGAGGATGAAGGGGGTGAGTCCGCTTCCTTGTTTGTTTGTCAGTCTGAGTGTCAGGCTGTGTGTCTGTTTGCTTTGTTGAGCTGTCTGTGTGTGTGTATGTTATTGGTTTGTCCAACTTGAAAACTTTACCATCAATGATCCAAACTGCTCCGGCTCTTGGAAGAGAGAGGAATAAGATTGAATGTCAGTCTGCTGGTTTGTCATTCTGTCTGTTTGTTCGATTATCAGCTTGTCTGCTTGAAAGGACTGCCATCCAGAAGAATTTCATTTGAATATCCTCAAGTATTTAGGGTTCCTCTTAGGGTTTAAACTTCATCTGTATCATGGCCAAGTTTGTTCTCATTTATTGGCACTTTAATAAGAAGAACCAAATACTTCATGGAAACATGCTAAGCCACACCAGTGTAAAGACTAGGGTTATAAAAGCATTGACAAGGATCACCAAAGGCAATGACCAGGAGCACCAGAGCAATGACCAGTGTCCCCAACTCGGTGGTGTCTGTAACGTGTTCCCAGCATAAATGCCCATGGAAACCTGAAACTCGACACAGTTGGACCTCTGAAATCAAAGAATCTCAAAATCTAGAATAACGATCACTTTCCATTTCATTTGTCCATCTGTTTCGTCTGTTTGTCTGTCAGTCTTGTCAGTCTTTCGTCCAATCAGATTTTCTGCCAGCTGAGACCGAGGGAGCTTCGATGGCCGAGCCGTGGATCGGCAGAAAAGGTGTCCTGGCATACTCCCTGAACGTTCCTGTTTCTCTGTTGGTTGTTTTTATTTCCCATTACTTTGTCTCGTCCAATCGTTTGCTAATTTCCAGTCGTTATGTTCCACTACTCTCGCATCCCTTGTTTGTATTTCTTCTCTTCCTTATCCTTCAGGGGAGACAGATAGCTGTGACAACATTTCCTTTTTATGATTATTTTTTTGTCATGCTTTATACTCTTTGAGATTGTATATAATGACAGAAGTTAGATGTTGTATGACGAGTCCAACCCTGGTTCTTGTTTGATCCCCAAGATACTGACGTCTGTATGAAAGATTGGAATTAGCTCAACAGTCATTGAGAGTATTGTACCTAATAGAAGCTGCTGTTCAGAAAAAAAAACAATAAAATGCAAAGGTTACACAGCCTGAAAAAAATGCTTTTTCTTATATTCATGGTTCTATTTACCCATGTAACACTCAACACAACCAAATTTGTTCCCATTTTGGAGCTTACACATAAGACCTACCTACAAGCAGCACGAGACAAGGGACACTTGCTATTAAACTCATTCAGCTGATGGAACTATTCCAGTCTTAACATTCAGATCGGTGCTTTTCAATGTGTCTTTTCTTGTATTTCAGCTCAGTGCATGCCAAGAGCCGGATGTATGATAGCTTTGCTTTGTGTAATGATTTGTTGGTATTATTTTGCCAGAATTTTGGCAAAGAGGGATTCATCATAAGGAATTAGGGTCAATCCTAATCACATCCAAACATTTCACGAAATTTGTGACCTTGGTGGTTTTAGCGTATGAAATTTGCTTCGGCAGTGAAGAGATCGGAGGCTCAAAGAATCGGATCTGTTTCTTTGAAGAGGAAACAAATCCCCACAACGATTGAAATAGCCCAATCATTGGTTAGTCTTGACTGACCAGCTGGCTTCCCCTGTCTCACGCACAGTTCCAAGAGTCTGAGAATAAGAGATACAAGTCGGAGATTGACCGTCAGGAGCGCAAGCAGCGCAGACAGTTTGAGAGTCTTCGGCAGGGCCATAATGCCACTATGCAAGAACTGCTGACTATTCATGTAAGTTCCCATCCATCTATTAGTTCAATCTACAAACAGGGAACTATGGAAAGCCCCTTAATAGTTACTAACCCAAGCAGCAAAGTACCTTTTTCATTTGGGAAAAGTTTGACATTAGGATGGCATTACTGACATCAGTTGATACTCAGTTTTGATTCTATAAAGTAAATTCAGACATGGTTTGGGAAGATGATACCATTTATCAAGTATTGATTTCAAGAAACATTTAGAGGTGGTGCTATTGTTTGGGTTTTTGTAAACAATTTGGGTTAGGGAAGAGTAGAAGGTTTTACCGATATATAAACCATTTATGGTCTCTAGACTTGAATCTCCTCTGCAAAACACAATTGATTGCATGTTGATGTAGGCCACCCATTCAGTTGCTAATTATGCTTGAAACTGTCCTGTTTAACAGTGCCCCCTTCCCCTTACACCCACTCCAGCTGTTTCCTTTTCCCCTCCAAGTATTGTATAAGATTGTGTTCTCTGAGATTTGATGCCCTGCATGGTGGAAGTATAGTTAGTTAAAAGTGAGGTTTATGGTATGCCATGTGAATATATCTAGGGTTACAGATTACAGAAAGAAGTTGGAAGTTTGATTAAATGTCACATCTTCAAATGGAAACTGCCAAAAGGGCTCATTTGTGATGCCTTTGGAATGATTGAACTGGATCGTAGAAAAGTGAACATTTCGGGTCATTCCACTACGATGCAGAATGTTTGTGTGACGTCTCAAGTTGACATCAGCAAACTCACATCAAACTTTGTCTTGTGTTATTAAAGTTCGCATCCACAGTTGGTTCTATTCAAAGTCAACAAAACAAAATACATCATTATCTGATATTATGTATGAACGCCATGCAAATTGACCTGGTGGAATGACCCTCATGAAGCAGGCCCTGACCTAGTTTTTTTTTTCAGTCCCCACTTTTGGGTACCAGTGCTTCCCTCCTATCAAAAATCACCTTTGGGGGGTTTTACAACTTTTCTGAATATTTGAGATTGGAAATGAATGTTTGAATTTGATTTCTTTACCGTCAGAACGAGAAACGAAAGCAGCTTTTGGAGCAGGAAACCTCCAAACTGAAGACCAAGGAGGAGGATTATTCCAAGGATGTCAAACAATGGAAAGACAACCTCAGACCACGCAAGAAGGTTAGAACATCCTAAATCTGAGCTCCGTTACGGCCTTTTGTTGTGCTTACAGGCACTGCTACGCATAAAATCTATTTCATGGAATCCGTAAGCAAGACTTTCGGCGCTGTAGCGGTTGCCATCTGCATTCTGCAGAAAGTCCTCGCTTAGCATAGCGAGAAAACAATTCTCCCTTGAAATACGGTAAGCAAAAAAAACATATGCAAAAAAAGTCTGCTTTGGTAAGCGAAGAATTTTTGCTTACAGTAACGGATTCCATGAAATGGGGCCTGGTCATCAGTGCAGGAAGGCAGAGGCTAACACTAGCCCAACCTGACTCCCCAACTTAGTGACAACTTCATGGTTTCCAAAAAGTATTTGACACTTTAGAGGCATTTTCAAATTGTTCCTTTAAACTAGAGATCGTTATTTTTGCCCTTCCGACAGGACTTGGAGGAGAGCTTCAAGCGGGAACAGCTGGATCAAGAACGTTTCTATGCCAAGGGAGCGACTACAAGTAACCTAGAGACTGGTGCCCAGATGAGAGATTCCAGGAATAGTATCAGCTCAGGCTCGGGCAGGTTACCAGACATGTAGCCACCTCATTGCAAGCATTCTGGATCAGAGGTTAGAAATTATTAGAAAGCAGTGAGGTGAGAAGTCGGGCGCCCAAGTAAGGAAGTCTTTAGCTTCTGGTGCATTTTTGACAGACAGAGGTAGGGTACCAGACTGGATTTAGTTATCATTCCAGTCTGGTACCTGGATGATATAAACAAAGCGTACAACTTAGGAAGTCAGGGTACCCGACATAATTTACTTCATGCTTGGGGTCTTTTTTTTCTCTGTATTTTGGTGGGTTATTTTTACCAGGAAGGTACATTTATACATATTAAAGACAATTTAGCCAGGGTTTTAGGCAAGACTGGTTGTGGAGGGGTTTCGTAAACATGCATTTTTGTTGTCGTGACAACCGGTGCTTAAATCAAGTATTGTAAAGCTTTTAAGTGTGTGTGAAGCTTAAAGGGGTTTCCTTATAAAAATACGTTTGCCTTCTTGAAACTTACAGGTGTTTTGGTTTGGGGTGTTACTTGAGACTGGATTGTTCTTTCTTAGGGATTAAAAAGAAAAAACCAAGGGAAATGTTTGTGCTTGTCTTTTCTGTTCCAAAATGTGACAAAATTGCCAAGAACGCTGAATTCTCTAGAGGTGTGTGTGCGACATGTGTGGGTTTGTGTATAGTCTTCCTGTAATATCCCAAACCTGATCGTTTCAACCCCCCCCCCATGTTCAGTTGATTATGAGTCTCACTGACAATATCAGGTTTGAAAAACAAGCAAACAAAAATGGAGATTCCTGTCTGTGGTTCGATTTCACCAAACCCATCGTAACTTATTATTACTCGTAGGACTTATGATGCATTGCAGCCTTACGTAAGATACGATGGGTTATCCTTCGTACCTTGAGTTAGGATCGATTGTAGGGCTTTGTGAAATCCACCCCAGATCTCGTAGGATGAAGGGGTGGGTCTGAACTGCAGTCATGCAAACTATTAACCAATGAACTGCACGGATTAGCTCATGAATATTTATGAGATGTATATTAGAACCTTGTGATTGGATGATGCTTTGATAAACCTGTGAAAGATTAATTACAAAATAATCATTTAAGAATAAAAAAACAATCAGATTGGAATCTGTTTGTAGTTTTATATAGATATATTATATATTTAGTAAATTTGGGAGATTTGCCCAACATGAAGGGATTTTCAAGTCATTGGATAATAGGAGTATGAGTACTCAGGACCTCCAGTCATGCAATACAGGACATACAGACATACTGTACGTTAGATTAACATACATATTATACTCTATGCTTTTCAATCTTCCACAACCTATCATTAGATGTAGAATATGCACAAAAGCCAATCACATTCATAACCTTTTTGGGACTCTTGATTGTAAGGAGGAAATTCCAACATTTATACAAAAACGTGAAATCTGCCAGCACTTTCCAAGTTAGGATCCGTCAAGCACGATATATCTCACACTTGAATATCTCACTATATATCTCTACACAATAAGCAGTGTTAATGCATACTAAGCATAGAATAAACGTGTAATCAGTTGTAATCAAGCTTCTTGTATGTAACATGAGTGAATTCCTATCGCTGGGTTTCCGCTGCTTTGACAAATCCTTCACATTAGCCGGCCATCACTTTATCTTTTCTCAACCAACTTTAGAAACACTCTTACCCTTAGCATTGTGCGTTTAGCTTTGGTCTGTCTATTAGGTGATACACATGTAGGATCTTGGTAGGCTATGTAGCATGCTATCATTACCTGCTTCCAAACTATGATAGTCTCTCTCATGAACTCACCCCCTCTCCTCCTCCCCCCTTATGTCTCTGCTCTACCCGTTTTTGTAAAAGCTGAAAACAGATAAAAACAAAAATCAAAAGTGTATAATGATAATTCCCCTGAGCCATGTGTGTGTATGATATCAAACTGCGGTGCTGATTTCGCCAAGTGCCCACATTTTACGAGTGTGTTTTTTCAAAGCGCTCAAACATTTTTTGCACGTAAAAGGTTTAAATGAATTGCAGATTTATGCAAGTTGTTTATTGTTGTTGTTGTTTTTGTTTTGTTTAGTTCTGTTTTTTCTTGCATTGAACAGAATCCATATCGATCAGTGAAACTACATTATGTACAAGTTTGTAAGGCATCTGTCTTTTGAATGCAATTTTTGTGAATTGAATTAGAAATTAGGAATGTGATCTTAGGATCCCCCATTTGACCCTCTAAATATCTCTCCCTTCCATTTTCTCATTTTCTTTCTAGAGTTTTTCAATTGTTAAGGTTTTTCTCTCTTTATTGCTTTTCCAGGATTAAGCTCAGTTGTAGTATTTCGCAGCCGTAAATTAGAAAGGTTTCCTTTCTTTTGTTTCTGTTTTTCAATATTAATTTTCTTAATTGATTTGTGAGGAGTGGGCATGCTTCTACATGTATCTGGTAACTGTATAAGGTTACTAGAAGTACACCTAAGAAATGACCTAGTCTTTGTACATAGTACAGATTTGAAGGTTGATGATATGGAGCAGCCAATCTGAAATTAGTCATTGTCATTTAGTACAGTATTAATAATCAGTTTCCGGCTATTGTTTTGGGGGTTTTTTCCCCGATGCAAAATCAAAACCATTATATATTTAGCAAAGTGAGGCGTGTTCGTAGATTCATCTGTGATGTATGAATCCCAATATTTATACAATTATATATAATAGCCCCAGTAGGGCCAGTACACTGTACTGTGAAGTGTTAGTTACTGAACAAATTATATTTAGCTTATACCTTTCTATATTTCTGGTTTTCAGTCGGGTCAAAGGTCGCCAAATTTACGCTCAGCAAACCACCATGCCTTTTATGCACAGTGCACTTTCACCCATGCCTCACCATGACCTTTGACCTTTGTAGGTTTTCTTCTTTTCTTTTCTTTTTACTTCAACCATTCCAATGTGCCCTGAGTCTGTTTCCTTAGAAAAGCAAAATAGCCAAACGAAACGTTGTCTTTAGGAAAGAAAAGTATATTTGCAAAAAGTTGTTTTTAATATTTAAGTATCATATTGCTGGCCTGAAGTGCACTTAGTTTATAAGCAAGCACAACGCAAGAAAATAACCAAAGCAGTAATTACAAGTAATTGGTAGGTTTACACTTTATTAAACTCACCTCTGACAGTCTTAATTCATACAGATGTTTAAAGCAGGAAATATCTGATTCTCAAGTTTTTATCGTTGGCTACACATGTACAAACAAACAAATAGGAGAGATCAAGCTGCAGTAAGATTACATGGAGCTTGGTCTGGTACCCTGTGTTCATTTAGAACTTTTTGGCAGCTTTATGGAATTGGATCTTTTCTGTTTGCTTGTCTGTATCTCTGTTGCAGTGTGTGGAATGTGCGCTGTTGTGACTTGTGCAGATCCGTTTAACCTTTGAGGTCGTTTGTCCATTGCACTTATAGGCTATCTGACTGCCAAGGCCTCTTGGCTGTTGCTAGGGGAACCTGACTATTATATCCAGTCTGTTGTATCCACTTTTACTCACTCTGGTCACCTGTTGCTATGGTTACAATGCCAGATTGTTCACTCTTCACACTCTATCTATCTATCTTATGATGAAATAAATATACTCTGATGCATACCGGTATACAACCATATACACATGTAAAGAATAATCAGCCAGAATTGTTAAAATGAAGTATTAAGATTAAGTACGGCATTGTGTAGATGACATAGAATTGACATTTGCTACTTAAATTCTTCAAAGACATTTATGTATTTTAATTGATCAATAATAAGTATTTGAAAATTGAATGTACGTTTTTGTTAACACTTTTTGGTACCTAGTGAGATTTAGGTGTCAATCAAAGAAAATTTGAATGAATTGGTCATTGATTTGGCCCCCAAACTATATTAAACTACCATTGTCGGACCATTTAAGCTATCTATCCCCTATGATTGAACCTATTCAATCTCAGAATCATAAAATGCCAGCCAGGATCCATATTTGGTGTTGACTGGATCAGGCACAAACCAGCGGCATATCTAAGGGGGCATGGGGTTCCCTTTTTTTTTATTTAGATTTAAAAGAGATTAAAAGTAAACAAAATAAAACAAAACAACAACGAATTTCGCACTGATGATCACTTGATGATCTCCACTGTCCATCTTGATAAATTGGTGACCCCAATGAATGACCCCAACCCCACCCCTCTTTTGAAATTCAACCCTAGTTAGGTCTCTGGAATTTACTGACTAAACTGAACAGATTGCAAACCCAGTTGCCAAAGCAGCAAGTTTACATCCATTACGACGAGGCTCAAAAAGCCAATATCATCTTTTGGCTAAAACATTCATTTTTGGCATATAAATATCCAGATAACTTCTTAGCTTAATTTTTTTTAAAGTTAAAAATGTAAATGATGTTGCTAGGGAATAAAAATCAGTAGTGGTCCCATACAAAGCAGTGTGTGAAATAATGTGAAAGACAATTTGTACAGTTTTGTTTTGCTGGATATATTTTTGATGATCATCAAGTTTGCAAGTTTCGAATCATTGGAATATGACCATTGTTCTGCTAATTCATGTTGATTAAGCAGGCTCCCATAAAAAATATTAAATTTGAAATTTAAGGTAGCCAAACCATATTTTACTTAGTCAACAGAAACCTTCATTTTTATAAACTTAGAATTTTGTTTCTTTTTTTCCCTTTTTTTGCTAGTGCTTTAATTATTATTTTTTCGACTGTTTATTTGGCAAAACAACAAGGAAATGCACTTTTCCTGTGGTGCCACTTCAGAACGACTCAAAAAGACTTCAACTTCTTTGCTGGTTTGGCAGTAAAAGTCCTGCCTGTTGACCCAAAAGTAAAATAGCTACAAAAATGCATTGTCAGAAAGTGTAGATTTGGGGTTTTTACAGATTGAAGAGATTTGTTTGTGCTTTCTGTGTGAGAAGCTTTCATGGTCGTGTTTGTGTTTTGATGCGCATTGTACACCAAATCATTGGCAGGATATACAGGTTAGCCCACCACACCATTTTCCATATTTTTTATTTATTTCATTTTATTTTCCCATAATGTACATTTAGTGTGTGTTATAACTTTATTAGGCACGTACATATACACGGTAGGACAAATATCATACCTCACAGCACTGTGCCTGTATATATATGTTATCACTTTTTTGAAAAAAAAAAATTGAAATAAAATGGAACCATGTAAGAACATATTGAGATGGTTCCCAGTGATGCTTACTCGGATGCTCTATCCTCTTGAGTGGTATTATATGAGAAAATAAGAACAGATGATTTCATTGTTCTAGCTTGTAAACTTTACATGCCTTCCTCCCATTTAAAATGTTATGTTGTATAATACAGCTTGTTTATTACAAGTAGGCCATCTTTGTTAACATGATACGTAATATGCGTATACATGTGCATGTATAGTATTATTATTATTATTATTAAACAGAGAGAGTAAAACAAAATAGCTTAATACTAATTAATATTCATAATTGAGATTTATACTGTTTTAATTTACTGGGTTTCTTGCGTTATTTTGCACGGTGTGAATTAGAGAAATCCTGGTTTATTATGTTAATTGGATTACTAGCTTGGCTAGTTAGACACTGTCGATGAAGTTTGGGTGTTTTTTTGTTATAAGATAATCGGCGATTGACGATTTAGTTTTTGTTTTCTGTAACTTTTTGTTTTTAAATTGATCGTTATTATCATTATTTCATCGAAGTGTAGATGATATCTTTCACAGATTTTATTCCTATGATTTAGTTTCTATTTTGTAAACTGGTAATTGTTGTTGTATTACCGAAATCCACATAATTAAAAGGCCACAGAAGAGGAAAACAAATTATTTGGTTCTATATTATTATTGGTTTGTGGCTTCGTGTCGGTATAAAGTAACTAAATATTTATTCCTGCCTTCATAGTGCCGCTGTCGTACCCTGAGTGGTACAGACCAGTATAGGTCCAAATAAGTCTACGGAGCTCATATATATTTGGTATGATACCCTCTGAATCGTTTTTTTTTTAAGAATTGTTTTTGCTGAAACCTATACATGATTGGGAGGTCTTGTTTAAAACCAAATGGATGGAACCCGGTCCCCCAGAGTTTGGACTTTCACCTTTGAGCACGGTTTGGATGAAATCTTTCCCTCAAGTCGTTCTGCTTCTGCCATGTAGTGTAGGGGGTAGGGGCCTCGGCCTACTTTTTGGGTCTGGCACCAGTCGATTTGGCAGGTTTAGGGTTATTCTTTGGATGGTCTTTTCTCAAAACGTCATCAAACATTGAAGATGTCATTTTGAAGATTTATTTTGATGTGTGACCTCGGAAACATGTTTTGAATTTGGCCATTTTGCATGAAAGTCTGTGGGAAATTATTTACTGGTCTACTGCGTAGCGGCCCGCCATATCAAGGCTCCGTTCTTCACATCTGCATGGTTGAAATTCAGGCCCTATATTATGGAATGAGAAAAATTCAACTTCAAATTTTCAACCATCAACTTGTCATTTTACCGAAAAACATCTCTGAACAGAGATTTCTAGTTCTACACCTGCCAGCTCCCCTAAAGAGAAATTATTCATAGCGAGATTATTTCATAAGCAGCTGCAGGTGCCTACGTGCATTTTCACACACCGTCGCGCGAGGGATTAGCGTTGAATATGGGAATCATTTTGGCAGTATATTTTGTCTTTTTTAATCCCATACCCCCTGAATCGTAAAATCTGTCTGCGACACCTCGGTAAGAAAGACGGCCGTGTTATGGTACTTCCCCCGCCTTCCTTTCTGTTAAACTTGGTCAAGTCACCAATTCAGAGTTCCGTGTTCTACAAACACCATTTTCAGTTGTTCCCTTTCAATGAAAGAAAAATGTTGACTTAAAACATGAATTTTTCGTGCCGTTGATAAGGCCGGGTCTGATCCCGAGTCTGGGGCTCTGGGCACGTATTAACTTTTCAGCTTTGATCGTTATCGGACTTTTCAAAATATTTGTTCCCGTTACTTGGTCTATCTTTTTCGCCCCAGTTCACAGCGCAAATACGCCTAGCTGGCCAATAGGAGTAAAACCGGCTGAGTACATCCTAATATGTTTTGTCCTATTATTATGTTTGTATTATTATTAGGCCTATTCTTCTCATTTAATGTGAGGTATGCCTTTGGCATGTAAAGCTTTTGGCTTGTGAGCTGAACTGACTAATTACAACAATTGAGTGTGATTTTTCTTGTAGAAAATTGAGCAGGGCCTAGGCTATACGTGTCATGTTCCATCAGTCATCAGACATCCGTGTTTGCATTTTGTTGCCACTCGTGAAGCTGTAACAAGCGGCCATAAAAGCTCACGAAGTAGAACTTCTTGACGATAATACCCACAGGATCAGCAGGAATATATCGCATGCAGGACTCCTATAAAACCAGTGAATTACAGACATTTTAACAGTCGGATCTAGCAGGTTTCTCCTGTGGCCCATACACGTTTGATGCTTGATGATTGGGAATCGAACACACGACCACTGGACAGCGAGATCAGACGTGTCGAGACCTATAGTTCGCCTGAGTTTGTGGCCGGCCAGGGAGACCGGCAAAGTCAAGCCGGAATGTATCAGATGGACATAGTGGCGGACTTTGTAGACAACGTTATGATTGCCAACATGGGTACAGGTAATGTATACGGACTTATTTTTCCTTCCCATTTCGCTTACGCATGTAGATCCCATAGCGGTTGTTTTCTTCTAAGAGTGACGTCATTACGACGTCACCAGGTATCCAATTTCAAGCAATTTGACATTTTTAGTATAAATTTGTCAAATACCAATATATATTCAATCCTGTGTACTGTTCCTGTTCTGATAATTTTATTTGTTGTGTGCGTGAAATCGTGACCCCTACCTCGGTTGATACAAAAATGAAGTACTATATAATACTCTTTTAGGAAGATGTGTTGTCCTGAGAAAGGACCGATGGGAGTGTGTTCTCGACGTTTCGACCAGTGTGCTCTAGTCGTCCTCAGGAGAGAGAGAGAGGCAATGTTAAATTAAGAAACTAATAAAAAAGGAAAAACTAAAAGGAAAATCTCCCACAATCGACCCCCGATAACAAAAAGGGCCACCGTACCTCAAACTGAAGTTCGAATCCTCATCAACTTGGACCTTGAAAAAAGCAATAATTGAATTCCAACCGTAGCTTTTTCCAACCTTCAGCCCTTCCCGAGCCAGCCAAAATCCCTTATTATTGCATTGTTACTGAATTGAATAGACTGGGCAGGGCACTTCATTCCAGCACTGCGGAATAAAAGCTATGAACGCACCAACGCAGCACGGCACACGCTCCTTAGCCGTGCAGAACTGAGAGCTCCCCCAAAACACCGGCCTGTGTGCTCCACTCTCCTCTAGATTGATGACCATCTTTTTAAGTCAAACTTGTCTCTGGATACAGGGGTATGATCTGATTATGACTATTCCAATGGAAGGGGTTTAGTGTGCTTTAGTCCACAAGGATTGTTTTCAGACCCTCATAATTTCCCTCAAAAATCAAAGCCCTCTTTGCTATTGCTAATGCTTTGTAGAGGACATCACCTGATCACAACTGCATGGTCAACATATTTAGGTGAGTTAGTTTAATGTAGAAGCCACGTCTGAAAAAAAATCCTAAAAGCACACTAACCCCAATGGAAGGACACATTCCTTGGCCACAATCATTCATTGCTGCAAATCAATCTGCGAGTCAAGAAGCAACGAGAAGGCGTGGGGTCCTTTTTTCATTTAGGTTATTATTTTGTTGTCCAATTTTAAGTTTAACCTCTAAAATATTGCATGTCTGCCTGTATAAAGTGTAACAGCTTTTCCCCCGACATGCTTTTTAAAATCACATGTCTGAGAAAATGTGTCGGCAATTTTAACTCAACCTCAAACTTCAAATTATATTGTTTTAGTTGGCTATGTTCCTAGTTTAAAGCCAGTCTGATTGGATTTTTTGGGGGCAAGAAGAAGAAGAAAGAAATGAGAACAAAGAAATCAGAACAAAAAGTGAAACGGTTTTTCACTCCACTGAGAAAGGCAAATAAATAAATATTTTTGGCAACAGCAATGTAACAAACATGTAAGAATCCTAAGTCTGTGTACAACACGATGCTTGACTTTCCAATGCCACCAAAATGTTCTTTATTGTTCACTCAATCCATAGTAACAATGGAAAATCATTTTACACATCACTCAGCTACCTAACGTTAAAATCATCGTACATAAAGCACATTTTAAAGATACAATTAACACACAGGCGCATTATAAAACTTTAAACCAAAACTCTTTTTCAGTTTTGTTTTTAACCCGCTGTTTCACGTCCGAACTGGTTCCTTTTCCCTGTTCAACACAAAGTGTAAATCATAGCATAATTGCTCGTTTCTGGCTGGCATGGACTATAGGCCTGTTCAGTATCACTATCACATGATAATTTTTTTGTTTATAAATCTTTATCTGTCAGAAATACCACAATATAATTATTACAACTACAATCAGTATATGAAAACCAACACTTGTAAAAGTCAATGTGACAAATTCACACCTACCAAAGCCTACCAAAGCAACATGCACGCACAAAGTGTTCAATACTTTTATCATTGGTAGTGACTATTGCAACTAATTCTGATTATATACAGGCATCGCTGTTTAAATTCATCGGTACAAATCTAGAACTTGTATCCATGGTGAAAGAACAGTCATGTAACTTGTACATTTAATGTGACTGTAGGCCAATGGTAACCGTTTTACTGTATAACTTACGATATTTAACGCTTGTTGATGTTTTTAAAGGCAGTATCATACTTTGGTAGAATACCGAAACAGAAATCTTCACATATTTTCCTATAACTTACAGGGCATAAAGATGGTGATGGTAGAAACATACCGTTAAAATTTGTCTGCCGGAAATGCTGTATTTATCCAGAAAAGAGTAAAACCAGTGACCAAAATTATTTTTGATCTTTCAAAGATAAAAAATAAAAGAGAAAGGATTTAGAAATACTGTGGGCGTTTTGCACTGTTTACTCAAAAAGTGGACACCATATGGGACTGGAATTTTCACAGATGACTGTTACTGTATCTTCCTTGATATTTTAGCCCATGAATCTGTATTTCTTTGACAAAAACCAAAGCATATATACCTTTAAGGGGAATTTTGTTTCGCATAAACTTTTCGGTTGAACATTTCATAATGTAATTGAATCAGTCATTCACTAATTGTTGTTGTTCGTGTTTTTTTAAGTTTCACAATTACTAAATAATGTTGCAATTTACATTTACATAAACACTGCGTCAATTTAAGCTAAATTCCATTTGTTTGCAATTAAACGTTAACTCTGTTCCCACTACGTGGTAGGCCTAATTCTATCATAAATCGAAGAAAATCCATGAAAAGACAATATATACGAAGAAATTGTCATAGTTTGAATTTTACCTGGATGAATGAGTGTGAATGAACTCCGTGTCAGGAATAAAATGGCTGCATGACGTCAGACGTTTTATGAATTAATAATTTTACTTTTATCCTGTTTCAGCATCTTTGTTTATCTTGGCCATGCGTGTGCATAAATTAGCATTATTTCCCTTGAGGGTCATAGCTGTCATTTTGAGGTCAAATAATCAATCATTAAATGATTTCTTTGATGATCCAGAAGATATGTCTTCAAACTAGCCTATGATGTACATTCACTTTAAGTTTCTAAACAATCTCTCATTTCAACTATACACATGCCGATCATTTTTTATTTTTCCCTTCTAAATATGATAAGGCCTGTAAATCATAATTATGTATATTTCAAAAATACAAACATTAGACGAGATATCAAATTCATTGTTATGCAAATATTATGATATTAGACCAACCTAATGTATTACGTGTGTTTCTATCAGGTGTGATTTTGCAGAACAAATGTAGTGAATTGTAGGCCAATCTTTTAAAAATAATAAATATTTTCTGAATTCTCGAAATATTCCTTGAGGAAAATTACTCGAAAAAAGTTATAGATAATTGAAAACACAACGACAACAAAAATATTAACTTCACTGTAATGATTCGTAATCAAACGGGCGAAACTATTTATAGACACATCATTATGACGCATTAATGAGCGCCTGCTACCTCAAAATAATTCAGATATATACAGTGTGGGATTGCTGCCTCCATACATTTTAATGAATGTCATAATGATTTCATCGGTTTTTTTTTAATAGTTGTCTCATAATTATACATGTCAGAAAATGCACCTTCATCATTCTGTAGACTTATCATACTGTTTCCCTTCCCTTGAATTGAGACTAAATTATAAGCAAAATATCAGCAATGTACAATGCTTGTAAATCAGACTTGAATCGCTTCTACATGTCATATCAAGAGGCCAATTTCATGGAGCTGTTAAGCGCGAAAAAATTGCTAAACACAAACTTTCTTGCTCAAGAAAACAAACCACCATTTAAAATTCCATTTGAATCATGGTCGACAAACAGCAGCCAAAGAACAATCACAAGTGATATTCAACACATGGAAATTTGGTTGTTAATCCTGTTTTTATTAAGACACTAAATTTCATGGTTAGCAATTTTTTGTGCTAAGCAAGGCAGTGAAATTGGCTCCAGGTCATGTACTTACTCCTTGCAGCCGATGAGCTCAATGCGCATTGATGGGTGGTAGATGTAATCAGTGGGCCTAATGCGGACGTAGCGTCCATGGATCGGCTTGGTAAACATGCTGGTCACTGGGATAGTTTGGTCGATGTTACCAGTGAACGTCTGCAAGTAAAAGAAGATGCTTAGGCCTATATCAACAACAACAACAAAGTGCAGAAAATGGTACAACCCATGCACGATGATGTAGATCTTGTTTCAAAGGACCATTTGTTGTTGTGTCTGTTTCTTTGGGATTTTTTTCTTGTTATTGTGTTCATTTCCTTTTAAAATAGATTCATCAGAAAAAAGTTAAGCCTAATTGAAATACCTGTGCGTCATTCACATTGGTGCCATCAGTCACATACTGCCAGTCAGTCTCATCATCACTGTACTGCACCTGGTAAGCAGTCACATACGCAGGATAACCGTTGTCCCCCTGTATGATAACTCCTTCAACCTGGGTCAGCTTACCCAAGTCAACCTGAAACCAAGGGGCCTCTTTGTCTCCTATATCCGCGCACCACGCGCCTTCCTTCCCGTTGCCTCCCTGGTTGTTCAGCCGGCCATTGCTCGTTGGGCAGTTCTCATGTGTACTGGATGCTGTGATACTTGAATCTGGAATGCTTCCATCTTCCATGCCAAGGGGCTTGCCACATGCATGTACCTCTTTCTTACCTGTTTCAAAATGAGTATCGAAACGGTGAAAAAAATATATCAAAGAATGTACGTTTTTGTTGATTTAGTATCATTCAGAACGCGCCAAATGAAAAAGAAAGTGATGACGAACCAACTCAGAGTTAGTTTCAAATGTCTGTATTAAGTAGCATTAAATTAAAGCAAGCTTCTCTCGTCCTCAATAGTTATAAATTCACTTCAGTATTACTAAGTATTGTCAGGTTGCAGCATTCCTATAATGTTGCGATCTTAAATGAATAAAATGATGGGCATGTGTGTGGTGTGGTTTCATGGCTTCTGACAGCCAAATGACCCAAGATAATTGACTATTAGGGACACCACCAACACAGGGCTGGATAGCTCAGTTGGTAGAGCCCCAGTACGGTATTACGCTTCCGTTCCGGCGTGCAGGTAAAATTCCTGCTCCAGACGATTTTTCTTGTTCACGTTTCTCTGACTAAATAACACATAATGTGTACAGTTGCAGGCAAAATATTGGAGGCCACGAGGAGATGTTTGCTGCCAATTATATGCGTCACTGCAGTCTTCTTGGCATTAATAATGTTTCTTGTGGAGATTTTGTTTAATCGAAACATACCCTCAGTACAGTTGAGCAACTTCCGAATCTCAACTGGATCGTCGCTCAGCAGAAAGGTGTCATAGTACGTCACTTTGAAAGGTCTGCATGGGGTCCGGGGGTTGAACGAGCCCATTCGAACCTTGGTGCACTGACAGGGGTTCTCTATCGGGATGACCCAGCGGTATTTATTGTGAGAGTCGGGGTCAGGCTCCTGACCGATGTAGCAAGTCATGTGACCTGTAGAATTATGACAAGAACACGGTGAAGACGGCGGCAACAGTTTTGCTTTGAATTCATGCAAAATATAACGGAAGGTTTATTCTTAAAGGTTTAATCCATGATTGGTTATGGTCTCAGCACTCACACTTTGTCCGATCTAGCATGTACATGAAATGATAAACCTCTGAACTCGAGCTCAATCGGACATCTGAGTCCCGAGGAAATGGGGAAAACTACTTGTTTATTTCTTATAAAACATAAAGAATGGTTTTGATCTTTCTCCGAGATCAACTTGCTGTTTTTGGTCTTTGTTTGACTAATTTCTGGATAAATAAACAATTTCAGCCGGAAATATTTTAAAGATATGTTTCTACCAGCATCATCTTCATACCCTGAAAGTTCTACGTACATGTAAATCTGTTAACATTTGTGCGTGGGTATGTTACCATTCCTGTACTGTATACCTTCAAGTTTTGATGGAATTCGAACTCAATACCCGTGGGTAGAGAGGCAAGCGTGAACGGTACAATTTGATCTCTGCACAAATGATGCCCGAATTTATTCGAGTCTCATTTTCAGAGATTCTATTTCCCCACTCACTTTTGTCTTGTGTAACATTTATCATTTTTATTCAGTGATCGTATCAATCGACATTACTCAGTGACACTCTACACAAAATAATCACAGTTTTAATTATAACAATCAACCATGGAGCTAATTTTTCTCATCTTCATGAATACATCAGATACAGAAATGCAGCCGAAAGAAATTAATGTAAATTTGAAAATGAGTTGAAATTAATTACATGTCTCTGCAGGCCCTTTACCAAGACTGACACTCTATGCACGATTGTGATTTGTATGACGGGAAAATCGACGAGGCAAGCGATATTCAAAATAATTTTCAAGTCATGAAATAAATTTTATAGGTGCTTGCCTTGCTTGAAATAATTCATATTTCCTCTTGCTTTTATAACAAAAATATTCCAATCAATTATCAAAACTAGCCTGTGTTCCAACAATTTGAGGGCTCACCTTTTATTTCATTTGCTAGAGCTGCAGACAGGACAAATACGATGACTAGCTTCAGCATTTCCATGATGTAGCTCTTGAAAGCTGAGATGATGTTTCAGACTTCATCCACGGAGCGCAGCGACTGCAGTGAAAGAATGTCTGTCTGCGCGGTGCGCATCTTCGGTAACGTCAGATGGGTTTCCTGTTGCTTTGTTTTGTTGGAAGGTTTACTCGTTTCTATGGTAACTTTATGGTTCTGTTGATTGTCTGCGTGGATGATATTTAGGAACAATTCAGCTGAAGGTATAATTCGTTCCACGTTCTGGTTTTCCCTCATATTATGGACAATGAGAAAGCCGTCCTTGGCTCCCCTCCCCCAGTAATTATACGCCTCCCCGACCGCATTACGTGTGTTATATCTCGAGGCTCAAATTACATCCATTGCATTGCATTTATAGGCAAATTGCGCTGCCTTATAATTGTCTCAATTATCGTTCTTCAGGTGCGTGTATGGCCGACATTATGACTGAAGGATTATTGATATAATAGTAATGTGTGTACGTAACTGCATTCAGTGGACATGCAACCAATATTACGCAGCTTGATTCACACAAACACAAACATATATTTCATTTATATTATATTTTGTTTCTTTGGAGGATGGGGGGGGGGGTCATTATTTATTTCAATTCTATACATATATTAAATTTGAAAACAAACAAAAAAATGAACGAAACATTACGAATGACATACAAAGGTAGTTAATTAGCTGAAAGAATACGGTCTTGAAATCAATTGTCTCGAAAGACATAATAAATGCATTGGCGTTTCCAAGACAAGGGTGAAACTGTTGGTCGTGGGTCTGGTCTTGTTTTTCCAAGTACATGTAATAGCCACAATAATTATAATAAATGTCAATGCCAACAACGCCTTGACAGAAGACTAATGAAGATACGACATGGGCCCAATATTTATGCAACTGACAATGCGGACAAGCCAAAAAGAGCAACCCCACAACAACGGTGCAATTGGTCCTTTCCTTCCTCCATGGTACAAACAAATAAAGGCAGAGGCCAATTTCTTAGAGCTGCTTAAAGCTGGGCTCCAACGATTTCAAAAAATAAGATGTTCACGTAAAATTTTGTTCACCTAGCTCCAATTAAGGTAAACATATCATTAACCCTCACTTTTTGAAGTTTCTTGATGTGAATTTAAAGCCACCTTTTACCGTTCCACATTCGCCAAGAATGATAAATTTTCTCTCGACTTTGCCCGTTTTTGGTTCATTTACATATAATGAATATTCATGTTTTCGTGAAGTTGGTGACGTAGAAGAGGGGATTCGCTTTCCTTATGAATATTTATACACAGTGTGTTGCATATTACATACCCACACGCAATACATGCACTCCAATCATTTCGAAAGTAAAATGGTTGAAAATGGTACATATGGCGACCGTCCTTGGTAGGAATACAGCATCGATGAAGAATCAATGTACCAATCGGATATTAATGATCATTCGGGCAGTGATTCGGACAGTTTTGACATACAGAAACCGCATGTACACAAAACTCACTGGAAATCCCATACAACTCCCGCGCACCGAGGGGATTCGTTCGTGGACCGTATCCCCTCGACTACGTCACACATTGACATGAATTTAAATAGCGCCACCCACGGCCAGTTGGGGTAAATAGTCCCAAGAATTGACAATTACTATCAAATTCTATTTCCAATATTACTAAATAATGAAAAAACAACAGCCCCGTTGTATATTATGAGAAGGTTCTTATATGTCTTATAAACGAGGATTTTTATTTGTTTCATTTTTTTACAAATCGTTATTCTCCATCTTTAAGCACCAAAATTTGCTTACGCACCAAAAACATTGGTAAATAACATCAGTATGTCAGCCAAAACTCCTTGTGAATGTTATGCTCAGCAATGGCCGAATACAAGTCAAATGCATTTAGGTAATTACGTTTTCCGATTTAAAGTTTAACCTCTAAAATAATGCGTGTCTGCCTGTGACAGCTTTTCCCCGATATGCTTTTTAAAATCACATGTCTGAGAAAATGTTTCGGCAATTTTAACTCAACCCAACAAACATTGTCTTACTTAAAATTATATTGTCTTAGTTGGCTATGTTCCTTCTTTAAAGTCAGTCTGATTGGATTTTTTTGGGAAAGAAGAAGAAAGAAAGAACAAAGAAATAAGAACAAAAGTGAAGGCTTTTTCGCTCCGTAGTCGGAAAGGCCAATAAAATAATAAACATTTTTGGCAACAACATAATGTAACAAACATGAAAGAATCCTGAGTCTGTGTACAACATGATGCTTGACTTTCCAATGAATCAAAATGTTCTTTATTGTAATTCACTCAATCCATAGTAACAATGGAAAATTATTTTACACATCGCTCAGCTACCTGTAACGTTAATTAATAGTCATCGTACATAAAGAACATATTTAAGATAAAACGCACACACAGGCACATTATAAAACTTTAAACCAAAACTCTTATTTTTTCCCCATTGTTTTACCCCGCTGTTTCACGTCCAAAATGGTTCTTTTTCCCTGTCCAACACAAAGTGTAAATCATAGCATAATTGCTCGTCTCAGGCTGGCATTGACTAGGCCTCTTCAATTTCACTTTCACATGATTATTTTTTTTTATAAATCGTTATCTGTCCGAAAGGCCACAACATTATATCTACAATCAATATAGCAAAACAACACTTGTAAAAATCAATGTGCCAAATTCACAGGTAGGTTTACAAAGCAACATGCACGCACAAAGTGTTCAATACTGTTTTCATTGGTAGTGACTATTGCAACTAGTTCTGATTATATACAGGCATCGCTGTCTAAAAATTCATCGATAAAAATCTACAACTTCCATCCACGGTGAAAGAACAGTCATGTAACTTGTACTTATTAATGTGACTGTAAGCCAATGGTAACCGTTTTACTGTATAACTTACAATATTTACTGCTTGTTGATGTTTTTAAAGGCAGTATCATACTTCGGTAGAATACCGAAACAGAAATCTTCACATATTTTCCTATAACTTACAGGGCATAAAGATGGTGATGGTAGAAACATACCGTTAACATTTGTCTGCCGGAAATGCTGTATTTATCCAGAAAAGAGTAAAACCAGTGACCAAAATTATTTTTGATCTTTCAAAGATAAAAAAAAAAGAGAAAAGATTTAGAAATACTGTGGGCGTTTTGCACAGTTTACTCAAAACGTGGGCACCATATGGGACTGAAATTTTCACAGATGACTGTTACTGTATCTTCCTTGATATTTTAACCCATGAATCTGTATTTCTTTGACAAAAACCAAAGCATGATATTACCTTTAAGGGGAATTTTGTTTCGCATAAACTTTTCGAATGAACATTTCATAACGTAATTGAATCAGTCATTCACAGGTTGCTGTTCGTGTTTTTTTTTACAATTTTCACAAGTTTCACAATTACTAAAAATTTGCAATTTACATTTACATAAACACTGCGTCAATTTAAGCTAAATTCCATTTGTTTGCAATTAAACGTTAACTCTGTTCCCACTACGTGGTAGGCCTAATTCTATCAAAAATCGAAGAAAATACATGAAAAGACAATATATACGAAGAAATTGTCATAGTTTTAATTTTACCTGGATGAATGAGTGTGAATTAACTCCATGTCAGGAATAAAATGGCTGCATGACGTCAGACGTTTTATGAATAAATCATTTTACTTTTATCCTGTTTCAGCATCTTTGTTTATCTTGGCCACGCGTGTGCATAAATTAACATTATTTTTCTTGAGGGTCATAGCTGTCATTTTGAGGTCAAATAATCAATCATTAAAATAATGGTTTCTTGGATGATCCAGAAGATATGTTCTTCAAACTAGCCAATGATGTACATTCACTTTAAGTTTCTAAACAATCTCTCATTTCAACTATACACATGCCGATCATTTTTTATTTTTCCCTTCTAAATATTTTTAGTCCTAAAAATGTCAATTATGTATATTTCAAAACATAAATAGTTATGCAAATAAACTTAAATCATTAAACTGGCGAGTTCTTTTTTTTCCATCAGAAAGACCAACCTAATGTTTTACTTCAGTTACGTGTGTTTTTATCCGCTGTCATTTTGCAGAACAAAAGTAGTGAAGTGTAGGCCTATCATTTAGAACTTAAGAAGTATTTTCTGAACTCTCGAAATATTCCTTGAGGAAAATTACTCGTAAAAAATTATAGATAATTAAATACACAACGACAACAAAAATATTTACTTCACTGTAATGATTTGTAATCAAACGGGCGAAACTATTTATAGACACATCATTGTGACGCATTTTTGAACGACTACTACCTCAAAATAATTCAGTTATATACAGTGTGGGATTGATGCCTCCATACATTTGAATGAATGCCATATAATGAAAACTCATTCATTCACGTTTCCCAACATTTGACGATTTCATCGGGTTTTTTAATTACTTGTCTCGTACTTATACATGTCAGAAAATGCACCTTCATCATTCTGTAGACTTATCATACTGTTTCCCTTCCCTTGAATTGAGACTAAATTATAAGCAATATATCAGCAATGCACAACGCTTGAAAATCAGACTTGAATCTTTTCTACAAGTCATATCCAGAGGCCAATTTCATGGAGCTGTTAAGCACAAACAAATTGCTAAGCACAAACTTTATTTCCCAAGGAAACAATCCCATTACAAATTCCATTTGATATTCATGGTCGGCAAACAGCAGCCAAAGAACAATCACAAGTGATACACAACACATGGACATTTGGTTGTTAATCCTGTTTTTATTAAGACACTAAATTTCATGGTTAGCAATTTTTATTTTTTGTGCTAAGCAGGGTCATGAAATTGGCCCCAGGTCAGGTACTTACTCCTTGCAGCCGATGAGCTCAATGCGCATCATTGGATAGCTGTAGTAATCAGTGGGCCTAATGCGGATATAGCGTGCATTGATCGGCTTGGTAAACATGTTGGTCACATGGGTAGTATGGTCGGTGTTACCAGTGAACGTCTGCAAGTAAAAGAAGATGCTTATAGCAACAACGACGACAACTACAACTGCAACAACAATAATAATAATTATTATTATTGTTCAATTAAAGACAAAGAAAATAAGAAAATACAACAACAAAAATAGCTGCAACAAATGGTACAACCCATGCACGATTTTCTTTAGAACAGGTTGCTTCAAATGACCATTTGTTGCTGCGTCTATTTCTTTAGAATTTGATGTCATTATTGTGTTTGTCTGCTTTTGAAATAAATTAACTCATTGAAATACCTGTGCGTCATTCACATTGGTGTTTTCAGTCACATACTGCCAGTCAGTCTCATCATCACTGTACTGCACCTGATAGGCAGTCACATACGCAACATAATCGTTCATCCCCTGCGTGATAACTCCTTCGACCTGGGTTTGCTCACCCAAGTCCACCTGAAACCAAGGGGCATCTGTGTCATCCGCGCACCACGCGCCTAACTTCCCGTTGCCTCCCTGGTTGTTCAGCCGGCCGTTGCTCGTTGTGCAGTCTATGTATGTACTGGATGCTGTGATACTTGAATCTGGAATACTTCCATCTTCCATTCCAAGAGGCTTACCACATGCATGTATCTCTTTCTTACCTGTTTCAAAATGAAAATTGGAACGGTGAAAAAATATCAAATAATGTACGTTTTTGTGTAAAAGTTTGGAACGCTGCAAATGAAAAAGAAAAGAAAATTATGACGATCCAATTCATACTTAGTTTTAAATGTCTGTATTAAGTAGCATTAAAATTAAAGCAAGCTTCTATCATCCTCGGTAGTTATCAATACTGTCGTCTGTCTTGCAAAATAATGTCATTTACTCGGTCAAACATCCTGTAATATTCGACGAAGCACTTCAGTATTACTAATTAATTACAGTTATTGAAAAGTATTGTCAGGTTGCAGTATTGCTATAATGTTGCGTATCTTAAATGAATAAAATGATCCTTGGACATATGTGTGGTTTCATGGCTTCTGAAAGCCAAATGAACGAAGATAATTGACTATTAGGGACACCACCAACACAGGGCTGGATAGCTCAGTTGGTAGAGCACCAGTACGGTATTCCGGGGTGCAGGTTCAAGTCCTGCTCCAGACGATTTTTCTTTGTTCACGTTTCTCTGACTTAAATTTAATTACACATAATGTGTACGGGTGAGGGAAACATATTGGAGGCCACGAGGAGATGTTTGTTGCCAATTATATGCGTCACTGCAGTCGTCTTGTCATTTATGTTTTTGTGAAGAGTTTGTCAATTAGAAACATACCCTCAGTACAGTTGAGCAGCTTCCGAATCTCCACTGGATCGTCGCTCAGCAGAAAGGTGTCATAGTACGTCACTTTGAAAGGTCTGCATGGGGTCCGGGGGTTGAACGAGCCCATTTGAACCTTGGTGCACTGACAGGGGTCCTCTATCGGGATGACCCAGCGGTATTTGTTGTGAGAGTCGGGGTCAGGCTCCTGACCGATGTAGCAAGTCATGTGACCTGTAAAATCATGACAAGAACACAGTGAAGACGGCGGCAACAGTTTTGCTTTGAATTCATGCAAAATATAACGGAAGGTATCTTAAAGGTTTAATCCATGATTGGTTATGGTCTCAGCACAGCACTCACACTTTGTCTAATTCAGCGTGTACATGAAATGATAAATCTCTGAAAATTTGAGCTCAGTCGGACATCTGAGTCCCGAGGAAATATGGAAAACTACTCATTTATTTCTTATAAAACATAAAGAATGGTTTTGATCTTACTCCAAGATCAACTTTTTTTGGTCTTTGTTTGACTAATTTCTGGATAAATACTCAATTTCAGCCGGAAATATTTTAAAGATATGTTTCTACCAGCACAATCTTCATACCCTGAAAGTTCTACGTACATGTAAATCTGTTAACATTTGTGCGTGGGTATGTTATCATTCCTGTACTGTATACCTTCAAGTTTTGATGGAATTCGAACCCAATACCTGTGGGTAGAGAGGCAAGCGCAAACGGTACAATTTGATCTCTGCACAAATGATGCCAGAATTTATTCGAGTCTCATTTTCTGAGAGACTATTTCCCCACTCACTTTTGTCTTGTGTAACATTTATCATTTTTATTCAGTGATCGTATCAATCGACATTACTCTGTGACACTCTACACAAAATATTCACAGTTTTAATTATAACAATCAACCATGGAGCAAATTTTTCTCATCTTCATGAATAAATCAGATACAGAAATGCAGCCGAAAGAAATTAATGTAAATTTGAAAATGAGTTGAAATTAATTACATGTCTCTGCAGGCCCAAGACTGACACATTATATGCACGATTGTGATTTGTATGACAGGAAAATCGACGAGGCAACATTAGCAAGCGATCTTCAAAATAATTTTCAAGTCATGAAGTAATTTGTATAGGTGCTTGCCTTGCTTGAAATAATTCATATTTCCTCTTGCTTTTATAACAAAAATATTCCAATCAATTATCAAAACTAGATTGTGTTCCAACAATTTGAGGGCTCACCTTTTATTTCATTTGCTAGAGCTGCAGAGAGGAACAATACGATGATTAGCTTCATCATTTCCATGATGTAGCTCTTGAAAGCTGAGATGAGGTTTCAGACTTCATCCACGGAGCGCGGCGACTGCAGTGAAAGAATGTCTGTGTGCGCGCTGCGCACCTTCGGTCTAACGTCAGATGGGTTTCATGTTGCTTTGTTTTTATCGATTGGAGGTTTATTCGTTTCTATGGTAACTTAATGGTTCTGTTGATTGTGCTGCGTGGATGGTATTTAGGAACAATTCAGCTGAAGGTATAATTCGTTCCACGTACTACTTTCCCCTCATATTATAGACAATGAAAACGCCGTCCTTGGCCTACGTAAGGACTGATGGCTCCCTACTCCCAGTAATTACACGCCTATCTGACCGCAAATTACTTGTGTTATATCTCGAGGCCCAATTTACATCCATTGTATTGCTTTATACAAATTGCTCAGTCTTTATTGTCTCAAATATCGTTCTTCAGGTGCGTGTATGGCTGTAATTATGACTGAAGGATTATTGATAAAATAATAATGCGTGTAATGGCATCCAGTGGGCCTGCAACCAATATTACGCAGCTTGATTCATATACAAACACAAACATGTCTTTCATTTATATGATATTTTGTTTCTTTGGAGGATGGGGGGGGGGGGGTTCATTATTTATTTCAATTCTATACATATATTATTAAATATGAAAACAAACAAACAAATGAACGAAACATAACGATATGACATACAAAGGTAGTTCATTAGCTGAAAGAATACGGTCTTGAAATCAATTGTCTCAAAAGACATAATAAATGCATGGGCGTTTCCAACTTAGACAAGGGTGAAACTGTGGGTCTGGTCTTTTCTTTTCCAAGTACATTTACTAGCCACAATAATTATAATAGAGGCCAATGCCAACAACGCCTTGACAGAAGACTAATGTAGATACGACATGGGACCAGCATTTCTGCAACTGACAATGCGGTCAAGCCAAAAAGACCAACCCCACAACAACAGTGCGTTAGTCCTTTCCTTCCTCCATGGTACAAACAATCAAACCACAGCCCAATTTCTTAGAGCTGCTTAAGCACCAACATTTACTTACGCACCAAAAACCTTGGTAAATAACATCAGTTGGCCTATGTCAGCCAAAACTCCTTGTGAATGTTATGCTCAGCAATGGCCGAATACAAGTCAAAGGCATTTAGGTAATTACGTTGTCCGATTTTAAGTTTAACATGCGTGTCTGCCTGTAACTGTACAGCCTTTCCCCGATATGCTTTTTAAAATCACATGTCTGAGAAAATGTTTCGGCAATTTTAACTCGACCCAACAAAAATTTTCTAACTTAAAATTATAGTGTCTTAGTTGGCTATGTTCCTTGTTTAAAGTCAGTCTGATTGGATTTTTTGGGGAAAGAAGAAGAAAGAGAGAACAAAGAAATAAGAACAAAAGTGAAGGCTTTTTCGCTCCGTAGTCGGAAAGGCCAATAAAAATTAATAATTAACATTTTTGGCAACAACAATGTAGCAAACATGAAAGAATCCTGAGTCTGTGTACAACACGATACTTGACTTTCCAATGAATCAAAATGTTCTTTATTGTAATTCACTCAATCCATAGTAACAATGGAAAATCATTTTACACATCACTCAGCTATCTAACGTTAATTAATAATTATCGTACGTAAAGAACATATTTAAGATAAAACGCACACACAGGCACCTTATAAAACTTTAAACCAAAACTCTTTTTTTTTTCCCATTGTTTTACCCCGCTGTTTCACGTCCAAAATGGTTCTTTTTCCCTTTCCAACACAAAGTGTTTGTAAATCATATCAAAATTGCTCGTCTCTGGCTGGCATGGACTAGGCCTCTTCAATTTCACTTTAACATGATTATTGTTTTTTATAAATCGTTATCTGTCCGAAAGGCCACAACATTATATCTACAATCAATATAGCAAAACAACACTTGTAAAACTCAATGTAACAAATTCACAGGTATGCCTACCAAAGCAACATGCACGCACAAAGTGTCCAATACTTTTATCATTGGTAGTGACTATTGCAACTAGTTCTGATTATATACAGGCATCGCTGTCTCAAAATTCATCGATAAAAATCTACAACTTCCATCCACGGTGAAAGAACAGTCATGTAACTTGTACTTATTAATGTGACTGTAAGCCAATGGTAACCGTTTTACTGTATAACTTACGATATTTAATGCTCGTTGATGTTTTTAAAGGCAGTATCATACTTTGGTAGAATACCACAACAGAAATCTTCACATATTTTCCTATAACTTACAGGGCATAAAGATGGTGATGTTAGAAACATACCGTTAACATTTGTCTGCCGGAAATGCTGTATTTATCCAGAAAAGAGTAAAACCAGTGACCAAAATTATGTTTGATCTTTCAAAGATAAAAAAAAAAAGAGAAAAGATTTAGAAATACTGTGGGCGTTTTGCACTGTTTACTCAAAACGTGGGCTCCATATGGGACTGAAATTTTCACAGATGATTGTTACTGTATCTTCCTTGATATTTTTGCCCATGAATCTGTATTTCTTTGACAAAAACCAAAGCATGATATTACCTTTAAGGGGAATTTTGTTTCGCATAAACTTTTCGAATGAACATTTCATAACGTAATTGAATCAGTCGTTCACAGGTTGCTGTTCGTGTTTTTTTTTTAAGTTTCACAATTACTAAAAATTTGCAATTTACATTTACATAAACACTGCGTCAATTTAAGCTAAATTCCATTTGTTTGCAATTAAACGTTAACTCTGTTCCCACTACGTGGTAGGCCTAATTCTATCAAAAATCGAAGAAAATACATGAAAAGACAATATATACGAAGAAATTGTCATAGTTTGAATTTTACCTGGATGAATGAGTGTGAATTAACTCCATGTCAGGAATAAAATGGCTGCATGACGTCAGACGTTTTATGAATAAATCATTTTACTTTTATCCTGTTTCAGCATCTTTGTTTATCTTGGCCACGCGTGTGCATAAATTAACATTATTTTTCTTGAGGGTCAAACCTGTCATGTTGAGGTCAAATAATCAATCATTAAAATAATGGTTTCTTGGGTGATCCAGAAGATATGTTCTTCAAACTAGCCTATGATGTACATTCACTTTAAGTTTCTAAACAATCTCACATTTCAACTATACACATGCCGTTAATTTTTTATTTATCCCTTTTAAATATTGTTAGTCCTATAAATTACAATTATGTATTTTTCAAAACATAAATAGTTATGCAAATAAACTTAAATCATTAAACTGACGAGTTCTTTTTTTTAATCAGAAAGACCAACCTAATGTTTTACTTCAGATACGTGTGTTTCTATCAGCTGTGATTTTGCAGAACAAAAGTAGTGAAGTGTAGGCCTATCATTTAGAACTTAAGAAGTATTTTCTGAACTCTCGAAATATTCATTGAGGAAAATTACTCGAAAAAAGTTATAGATAATTAAAAACACAACGACAACAAAGATATTTATTTCACTGTGATAATTTGTAATGAAACGGGCGAAACTATTTATTGATAGATCATTCATTGTGACGCATTAATGAGCGCCATATAATGAAAACTCATTCATTCCCGTTTCCTAGTAATTAATGATTTCATCGTTTTTTTTTAAATTACTTGTCTCTTACTTATACAAGTCAGAAAATGCACCTTCATCATTCTGTAGACTTATCATACTGTTTCCCTTCCCTTGAATTGAGACTAAACTAAAATAAGCAATATCAGCAATGTACAAAACTTCTAAAGCAGACTTGAATCGCTTCTACAGGTCATATCCAGTGGCCAATTTCATGGAGCTGTTAAGCACAAACTTCCTTGCTCAAGAAAACAATCCACCATTAAAAATCCCATTTGATATTCATGGTCGGCAAACAACAGCCAAAAAACAATCACAAGTGATACACAACACATGGAAAAAAACTTCTATATCGTTCGCATTTCTGGCAATTAGGTCTCAACGTTTCGACTAGTCTGCTCTAGTCCTCATCAGGTTGTCACTATGCAAAGCCTCAAATCTAACATGGAAATTTGTTGCTTGTTAATTCTGTTTTTATTAGAACACTAAATTTCATGGTTAGCAAATTGTTGTGCTTACTCCTTGCAGCCGATGAGCTCAATGCTCATTGATGGATGGCGGTGGTAATCAGTGGGCCTAATGCGGACGTAGCGTGCATGGATCGGCTTGGTAAACATGCTGGTCACTGGGGTAGATCGGTCGCTGTTACCAGGGAATATCTGCAAGTAAAAGAAGATGCTTATATCAACGACAACAACAACAACAACAACAAAAGTGCAGCAGATGGCACAACTTATGCACGATGATGTACAACAGGTTGTTTCAAAGGACCATTTGTTGTTGTGTCTGTTTCTTTGGGAGATTTTTTCTCGTTATTGTGTTTGTTTCCCTTTAAAATAGATTCATAAAAAAGTTAAGCCTCATTGAAATACCTGTGCGTCATCCACATTGGTGTCATCAGTCACATACTGCCAGTCAGTCTCATCATCACTGTACTGCACCTGGTAGGCTGTGACATACTGATCATATGCGCCTCTCGCCTGTATGATAACTCCTTCAACCTGGGTCTGCTCACCCAAGTCCACCTGAAACCAAGGGGCGTCTTTGTCTCCATCATCCGCGCACCAGGCGATCTTCCCGTCGCCTCCTTGGTTGTTCAGCCTGCCGTTGCGCGTTGAGCATTCCGTGAGTATACTGGATGCTGTGATACTTGAATCTGGAATACTTCCATCTTCCATCCCGAGGGGGACGCCACATGCATGTGCCTCTTTCATACCTGTTTCAAAATGAGAAACGGACAGTGAGAAAAAAAAAATCAAATTGTACGCCTGTTTTTGATTATTTTAGTATCATTCAGAACGCGCCAAATTAAAAAGAAATGATAATGATCAAACTAAGACTTACTTTCAAATGTCTGTATTAATTATAAGTAGCATTAAATTAAAGCGCGCTTCTCTCGTCCTCGGAAAGACTGTCTTCTGTCTTGTAAAATAATGTCATTTACATCAGTATTACAAATGAATTACAATTGAAAAAGTATGATCAGGTTGCAGGATTGCTATAATGTTGCGCGTATCTTAATTGAATAAAATGATCCTTGGGTATGTGAGTGGTTTCGTTGCTTCTGACTGCCAAATGAACCAAGATAATTGACTATTATAGGGACACCGTCACCAACACAGGGCTGGATAGCTCAGCTGGTATCAGAGCATCAGTGTGGTATTCCGGGGGCAGGTTCAAGTCCTGCTCCAGGCGATTTCTTTTCCTTGTTCACTTTTCTCTGATTTAAAAAAATAGATTACACATAATGTGTACAGTTGCAGGAAAAATATTGGAGGCCACGATGAGATGTTTGTTGCTAATTATGTGTCGCTGTAGTCTTCTTGGCATTAATCGGTTTTTGTGAGGATTTTGTCAATTAGAAACCTACCCTCAGTACAGTTGAGCAACTTCCGAATCTCAACTGGGTCGTCGCTCAGCAGAAAGGTGTCATAGTACGTCACTTTGAAAGGTCTGCATGGGGTCCGGGTGTTGACTGAGCCCATTCGAACCTTGGTGCACTGACAGGGGTTCTCTATCGGGATGACCCAGCGGTATATGTTGTGAGAGTCGGGGTCAGGCTCCTGACCGATGTAGCAAGTCATGTGACCTGTAAAATCATGACAAGAACACGGTGAAGACGATGGCAACAGTTTTGCTTTGAATTCATGCAAAATATAACGGAAGGTATCTTAAAGGTTTAATCCATGATTGGTTATGGTCTCAGCACAGCACTCATACTTTGTCTGATCCAGCATGTACATGAAATGATAAACCTCTGAACTTGAGCTCAATCGGACATCTGAGTCCCGAGGAAATGGGGAAAACTACTTATTTATTTCTTATAAAACATAAAGAATGGTTTTGATCTTACTCCGAGATCAACTTGCTGTTTTTGGTCTTTGTTTTACTAATTTCTGGAGAAATACACAATTTCAGCCGGAAATATTTTAACGATATGTTTCTATACCAGCACCATCTTCATACCCTGAAAGTTCATCGTACATGTAAATCTGTTAACATTTTTGTGTGGGTATGTTGCCATTCCTGTACTGTACCTTCAAGTTTTGATGGAATTCGAACCCAATACCCGTGGGTAGAGAGGCAAGCGCAAACGGTACAATTTGATCTCTGCACAAATTATGCCCGAATTTATGCGAGTCTCATTTTCAGAGATTCTATTTCCCCACTCACTTTTGTCTTGTGTAACATTTATCATTTTTATTCAGTGATCGTATCAATCGACATTACTCGGTGACGCTCTACACAAAATAATCACAGTTTTAATTATAACAATCAACCATGGATGTAATTCTTCTCATCTTCATGAATAAATCAGATACAGAAATGCAACCGAAAGAAATTAATGTAAATTTGAAAATGAGTTGAAATTAATTACATGTATCTGCAGGCCCTTTACCAAGACTGACACATTATATGCACTATTGTGATTTGTATGACGGGAAATCGACGAGGCAACATTAGCAAGCGATCTTCAAAATAATGTTCAAGTCATGAAGTAATTTTTATAGGTGCTTGCCTTGCTTGAAATAATTCATATTTTCCTCTTGCTTTTATAACAAAAATATTCCAATCAATTATCAAAACTAGATTGTGTTCCACCAATTTGAGGGCTCACCTTTTATTTCATTTGCTAGAGCTGCAGAGAGGAACAATACGATGATTAACTTCAGCATTTCCATGATGTAATTCTTGAAAGCTGAGATGATGTTTCAGACTTCATCCACGGAGTGCGGCGACTGCAGTGAAAGAATGTCTGCATGCGCGGTGCGCATCTTCAGTAACGTCAGATGGGTTTCCTGTTGCTTTGTTTGAATCGATTGGAGGTTTATTCGTTTCTATGGTAACTTAATGGTTCTGTTGATTGTGCTGCGTGGATGGTATTTAGGAACAATTCAGCTGAAGGTATAATTCGTTCCACCTACTACTTTCCCCTCATATTATAGACAATTAAAACGCCGTCCTTGGCCTACGTAAGAACTGATGGCTCCATACTCCCAGTAATTACACGCCTATCTGACCGCAAATTACGTGCGTTATATCTCGAGGCCCAATTTACATCCATTGTATTGCATTTATAGGCAAATTGCTCAGCCTTCATTGTCTCAATTATGGTTCTTTAGGTGCGTGTATGGCTGTAATTGTGTCCGAAGGATTATTGATATAATAATAATGCGTGTAATGGCATCCAGTCGGGGCATGCAACCAATATGTGATGCGATCTGGGAAAACCCGTCGGATGTCGCCGAACCCGATTTTGAGAAAATCAAAAAATAGTCCCAAAAGAATTTTTTTTTGACAATTTCATTTTTTGACCCAGGTTTGTTCATTAATATCCAAATTATCATTTCGTAGAATTTCTAGTGCAAAATCATACTGTTTTATACCTATAAATGTAGTTTTATGATGACGGGTGATTCAACGCCGTAATTATTTTTGGTATCCGCCATTTTGTTTGGAAAGGACAGCGGCGGCCGTATACTTACATGCGCAACAGCGATCATAACTCCACGGTACTTTATCGTACATGCCTGAATCATAATCATACACCAAAATAAAGCCTAATCACTGTTGAACAAGGTTATTATCAATCCGCGTTCGTGTGTATTATTTACATGACACACAGCGAGGTTTTTTTGTGCACGTTCAATGTTGTATGTCTGACTGACCTTGCGACCAAGTTTTTCGACACCTCGCTCAGCTGCTTCTATTTTTACATGAATTCCCCAGTAGTTTTATCGCTATATTTTCTACATTTGGTGCTCATAGAAAAATGGGGATATTTTGTGACTCATGAACTGTGGTTTGGTGATAACTTTGAGATGTTCTGAACTTATAAAGTAAGTTTGAACGACGGAGTGCGAGCTCCGTTTGCGTGTTGGACTTGCGATCCAAGATGGCGGCCTCCACGGACTCGGAGTCGAAAATGTACGACAAAAGTTGCTGCTTGTTTGGAATTGGATGAGAATAGAAGGCTGAATTTGCACAGTTCTTAGATGATCAAGCTTTGAAAGAGGCCATAGCTGATTATTTCACAGCTAGAGATGCTAGTGATCATTCAGATGTGAAGAGATTTTTTATAAAACATGATGGGGATACCGTCCACGCGCAACGATAGTTATAGTACTAACGTTAGGCTACCGCTAGTGATCATGTTGACGTGATAAGCGAGGCTGGTTTAGATGAATATCACCACGATCGAGGTTTGTTTGGGTCCAAAATTGAAATCTAGTAGTGTTCAATTTTTCTTTGTTTATATCCCTCAGGCTTTGGCCCAATCAGCCTATCAAAAATGTTGACTATTAATAATAACAAATTGTTGTACTACGGAAGTCCTTCTACTATACTGGTAGTGGTAGTCGAAGCAGGTCAACTCGTACGCCAATCAACTCGTACACTGTTTGGTCAACTCGTACGCTGTCAACTCATACGCCGACCAACTCGTACGCAAACCAACTCGTACGCTGACCAACTCGTACGCCACTCAAATAATTAAATCAATTTTTTTTTCGAGGGGCTGGTCGCTTTTTTATTAGTTTTTTTTTAATCCTTCAAATTGAGAAGAAAAGTCATTTCATTGGTCGGCGTACGAGTTTGTCGGTGTACGAGTTGGACAGCATACGAGTTGATGTTAGGTGTGTGCCCCCATCGTGAGGAACGTCAGAGTGACTCAAACACTAAAGTCCATCAAATTAAATCAATCAAACTCATACAAATTGCATTTCCAACACTACACTCACAGTTATTATTAAACTTATAATGCTTTACTTGGCCTCCCTCTTATGGTAAAAGGGGACCACGCCCCTAAAAAGGAAGGTTGTAGGCGTTGCCGGACACAAGAATGTGGGTTTTATACTTTTTAACAGATACATATCGGTACGATTCCACCCAAACCTCCCCAAAGTGGTTGTATAATGTTATTACAGCTGTTATAAAGGTTCTGTCAATCAGTGAAATTGTCCTGGTTATGTGAAGTATTCCTTTTATACTTTAAAGCTTTATTTCTCAAAATGAGGCGAACCAGTTTCCCGAACTTCATGGGAGCATAACCTGACTTGTGGACATCCTATAATTATAAATAAAGCAGTTTTGGAAAGAACAAGACTTCCACTTTAATTTGATGTACATAACTCAAAACTGAAAAAAATCACCATGTGAAGGGTTTTCCCAGATCACATCACATATTATGCAGCTTGATTCACACAAACACAAACACAAACATATAATTATTTCATTTATATGATATTTTGTTTCTTTGGAGGATGGGGGGGGGGGGGGTCATTATTTATTTCAATTCTATACATATATTAAATATGAAAACAAACAAACAAATGAACGAAACATTACGATATGACATACAAATTAGGCAGTTTATTAGCTGGAAGAATACGGTCTTGAAATCAATTGTCTCGAAAGACATAATAAATGCATGGTCGTTTCCAACTTAGACAAGGGTGAAACTGTTGGTCGTGGGTATGTCTGGTTTTGTTTTTTCCAAGTACATGTAATAGCCACAAAAATTATAATACATGTCAATATCAATATCGCCTTGGCTGAAGACTAATATCGGGGGGCGATTAAAGGTAGTATCATACTTTGGTAAGAATCCAAAACAGACATTTTCACAGGTTCACCTATAACTTGCAGGGTATAAAGATGGTGATAGTAGAAACATACCGTTAAAATTTGTCCGCCTGAAATGGTGTATTTATCCAGAAATTAGTAAAAACAACGACCGAAAATCTTTTTGATCTTTTAAAAGATCAAAAATAAAAGAGAAAAGACTTAAGAAATACTGTGGCTGTTTTTCACTGTTTTCTCAAAAAATGGGCACCGTATGGGACTGAATTTTGCACAGATGACTGTTACTATGTCTTTCTTGATATTTTTGCCCACGAATCTGTATTTCTTTGATAAAAACCAAAGTATGATATGACCTTTAACCCCAATGGTTTCAGTTTGTCCTCTAAATAGCCTTGGCGCCATTCGACTTGTTCCTTCTTTAGAGTCTATGATTGCTGGTTGACAATATTTTCCATTTCTGTACACAGTCCTTTGCATTTGTATTGAACACTGCGAGATCTTTCCAGCTGCACTTGTTGGGAAGTAGGGGGCATACTAGGCAGTAATGCATTGTATGGACATCTTCTCTACATTCACGGGTGATTTGACCAGCCCCATAGTTGGTTGATATAATGCGACACATTTATATAGCTCCTAATGCTAAGTGACGGAAGCTTCTAATATGCTTTTAACATGATTAACCCTCCATAGTGGTGAATGGTAAAACAACAATGGCAACATCAGGGTCAACACATTTTGCACATCCATTGAAATTTGGCACTTTCTCGTTCAAACCTAAACCAGTATTCAAAAGAGCGTCACCCAACCCAACCATGAAGAAATGAATTCTTATGATTTTGGCGTCCTTGAACAGAGGAAAAACTGAGATTTAGCTGTACACTGATAATATGCAATTCAGTTTAATGAAATGGTCAATTAAATGAGAAATAAATGTCTGACAAAATTTCCAAACTTTTGTTAAGGAGTTCAGATGAAAGAGGGAAGGTTTGCGGTGACACCAGGTAATCTCTTCTGTGAGAGTGTGGGGTTTTGAGAAGAACCGGTGGTATTATTATCTCGACGTTCCGAACAGTGTGCTCTGTTCGTCCTCAGGAGAGTGACTGGTTGCCTGACTTCGATGAGTGTTTAATTTCTTTATGACAAGTGTATAATTTTATCACAATGATTGAATTGTTTGGATATGGTGGAGTGGGGACCAGAGCTTTTTGCTGATTCATACGTAATTTCCAATTAAAAATGTTTGCCACAGTAAAATGACTGGAAAGTATTTAGATGTCTTCTAGTACTGCCTGTTCAGCTGTCTAATCGTAACCTTTGGTCGACTTTTCCCAAGGTATGGATAGAAAAAAATGTTGGATTGTAACAGTTTTCAACAGAAATGAGATGGGAGCATCCTAAGCGTTTCGTTCTATTAAAAAAAATAGTTATTTTGAGCTCAATCCACTCTTCAACGTGATTTTTTCTTAAGTCGCATGTTTTACAAAACGGGCATTCTGTCGGCTGCAGACGCACAGCGTCCCAAATTGCCGACACACCGAAGTCAATAGAGGGCGCACTTGCACCATCAAAGTCAAAAAAGGGTACTTCATTGGATCAGTGGTTGCCTCTCATGCATGGCGAAAAAGATCGATTTTTTCTTCTTTTTAGCGGATCGGCCTTTTTTAATAATGCAACGACATTTGCATCTTTCATCTCCAAAGGCTTGCAACAAAATCAAAGGAAGTAGCTGCATCGTCATGCCCCAGGGGACTCGGAGCCGAGAGTAAGTGACCAACTTCGATCTTTCTTTTTGTGCAGTTTTCGATTCACGGCCCTCGTTCATTTTGTTTGTTTGTAATCCCGAGGATTACTGAGTCGTGTCGATAAGAAGTTGTCAGTCCTACTTGTCAATAAAATCAGTCAGACTGTCCAGACCTGTGTTGGGATCGAATCGTCTGTACATTGTACGACACTTCTTCTAGGATAATGAATGTAGGTGTTTTTTCTTCTTCGTGAAAAACAGTCTAACGTTAGTAAATGTAATTGTTGTATTTAATACCAGTAAAAGTAAAACGGTGTCGTTATCTCTAAAGCTTGGGTTCTGCTGTAACCAACTTTTGGGACTTGAAAACCTTTTGTTTTAGCGTGTTTAATGAAGATAAGGACATGCATAACTTGATTGGAATCCACAAATGGAACTTGTTAGTTATCTAGCAGAAGTTTCTTTAATGTAATGTTTAACGTTAGACCAAGTAACTTGGGCGCTGAACTCCCTTTTTTTTAATTTTGGGGTTGACTGTTGGTCTAGCTAGACCAACCGTCAACCCCAAAATTAAAAAAAGGGAACTTGGTCTAGTTTAACGTTATAACCCTTCGTTACATTATATTTACAGACTTGGCATTGCCAAAACAAAAATGTGTTTTTGAAAGCATGACGCCAGGACCAGGTAGTTGCGATGATCGTAACCCTAAAACTAGACACCTGGCAGTAAAGGAAATTTACTTGAAAAATTTGCTCCATTTAGCTCAAGGGGAGACAATATACCACGAAACTGTGTACTTTTGAACTAGAGGGCTCCAAGCTCGATCCATGAGACTTTTCTCTTCTCTAGTATCGCTTTTCGAGGTGCTGTAACTCTGCTGTAACTTTGAAAACAACAACTGATTTATTAAATGATATCTGGACAAAAGTGTGGCCTTCTAGTTCTAGAAATTTAAACTTTGCAGTCAACTTGCCATGTTCTCTTGTCTCATTTGATTTAAAATAAATTTGTGAGAAATTGTCTGGAAAAGAGAAACTTATGCGGTCAATGCCTTCACAGACTGATGCACCTTAAACTTTTTTTCCTTCTTCTTACTTTGCTCTGATAGTACAAAGGAGAAGAAAGCAACACAGTGCTTTGTGTGTATATATAAAGTTGAAACCTATTGCTTTGCCCAGTAGGTATGTGGATGGACTGAATAGAAATCTGATTTTGAATGCATGGAGACCACAATTGCACTGGAGGGTGCTTGGATGTTAACCCTTTAGAAAACGCCTATGTTCCAATTTGTGCACCTGTCACTCACTAGAAGGCACTGCCTGGTTGACCCTATTGACACCGGCAATTTAGCCTGGTTGTCAGTGTTGTAATGAGTCACTACCATGCAACAGGTAGCTGGTCATAACACCGTCCGAGCATGCTGCCGTTTATTTTGTTAGGATCAATTGAGTGGACTGGTTGTAGGAAGACTTTGATGGGCAGTTTTGTTTTGGTCAAAGAGATAATATAGAGACTTTTGATACTTTTTTATGATCTATTCCTTTTTTCCCTCGGATACAGTATTCTACAATTGATACAAACTCTTCTTTGGTTTGACTGGATATTAAGTTATTGAGAGTAGCACAGCAACAGTCTTCTGAACCACTGTACTATGTCAACAAAGATCATTTGACACCATCTGCTCAGATCAAACAACGAGACCACTTACTACTGGCTGGAGTCAGGGCCCTGCTTTGGAGCGGGAATCAAGTGGGACCCTAACACTGCAGTGTGTAGGGACATTTTATCTGGGGAGGAGAGATACAATACCGCCGTGTTTACTTACACGTAATGAGTACACAATGCATTGTTTGTCCAGAAAACTACAGGTGGACTGAAGGAATGGTATAAAAGGGACGCTTGAGTGTTGGAACGAGAGCCACAGTACTGTACAGGTATTGAAGCAAACCTATATGCTGTGTGTAAAATGCACACCGTGTATGCGGAGGATATTATGTTCTGTTTGGATATGATATTGCATTCATCCATGAGAGTCTCTGGACGGGGACGGTGGCTTTCATTTTACACCATCCATTGTAACAGAAATGATACAGTATTGCCAATTCACGCTGTACCGAGAGTGACCCTACCGTAAGTGTGCAAATGACGTCACTTGGAAGTTTTTAACGATTTAGCCTGAGTGAAATTTCATGCATCATTGGCTGGGATCACACGCACGGGAAGGATATTCACCTTGTGGGGCTCTCTGTCAGCTAGTGGACTTCTAGTCATTGTTAAGGAGAGGGGCAAATATTAACCCACAACCAACAACAGTTGCACACTGCATGGTGTGATGTGATTTACGACTGGCTTCAAGATTCACTGCCACAGCAATTGAAGGTGTCAATATGTGATGTCATTATTCAGTGGTTCGTGCCAAGCATGGAAACAGGACTTAACCTCTGTCATCTTATTCATCAGGAAAGGAATTCCACTGTGTAGGGGTTGGAAGGATAGAAGTCAGTGACATTTTAAGAACTGGAAAAGTGCAATGATGTAACTTTGTGTTTGGTTTTATGTACTAAAACGCAACCACACTACCTTTCCCTTTTTTTTCTACATTCACGTCGGGGACTGCACTTTAGTACTCATTTCAAATTGTGCCCGATCCATTACCTAACTCATGGTTTTTGCAAGGTCTGTTTGTCAGATGCCAAAAACAATCTTGTTTCATATTTAGTAACTTTCATGGATACCGAAAATGCATGTGAAGCTGTTCCCTCTGGACAAATTCTACCTTGTGGTCTTGACCTGATGACAAGTCTTGGATCATATTTATTTGCGTGCCGGTCGCCTAGAACTCCAATAATGGCGTGAGTGGATCTATAGTCAAGTTCTTTGGAGAGTTGCCAAAGGATACCAAGATGAGTCACCTCTTCGACCCCTTGCCGACTCTACAAGAGGATGAGGAGCTTGTCTCCTTGACTGACATCTTGGACCTCCGGCATGGCTGCCTGCGGGAGGCGGAGATGTGGGCGGTGTGCAAGGAATGCGTTGTGTCTCTGGATGCCTTCCAGAAGGCCTCGGCCGATCTGTTCAGTAAGCTGTGCCTCTGCCCGGAAACGCTGGCCTTCGACGGCGGAGGGAACGTGTGCTTCATTGATACAGGTAAAACACAGTCTGTCCTGCTCTGGTCCCAATTATGCTCACCAGCAAGAAAAATCATTCAGCAAATTTGATATGCTATTAAAACAACAATCAAATGAGAACCAATTCAAGCTCAAGCAACACTTTTACGTAGGATTTGTGTTGGCAATCGGTACTTGTTAAGCACACTTTCCACGTGCGCAGCAAATTTGTGTTCTGATGCAGTACACTTTCCTAATTACCGGGTAAGTAAAGATTTAATCGTAGAATATTTGCCAAGACGTAGAATTAGCACAAATATGAATCACAAATTGGTGTTTTACAAACTCTGTCATAAAACGATAACAAATCAAGGCTGTTAACTTTTTCTTTTGTGAAACACCAGTCTTCTCTAAATGCTGTAAATTATTTATTCTATGACGGCCACCTCCCGGCTCGAAACCAACCAAGCCAATTATTTTGAAGGCTGTTCAGTAAATATGGATTCCCCTCATTGGTTGCAAGGCCACAGTTACAGTACGTATTGATGTACCGTACATAATGTAATCTGAACACTCCCTGTAATTGAAATTAAAACGTGTCGGACGACTTGCAGAATCTCTGTCCGCTGACTTGGGAAGCCGTAGAAATGCGCAGAGCCATTCACTGCGACAGTCACAACTTACTGCCCTCCGAGGGGATTAAAAGGGGATTTAGACTCCCACCACAACACCCAAGATCACAAAATGTCTTATACATGTACCCCGTTTCCACTTGATACCCCAATTGGTGGATCAGATCCACCTTTTGCCAGTTGCCGGAACTGATCCCCCAACTGCCGGATCTGATCCCGCAATTGTGTGTACTTAGTGGAAACGCAAAATGCTGGAAAAGGTGGATCCAGCTATGAACGCATCTTGTGGTTTTGCTTTGGTTGGATAACGATCACACCAAAATGCCAGGTCTTGATCCACCTTATTTCCCAACTCAGTGGAACCGTGTCTTTATCTCGGCACAGTGCATACACATTACAGCATGTGCCTCTAGTAACGAAATGGGCAAACAAAAATCTAACAGAAGAGATCTTAAATTCTAGCTGGTGCAGACGTTTCTTGTGAGAATGAAACTGAATTACTTGTAGATGGTTGTGGTTGGACTGTCAGTGAAAATAATACTGGGTTGGGTAGGGTTCGAGATGTTACTAACTTTCCATCATATACACTATATGGTTACTGCAAGCCTTATCATCTGAAAGTTTGACTGTACCGCAGTGTTTCTACCTCCAAAGCATAGGCTGAAATTGAATTCAAGTTTCCCTATTTTTTTTTACACAATTGGTCTGACCAAAAAAAAAAAAAAACAATTAATAGGCCATAGGCCTAAACTACTGCAAACTGCTCATCAACCAAAATAATGACTTAGAATATTTAAAATCTTTTGAGTTAGGAGGGCCTGACGTTTTGATTCTAGCAGTCCCGATCTTTCTCAAAGGCTAAATATTTACATATAGGGGCCTAGCCTTTGAGAAAAATAACTGACTAGGATTGAAACATCAAGCCCTCCTAGCTCCAAGCAAAAAGAAGAAATGTCTACATTCATTTTAGATTTTGCTCCCTTCTTTAATTTATTTTTACTTGTGCTAAAGACAGTTTTGACTTAAGTTGTTATTTTAATCTGGAGGATGCCATGCTTGCAAGAAGGAGGATTTCTTTATCAGACTCTCTGTCTTGCCTGCTACTGTAAGTGTCTTCCCCAAAAGCATATTGTGCTTTTCCAGCCAGCAATTGTGGAAGAAACAGATACTGTGGCCCTTTGGTCCATTGAAAGAAGACTTGATCCCCTCCTGACAAATTGTTGACTACCAAATTAGACCGTGTCCAACAATACCAGCCCCCTCTATTAGGTACCTCATGATGAAGCAGGTTGGAGTGGTCTGATGAGAGCCACTTGAGTGGGATGGTAGCATTCATTCCAGCTGCATTAGGGATCTTCATCAGAGAGAAGCCCTTTTGTTCCACCATTGCCTTTAATCTCTTAATCCCCGCAACAAAAGTGGCCAGTGGCATCGATGGCCCTCAGGAGCCAGCTCAGCAGGAACTCGCTAGGTAGAATATCCTCATTAAAAGATATCATGATCAATATTACGTGCAGGGTTGAGAAGGCTGGGTATTGTTTGCCATAGCACGGACTGGAACATGCATATCGATCAGTTCAACTTCAGATCCTTTTGGCCTCGGGGTTCATTTGGGGTCGTTTGATGGACAGAGGAATGGAGAACCCAAAAACGTTCCACTGCTCACATGTCAAAGTGTGGTCCTTGTAGCATTTGAAATATTTCTGATTCATAGACTAACTTCTGTTTTTCAGTAGAATCCAATGTTAAGCTTCACTAATTTCCATCTCAATGTTATTTCAAATAGAAGAAAAAAGCAAAGAAACAAGAAAACAAATTCCTTCACAATCAGTTTTCGACTTTCAGGAGCCATTTTCATGCTAAGCTGCTAGTAATGCTGCACACAATTTCTGTACCGGTATTTCACAAAAATGTCTTGCTTTATAGACAAATTGGCTTACTAGCCAAAATTCTAAGGTTCGTGTCAAGCAGAGAATCATTTTACAAGTCTGTCCAGAACTTCTTGTGGTTCTTCTTTTTGCAATTGAATTTATTTACACACTTCACTGAGGAACATTTGATGCTTAGCAATGTTTTAGTGTTTTTGAACAGGTCTAGATAATAAATGGTCCCCAGCTGTAACAATAAACAGTCTGTTGGCACTTTCCCAAAAGACCCCCAATTTTGTTTTTCACCGACCCTGTGATTTGACTGTAGCACGGTTCCCTGAACATTATGAGATGGTATTTGTGTTGACATGTTTTTTATTCTCGTAAACCCGTACAAATACCTGATTAACCGACATTAAGTTTGCTTACATTCAGCACTCCACAATTTGTTACCACAGCAAATACATGCAACTTTATGTGGTAACTTTCAGTTTTTTACTTTCAAATCTGAAATGAATATCAGCATTCCTAAATCCTTTGCAGGGAGAAATATCCCCCACGGGCTAGTTAAATCATCCATCCGTAAATTCACAGAAAAAAACTTGGTTTCCTTTCTTTACACTTTTTTTTCAAAACTCTGCCACATTGAGTTTTTTTCTTCTAAAGTTACAAAATTAGATCCTTTCCCCCCAGACGAAATACTACACTGAAATACACAGTGTACAATGGCTGGTTCTCGCTTCACTGATCACAAAGTCCTTTGGTTGCTAGGAGACAAAAGCTGTCGATATAAACGCAGCACCCCCCCCCCCCCCCTCCAAAAAACAGTCCATTCAGAATTAATTCAATGGTAAGAGAACTATCTAGTTTCAAAATCATTACCAAAGACTAGAATGCATGTGGGCTGAATGATAATAAAAAATAGTTTTTTTTTTTTTTTCCTTAGAACTTTTTTTTTGGGTCTTGAAGAATCTTCAGCTAAAAGATCCTAAAATTATGGGTAAGCTCTTAACTTGAAAATTAAACTTTGGTAAGCTATTGACTTATTTTAAGTGCTTCCAAAGTAATGCATAAAAGAATGATGTGAAAAACAAATGATGTTAATTATTAAAGGTATAATACATGATTGGTAAAGGTCACAGAACAGCACTCATATTCAGACTGATCCAATATGTACATGTACATGAAAGAATAGACCTGTGAAAATTTGAGCTCAATCGGACATCTGAGTCACTAGAAAATTGCGAAAACTGAATCAATTTTTCATGAAACATAAAAAATTGTTTTAATCTTATCCCAAGATCAAAACTGTTTTCAGTCTTCGTTTTACAAATTTCCGGATAAATACACAATTTCAGGCGGAAATATTTAAACAGTATGTTTGTACATGTACCAGCACCATCTTCATACCCTGAAAGTTATACGTAAATCTGTGGACATTTGTGTTTGGGTATGTTACCAATCCTGTACTGTACCTTTTAAGTGTGCTTGTGTATCAATATCCTGACTCCTGACAGTATTATGAAGAACGCTAAACTACAACCCATTAAAGAACTGAAATACTACTGAATACTGTAGAGCCATACTGGTATGATGTACACTCACAAGTTTACTTAATACAAATGTGTGTAAATAATTGTTACCAAAATTGTCACAAAAAATACACCCCAGGCTCGTGCAATAGGCCACATATATCAGAATCCCTTTTTTTGAAATTCACCCCAAGTTTCTAGTGTAAACAGTAAACACAGAAACTTGACTGCCATGGTCAATATCGTGGTCATTATCAGGACAAGGCTGCAACTTTCAGGGTTTTTTCACAGATTCTTTGAGGTTATACCTGCTGATTTCATCTCCCTTGACCGTCACAGGCCCTGTGAATCATCTCAAACTTTCCCATCAGCATTATAATATCCTTGAACCTTTTACATTACAGTGAAGAAAAAGGATTCTGTTAAAAAAAATATGGTTGTTGTTGTTGTTTGTAGGGGGGGGGGGGGGTTGCCCGTGGGGCGTCCATTGAGATTGACTGCAGGTCATCTATCTTCTTTTCATGGCTGCCAGTTGCTCAGCCATTGTCAAGTGAGTTTAGTTTCATTGTCAAAAGCTCCTTCCTGTATCCTTGAACCCTACAGAGCCTCACTGAATTAGTTGGCTTCTCAAAATTATGAAAACATGAAAAATGCGCCCCCCCCCCCCATCCAACAATCCAAACACCATCTCTGTCCCAAAGAAAAACTAGACAGTACATGTAGATTACTTGAAAATACATGTACCGTCTGATCCTGGGACCAATTTCTTTTAATGTATTAATGCAGTATTCTTGAAAATGGAGCATTTTGAAGAAAATATTTAAGAGAAATATTGGTTCAATTGTTCAAATATTAAGCTTTCAATCTAGACATAAACCATTCTGTTCTGCAGCAGCAATCCTTCGTGCTACCTTTGGTCCCTGCAAATAATTTCCTCAACCCCTTTTTGTCACCTCTGCCATTTAGGAATTTTTGGGCGATATTATTTAATATAATCATAAATTTCCCATCGTACCAGGCCTACTATAGTGACCTTCAGAAATTGGTTGCTTTCGTTCGGTGTTTAATTTTATCGGTCTCCTTGACTTTTACATAAAGCATTGTCAAGTAGTGAACGGTTCCAGGTTTCTGTGTCGATAACACGAGCAGCATCGGGCATCGGGCATTGTAAATTAATGACTTGACATGTCATTTATCTCAATTCACATTTATCTCAGGTCAGGCAGGTTTGTTTTTTGTTTGTCAGAATGACAGAGTCAAGGTAAAATCTGTCAGCGATTTAAAAAAAAGATGAAAAAATAGAATTGCTTTGCATAATGTTATGAGTTTTTAACATGTATTTGCAACAGTACGAAACCAAGTATCTTTTCTGTGCTGCGTCAGGGTTCCAAAATCAACCAGATACTTTGATGTTTTGGCCTGTTTGCTCTGGCCATCTTTTATTACAAGTTTTTATTCAACCTCATACATGTCATAAACAAATAGAAAAACTAAACAAGGACAAAGAAGTTGAAAGAAAGCCAGAGCACAAAATACAAGCAAATGGTAACAAACTGAAAGGAAAGACCTTTGGAAATCAGGTATGAATTTAACATCAGGTTCTATTCAGATTCCTCTGCCATTCTGAATGGAGGGGTAGCATAGCATTCAAACAGATTGTGAGAAATGTTTTTAAATGGAAACTGGGAATAAAATGCGAGGTTTTGGTAAAAATGATGAACATACAATACATATCAAAGGTACAGTATACTTACAGGAATAACAAAAAATAGAAAAATATGGGTGAAATAAATCAATTTTTAAATCAAGTACACCAACCAAAATAATGACCTGAAATATGTGAAATTCTCAGAGTTAGGAGGGCCTGACATTTTGATCCTAGCTTATCGAAGGCTGAAATGCATTTGAGTGGCATTCGAGTGGGAATGCTACGCATTTATTTGAAAATAGGAGCAGTGTAGGGGCCTGTAACTCAAAAACAAATTGAGCATTTTTTCCAGTGCTGGTCTAAATCTTACTGAGGTTTATGCTGGTAGTTTTCCAGTCCAGAACCCAACTTTTTGGACAAATCAATTGGGTCACTAAGTCCTCGTAGTACTAAATACTGTATACAAGTGCTGTATTTGTAATGTTGAAGATGTATGACATCATAGGTTATAGCCGTGAATGAGAACATTTGCATAATTTTGTGTACAAAATGTCTGAATTCACCTCAAACAGCTATAGAGTTGAGCTCAAATCAGCAATAGTATAGAAAAGCTGAGTTGTTGTTGCTGTCGTTGTTTTTGTTACTTTTTGGGGAAGGGGGTAGTTTACCCAAATATAGAAATCTTAAGGTCACATGGAGCATGCATGCAAGTGTCAGAAATGATCGAAATGATTCCTGCCGAGAATGGAAGCACAGTACAAAGGGACTTTCCAATGAATCGTGAAACTTCCATACAGTCTGCCGGAACAGAAAATTTCTTTTGAAAGGAAAATTACAGACCTCCGATGGAACAGCATGCATTTCTCACGGCCGATGATATATTATAGTAGCTTTCAGTAAAATTGCCCGGCAGTTATTTCAATCGTGTAATTTTGTGCAAATAACTATTAATATACCAGTGGGCACTGATTTTGATAATTGGTGTATCATGGTCTCTTAGTTTAACCGTCCTAACGACCTTGCTCACTGAGGCGCAAAAAGTTCATTGTACTACTATGTACTTTCCAAAATCGTTCACCCATGATGTTGTTTTTTTTTCTTTTCTTTTTTAAAACTTTTTTTTTATATGCAGCAATAGTTTTACACGTACACGTACACGCAGTCATCCATATAGGGGCGTATTACAGTGCAATGTGAATGCCTTGTATGTGTGGGATACTTGGTAAACAAAATTCCCCATTAATTTGTTCATGGCGATTGGGAATCGTATATTTTGTTCGGGAGAGTGTATTCAGTGGTCCGACTTTCCTTCGTAAGCTTTCAACGTCTCCTTCGTCGCGCTGCGAGGGTAGGTTTGTGATTCCAGCATGGCTACTTGGAGCGGTCATGGTGAGTCTTGTAGTTTATAGGGACCGACTTTTATTACAGAGACAGGTCATGGGATATATTGATCGGTGTGGTACTGTACAAGCTTTTAGTCAGAGCTAGCGGGATACATTCATGTCCACCCAGCACACTCTGTCTGGCTAACTGTCTGGTGCCGTCTCAAACTTATTTATCATTGATTTCAATTTTGATCAAGTGCTAGCTTCGGGCTTGTGTGTAGTTCACTATTGTAATCATTGTTACTGACTTCAAAGCACTTATGGAGGAAGGCATTTATCATGGATATCATTTTCATCGTCAATAGCTTATGAAGTGTTAACTATTGCAATGCTGTAGTCAGGCATTGCATTTTAGGTGTTTTTTTTACTATCCCACCGGGCTAGAAAATCAAGTATTTAGAATTACTAGCCAACAGGAAGTTTTACTAGCCCTTAGTAAATTTGACACAAGATGAATTAAACATGATGTAATACAGCAGTCTTGGGGTTGTCGGACTGGTCGTGATATTTGATGGAATCCAGTGGAAAATTGTCTGTGCCATAGGTTCTGTTTCCTTCCCAGTCCCACTCTTCTATTGGTTAGGCCTACATGTTAACTTGCCCGCACACGTTGCAATACTTGAACGTTCCATCATCTAAGGGTGTTAGTGGAACATTAAAAAAGATTTCTGAAAATGGCTGAAAACTGCGAGCTATACATTTGTTACTAGTCCGCCGGGCTAACAAAGTGGTGTGTTTTACTAGCCCATGGCAGGTTTTACCAGACAATGACTGACGGGCTAGTGCTAAGGTCGAGTCCTGCTGTAGTACAGGTCTGTTAGTTCAAAACATCGTCAAAAGACTCCGGATCTGGCCACATCCCTATAGTAATAAAAAAGACAATTACTCTATTTTGGTTCTTGGTTGAAGTTTTTCTTATTCATGTATACATGTAATTCCTAAATGTAGCCATAGGCTCCTGATTTGATGCCTGTTTGGGGGCCTGTTTGAAATAATATGCAGTCTTGTTTGATGGAATTTGATGGAAAAAGGAGGCCTCCATATGTAATTTGTAAGTAATGGATTGACTATTAAATAAGTTCACATGGACATGTCAGCAACTGAGTGCTCTTGGTGTTTTATGTCATTAAATCCTGGCTTATCCCCTACAGTTTTATTCAAAGTGAAAAACAAAACTGGTCATGTGTCAGACAAAATCGATAAAATGAGGGATGACTGCTTGTTGCCTTCCTCAATATCCTAAAAGATTTTAAGATTTAGCCAGAAAAACAGGCAAACTATGTCATTGTGTAACGGTGACGGCCTGTTTGTTTCAGGCACGTGATCAGTGATCTTGCAATTCCATGTCCCATGTGGAATATGCTAAAATGCGTCCATAACGGTTTTTACATGCAGGATCACTGATTGCATGCCTGAAACAAACAATCCCATTGTGTTAGGTTAGAACTTGGAGCTAAACCACTCCCAAATTTTACCTGTATTTTGCCCATGACAACACGTTGGTGACCATTTTTAAAACAGCCTGGGACCCATGCTTGCAAATGTCCTGAAGCAGGGGCCTGAGCTTGAGTGAAGGTTTACAGAAACAAGGGCCTACTTGTCTTGGAAGAATCTCTCATTCCTTGGAGAAGTAAATCAAGTTCAGGGAATACTTTTGAAACCATTTGAGTTTATAGAAATCACCTGCTAGAAATATCTGGCCGACTAAAATGACCTGTGAATACCACTGCAAAAATGCCATAATCAGTGGCTTGACAATATGCTTCTAGCAGGACCTAATGCATCGTACTAAAATCTAGTTCACACTTCTTGCTTCACCGCAAGTTCTCTTGGAGGCTGTTTCCAAACACGGTTGGCTCATTCCCTTGTTCCCTTGACCCCGTCAGTTAAATCATGTTTTATTGCATACTTGCAGTTTCTCATAATTTTACAATTGACACCTTTTCTTCAGAAACGGACTTAATTCTGGAGGTGGAGAAGTTATGCCGCACTCGTCCATAAAATTGTATCATTGTTTCAATCGACTTTCACGGTGTACATTCATTTCAGGGGCCTTCAGGTACAAATTATAACCTTGAACATATTTTTAACTTCATGACCCCTGGGGATCTAACATAATGTAGAGGCTGGCAGCACCCAGGGGAAGTATCATGAAAAAAGGAAGAAGTTTTATGTCATGGAACATTCAGAGATTTCCAAATCATAATTGTTAAAGGCGTGCTTTATGAACTTTCCTTTTAATCTTCATGTAAACATGAATTAACATTTTTTGTTGCCTAACTATAAAGTTGAAGTATTTCCAAAGCCTCTGACATTGAAAATAAGAAAAAATAAAAACCCAAATTAAAAGTAGAATTATTGAAGGCATACTAATGATCAAATAATATAAGTTACATTTGTGGTTAAAATAAGATAACATACTAAATTCTACCCTAACTGTGAAGATTAATGATGGAAAGCTTTTTGTCCCAAGCATTGACAGTGTTTTATTCATTTCAAAGTGAGACAAAGACCAAGTTTGATCAGGGGTTGATTTCATCAAACTCATCGTAACTTACTCTCAATCGTAGGAATTATGAGGCATTGCAGCCCTACGTAGGATACGATGGGTTACTTAACTCGAATTACAATCGATTGTAGGGCCTTTTGAAATCGACCCCAGGTTCCACAACAAATGAAATGACCCAATAGTTTAGAGATTTGTAACTAAGTCACAATTCTTCAAATAAATTTGGGACAAAGTGTGCACATGTACTTTCCATATGAGTGTGCATGATCAGGAAGTAATGGATAACACAAATGTTGTTTTCTTGTATGCATATTGACTGGTGTATCTTAAAGATTATATTCATGCGCTTCAGCATACAGACTTTGTGTTTTGTTATACACCCACAAAGTAGTTACACTATGTATCTACAGATAAATTTTGTTATTGGTTGCATTAATACCTCAAATGAAGCCAAGTGGAATTTACTACTACATGTGTATACATACATAGGCAAACATTTTCAAAATAATTGCCAATACATGTACATGTATGTCAGATCGATATTTTGGTTCCCAAAGTTAGATAAACCATGAGATATACCCTTCCCATTTCAAAAATACAAATAATGCAAATAAACACCCCAACACTCCCCAAAAAACAAACAAATAAAATGAAATTTTGAAGAAAATTTGTTAGAATTGTGCGTCAGTGAACTTGCTGTTGCTTAGTGACTGTGCTTGAAGGACATAGTTGCACATCATTGTTCCCACAATGTTTACAAAACAAATGAATGGATGAATGAACAAAGGGACAAAGAAAGAAATGAGGTAATGGAGGGATGCATGAAGAAACAAACAATTAGGAAGAAATTGATTCAAAACAAATGAATAAATGAATGAATGAACACAACTTAATAAACACGGACAAACAAATGAACAACAATGCACTGAACATGTAGGCCTATTGTGTACACATTGCACAAAAATCAAAACAGAAATGTGTAAATATCTGTTTAATACACCTTTATTTCACTTGCTAAATGTAAGTACCGGTAAATAGATACAAAAGTCAAATCAAACTGCCATTATACTGGTAGTATTAAACATTTTACGTGTACTTATATTTAGACTTTCATTTTTTTCATTTTATTTCAGTTTAATGTATAATTCCAGTGAATTTCAATTCTTTCTCTTTTCAAATTCTAGTCACTAAAAAAATACCAAAACCAAAGCAAGTGCATGCAAATCTGTTTTGCATGCCTCACTCCCATTACATGTAGAATAGGAAGTTGAGAAGCCATGATTTATGTCTCTCTAAGCACTCATTTAATTGCCTGGCCATCTTATTTGGATGTATGTTGCCATTGGATACATAACATTTAACTACTCCTTTACTCCATTCATCCTATTGCTCAAACATCTGAAGATTATGTGATCAAATCTGGCTTTTGACAGAGTGGTGACAATATACAGTACCTCCTTTGGAAACCTGAATGCTTAAATGCATGTACTGTACATTGTATGCTGTGACGCTTTCAGCATTTCTTGTAATTTTGTTCAGAAATCCTGGTTGATCTTTGTGATCTCGCAGATTTGAAGCAAGTCTAAATAATCACCCTAGCAACCAGGCCTTAATCAATCTGCGGATTGGAGATTTCATTTGCATTCATGCGTATGCGCGGCTGATGACTGAATTTCTTATAAATTCAGATGGAGTTAAATGCTGAATGAACTGATGAAGGCCTGTGCTTAATAGGCCTGTGCACATCACACACGCACACCAATAATTGCGACCACTAATACTTTGTGTCATTTTTGTAAATAGTCGCGATTATTTGCCTGAAAAAGTGAAAGGTGTGCGAAAAAAATCCCATCATGCCAAGGTGTGCACTAAATGAACCTGTCATGTTGAGTGTAATTAACTGTATCATACTGATTAAGTTCTTCGCGTGCCTAGCAATATATATGTACATGTATGTCAGGTCAAATTCAGGTCAAACTTCATAATTCGCGCATGTATGGACACATGAGAAAATAATAGCGATTTTTTTAGTTCAGTGTGTGTAAACAAGTCTAATGATAGCCACCTCATTTTTGTCTGAACGCTTCTGTTATTCTACCTGGCGTTCCCATATATCACTGCTCATCCTGCCTTTAATATTAAATGCACAGAGATAGCCTTGTTAATATCGTAGTCTAACAGATGAAATCTAAAATCATTGTATTAGTGGCAGAACTGTTCATTATATTAATTTATTCACCATTCCCAACTTTTTCTTATAAAGAAAGTTTGTTCAGTTATTTTTGTCGGTATGTGGAATGAGCTTTTAATAAGTGTTTCATTAATTAATTAATTAATTAATGTATTTATTTGTTTAATTGTTTTGTCTGGTTAGATACGGTCGACCACAACTTCAGGCCACCGGAGTACAATGAGCAGAAAGGAACCACACTCAAGGTAATAATTTTGAACTTGATGCCAAACCGGTTTGCAGTTAAATCTTTAGACCATTCCAGGAGTGACAATAATCAATCATATGTTCAAGTCCATGTATGTCTGATATGTGATCATGGTCTCCCTTGTCATACATACATTAGAGACTTTCATGGAAAGCCGGCCTATCCATGGGATTTTGTAAACAAAAAACACTTCTTGGCTATAATCTGCGAAAGGGTCAATTGTCGGTCAATGTACTGGAGTGCATGGGGCTGCTCATGTAAACACCAAATGTTTTTCAAACTTTGTCAAATTTGACAAGGACTATAAGGTACCCGGTACTGTACGTTCTGAAGGGTAACCTAGAAGAACACATGCTGCATTTGTTTCTCTAGTCAATAGGACCTGTGGTTTCTCAACACCAAATCGGTCATGCAACTGGGACTGGCTACGGAGAAGCGGATAGTTTCTTGTTAGTTGGACGGGGGCTTGTACCATGGACCATCGTCTCAAATTGTCTGGTGGAAGGATGATCGTTTGGACACTTGTTCACACTCTTACTGTATTACATGTATGTAGTCATTGAAAGTAGACATTGATCTGTGTCAGACAAGTTTCTGCTGTCCTGCTTTTGGCTTCCAGCCTTCCACACTCGTAAACAGATTTGCGGTATTTTACAACCATGAATGCGACACCCCTCTAATCCTTTCATCCTTGAATGGGAAAGGTCTGTCGCCCTCTGTCGCCCTAAGCCAGTAAGCTTGCCTGACAGCTTTGAAAGAGTTGAACTTCTTGAGTGAAATAGCCGGAGACTTGCAAGATGTCACCTTTGCCGCCCTCTGTTGGCGGGCATTTGTCATTTTATCTTGGAGAACTTTTCAAGGACCGGTGTTTTTAAAAAAAAAGAACCAACAGGTTGATAACCTCTACCGCCCTCTGTTGTTATATGCAGATGCCAGGGGCCTGGTGGTCAACAAATGAAGGGGGCTTGACCATTGACCAAAGTGTATTGATCGATAATATGTACTTTTATGCAAATGCAAGTGTGGGGGAAGAAAATGAGGGAGAGTGGTTATAACCCATTCATGACTGGACACCAGTCTGGATGACAATAGCCCTCCCGCCTGGTGGCCGGTAAACTTAAAGGAGTGCCTTTATGACAAGAAGAGGTGTCTCAAGCTGGGTCTGCGTGTGTGTGTGTGAGGGGCTTGTCCCGTTATTCACTACATGTAAGCCTAGAGATGTATTCATGCAAATAGTTACATGTAATAGTAATCCCTGCTAGAGTGTGGCTATTTCAGTATTTGCATAGTGTTCCATGGTCACCTTGTATTGATATAGGACTAGCCTGTTGACACTCAAGCTTAAGATTGTAGTAGTAAAACCGCTGGGGCGTTATTTAGCAGAAGTGAAACCTGGAAAGTTTCAGTTTTTCTTCTTTTTTTTTTGCGGAGGAAATTTGAAACTGTTGCCTTTGTCAGTGGACTGTAGCCGGCCGGGTTTTTGTGCTGAAAGTTCAACGGTTTTTGCTATACAGGCCTCGGTCTTTCATTACGGACAGGATATCTCTATCTATCTGGCATTCTGGGGAAAATAGATCCTCAATGTGAGCTATTCAACGAGGGGGCTGTGTATGAATGTAAGCGCTGCTGAAGTGCCCGTGAATAGATCGCAAGTGGGCAAGCCTCACTCTGGCAATTCTTTGAGCGTTGGTCAGTCGATCGGACAGGAACAACAATCTCAAGGATCTTGCTCCTCTGTTATTTTGTCGTGGGGGCAGGGTTGGTCATATGCTGTCGGGCATTTCATCTCCACGAATTGCAACAAAGCACGGATTTAGCTTACAACAGGGAAAGGTCTTAAGCTGCTGTTTTTACACCAGTGTTATGGCCCCATTGGAGGAAGTTTGAAGAAGTGGTTCACGAGCTCTTCACCCTTGTAAGTACAGTGTTCGTTTTAAAAGAGAACATGCATCACTGATGTGTGAGGGTTTTTTTCATGGTTGTTGAGAGTTTTATAGCTTCTGGAGAAGATTCTTTTTCTTGCTGCTTGATTTATCATTTAGCACTAACTATGATGAAAATGTTTGAAGTGACAACCGGGCAGTTGTTAACCAACATTGATTACCTTTGAGTATAATATGAGGGGGTTAGGGGTCGATTTCACCAAACTCATCGTAACCATTAATCTTAGGACTTATAATGCATTGCACACGGTTGCAGCCCTACATAGGATAGGCACCCTACCATGGGTTATCCTTCGTAATTTGATCGTACATGTAGGGCTTTGTGAAATCGGCCCCTTGACATTTGAAGGTAAATTGTGGCAGGTGATTCAATTATACGACATTCTTACATTCTATATTGGTCTTTTTTGGGGGTAAATTTTTATTTGTTAGGAATTTTAATAATACATGTATGTGCCAACTTTCACAGAGTGGCAGTGGAATTGTTCCCAACAAAAACCAAAACCAAATCCACCATATTCCATAAATTCCTTCCATCGCCACGATTGTTGGACTTTGCAAGACAAAGGACTGGACAACCCAGGGCATCCTTGTCCCTTATATTACATGGGTTTCCATAGCCTGGCTTAGATGTGCATGAACACCATGTGTGGTATTATCGGCACAAATTTTGTGCATGGTTAGATTTGACCAAATTCAAGTTCCTTGCCAATGTACCTCCAGGGAGATGTGGTTTTTATAATTAATGTCTATTTTGTCACTCTTACTGATCGCCATGTTCTCTGTGGCCTGCCCTAAGTTGTACAAAAATATACATGCACATCGGAAACTTGTCACTTTTGTCACTATTACATGCAGAAAGGTGCTTGTTTTAGTTATTTTTTTCTGGCCCGTGTACTGGCTTAGCCCAATCTTTGGTTGGACAACAGTCTTGAATACAGTGAGCATCGTTCAACTGGGATTATGTCTGTGATTGTGGATGGATAATGGATTCAGTTTGTCTGGTTAACCATGTCGCTGACGTCCATGCAGTGCACATGTAGGGCTTCAGTAGTCCAAATCCTCTAGGCTTAGATCCAGTAGAGGCTTAATACATGCATCTATAGGAATATTGAGATCACTCTAAGCTTGGAGATGAGATACTGCTTGGAACTTTGGATGTATAATTCTGCCTCCATCTTGAATGAATAAATTGTAGGTGGTGACCGGGCAAGGGTTCCTAGTAGTTTAGAAGACGCATCAGTTAGACAAGGTAAATCACTAATTGTTCTGCTTTATTTCTGTCCATGCAACTCTAAACTAAGGCTGCATTTTGTATCCGGTTACCCGGTTAACCGACCTTTCAAAAGGGTACCCGGGTACATTTTCCCAGTTAGGTTAATCGAAAAGTATCTTTTTAATGGCCTCGTCTTTTTGAAACATAGACACTTCTAGAATTCAGAAAGAAAAAAATTTCAAAGCTCTTTTGAAAATTGGACCAGCAGGCTTATGCAAAGCAAAGGCCAAACATTTTTCTATGTCTACCACTAACTGCCAAATGTTGTGACAAAGGAATGTTGTCAAGCAAGTTCCTAAAAGACCCAAACTTACTATTTCTTTGTTTTTCTTTATTTTCTTTGTTATACGGGTAATCGTAACCGTAACCGAAAAAAAACAGACGGGTAACCGGTTACAAAACTATTTGTAAACTCACAGCCCTACTCTAAACCCGCTGGGCATTTCGGGCAAATACTTCCTCCTTTTGCCAAGAGTCTTTGCCATAAACTTGTGGCAGGGTCCTTATAAAATGGAGATTGATTCCAAGTTGGGCTGAGTCCCATAGGCTTAAAATATCCTTCGGAATCCTTTAGTAACTTTGAGATGTGTAGATTTTGGGCCATGTTGGAATTGTTGTTGGGAATTACAACCATACATGTAACCACCGTAGCCATTACCGGTATGTGTGCCTAGCAACAGGGACGAAACCCTAAATATTTATGCATTGTACATGTTGGCTCGTAAGATTTGAATTTAACTCGGTGCCTAGCAACCGTGACGTTCGCAGAGATTAAATCTCATCTTGACAGTTACTTTACATCATGATATTATTGTTCCAATTTGATTGTTTCCAGATTGGGTATTTAACAGGTGTATTTTGTTTGTAAATGTTTCCACGTCTCGCTTGGTGTAACATGTGCAGTTTGGTGGTGAGTACATGTACATATGCCCCAATTGTTTGACTGATCTGACTCAGCGAACCGTTGAGGGTCGACTGTCTACTCAACTGTGACGTTACGGCCGAGCGTAAATACACTCTCTTACCATTGTCAAAATACAATGACAATATTTTATTGTATTCCATCACACAATGCTCCATATTCAAATTCAGGAACTTTTATGGACGTCATCAAAAAATACTATAAATGGGCACTGTGTACCCCGGGAGGTCCCATATGTTTGTACATGTTTGGTACTATACGTGCTCAGCTTACAACTTGAAAACACATGCAGACTAATCGTTCACTTCACAAACAGGATTTCTTTTTTTTCCTTTACCCCCAACTCTTCTTTTTTTCCTTGGCAAATGCCGCGTTTTAAACTCAGTCTTTCTTTCTTTCTTTTTACTGTTGCCGACCTCCATTCATACATGTAATGGTAACTGGGTCAAATCTTTCCACCAATCGTTTTGCAATTATCCAAGGACAACAGAAATGATTTTGTAATTCTGACGTACAGCACCGTTGGCACTTAGCCCAGTTTGGAGAGCGTTCAAAGATGGCGGCTTTTATAACTGAAAGGTGAAGATGATTGTTGCAGCATTGAACATGTCTGTGATATGATGTGCCGTGGGTGGTCAGAGTGTCTGTGGAACCGCTTTGAACTTTTTTTGATTGCTTTTCGCTAGTTGAAATCAAAAGACGAGAAATAAAGGACAGGATTAAATAATTCATGACAATTTTCAGCTCTGCGTGAGGTGGAAGGATCGATAGCATTCAGTTTATAAATTGGTTCAGTCTACCAGGTTAGGCCATGATTTGTCCCATCATGGTGTTCCTTAATTTTGGTTGGAACACGTACACTCACATGTCTAAAGCACTAAATTGTGTCACATGCAATGAAGGATGTACATTGCACATACTCAGCTTGCAGCACCTTCTGAGGCTCAGTTTGGTTGGACATTATAATTGGAAATGAAAATGAAGATCTTGAAATAGGTCTTGCAAATCAGTTTGATTTGACTCTATGAATACTGGAGGATGACAAGTGTCTCCTAGTTTAATATCCTGTCACCGATGTCCTAAAAAAGAAAAAAAAATATCGTCTCTATTCTATTATCTCCTATCGTCAGAGGTCCCCCACAAAAAAATTCCTGTCTCCTTTGAAAGTCAATACTTTCCATCCAAATTGCACTGGGACAAGGGTTCTGCCCCCTGCCCGAATCCTCACACCTGACACAGAATTAAACAGAAAGCAGCAGAAAATAGTCTAAGATTTCGTCCCTACGGCACGCTGGCCTCATTTCTAAAAGAGATCCTGCAGCTTTCTCCAAAATCAATTGTCAGGTTTTTTTAGATTGGCAATCAATAAGCTCTTTGAAAGTGCAGGTTGGCAGGCCGTGCCGTAAATAGCACAATTTTAACCCACACACACTGACAAGACACCCTACATTCCACATTATGTGTGACTATTGCTACCTATCCCTGTCTTTAAGGTGGTCCAGCCAAATGTTGTCTTGGAGTCTCAGGCAGTTTCCATCTAATACTGTACCGTGAAGAGCAGTTATAGAGAGAAGAATTTGATTTGGTCAGATGAACAAAAAGTCATTGTTTTTGTAATTTTCCCCTGTTTCCACCAGATGTTTTCCTTCTATAGCACCTCTCATTGTTGCAGGTTAGCTTATCTCCCGCAACCAAACAGAATCCAGCACCATATTTTACTGCATTCTATTGAATTTGGCTGGATTCTTGGATAAAACCCTGTGCAGGTTAAGTGTTAATCAGATTCACGGATAAACCGATTCTACTATCCGATAGTAGAATGGGTTTATTTTCTGAAGCTGCTTGTTCAGGACAAGATATTGGCAGAGTAGGACGTCTCAATAGTCTGAATATATCATTCTATGTGGTGAATCCATTGGGCTTAATGGTACTTTACTGGCTGGAGACATTCACCCACAGAGAGAAGCACCCATTGGGGGATCAACCGTCTCAGTGTCCATATTTTAGTTTTGTATTCGGGGACAAGTATCAGGGGTGCTTGGGCTGGCTGGCCGGAATAGGCCTGAAGTAGTGTCAAGTTAGATTGATAAGCAAGCTAGTATGAAGTGGCTCTTCAGTTGACATGCTGCACTATGATTAAGTGGCTTGAGTCAAACCTCATCGGAGCAGGACAGAATTTGTGAAATATTCTGCCATGGCGGATGTTTACTACCATTGGACTATTAAAAACAAAAATGGTGCTGTTATCTGGTTATGATATAGAATTCTTGCTGTTTCTTGATACGTTTCTTGAAGTCAAGATGAAGTTTTTATTGATTGAGGACTTCTTTATGTTTGGAAATCTTGGAGGAATTTAATTTGTGAAAAGGGGATGAAGGCAGTAGTTTAGGAGAATTTGAAGGCGACCCTCGTGATGTGATTTTGAACTGGATGCTGCAAGGAGTGGATAAACCTGATTGGATTCGAACCTAGGCCACCACAGTCAGAGTACATTGTCTATAGTCCATTTTATATTGCTTGTCTGGTCCGATCAGGAGCTCCTAACTGTCAGATGTTGCCCACAGGTGAAACTTACCGGTAACTTCCCTTTGTTGTTTCTCGTTTCGAAACCTTGTCTGGAATCACCAAAATCAACCAGAAAGGCTTAGTTGAAAAGTTGAAACCAGCCCATATTAATATTATTATTATTATTATTATTATTATTATACAAAATTTATATAGTGCCCTAATCCAAAAGGCTCTAAGGCGCTTCACAATGATTAATTATAAAGTTTATTAATAGGTAATAAGTTAAAACAAATATTCTAAAATACAGATTAAAGACTAAGTTATCCACATAAAAATAAAAAAGATGCGATTACATAAGTAGAATTAAGTTTAAAATTAAGTTTAAAAGAAAGCATATACATGTACATTGTTGTCATAGCAATAAGAGGTTTTGTTTTTTGCTGTTACCACAGTTTTATTATTTGATTGGTACCTGAAACCCAGCCTATGTATTTTACCTTGAATGCCACTAGAACCCCTGACCACATCTTTTGAAACACAGCATCATAGAATGGTTTGACGAGGAAGACAAAAACCTAACAGAGACATGGTGTCTGGTCTGCTTTATTCCCCCCACCTTCCCCCTCTGTCCTTCCTCCTCCTAAAGATCCTCGCTGTCAATTTAAACATGTCCTGAAAGGGCTTCGAACCTGCCCCACATCATTGATTAGCGTGAACAGAATGCAAAGCCGACTTCCCTCGGGATCAGATTCAGAAAGAGAAAGCGAGCTTGAGAAAAGAACGACTGGAAATTGATATCCTGTCTGATACCGCACTCCACATCCAATAATATCCTTGTCATACCCATGAATACTGTATATATCTAGTTTCACGGCTGAGCGTATTGAATGTGCTATTTCAAAGAGTTTCACGTTTGACCTTTCACTCAACAAAGACTGGATTCTCTTCCCATGCACCCTACCCCCTCATATTTCTGGAATCTCTTTTTAGAACCATCAAGCAGCAAATTGGACTCAGTTTCACTTAGAAAAAATAAGAATAATTTCGAAAAATAAATCAAGTCCAGTGGGGAATCTTTGAAATAGACATCTTCTCTCCTGGTGTGGCTTGTCATATTTAAAGAAATAATAAATTGCTAAATATGATTTGAAGATTCCAGGGGTTGATTTCACTATCGCTTGCGTTCATCAATAAAACCCTAATCCATCCCTTTCACTAATAGTGAAATCGGCACCTGCGGTCGATTTCACATAGCCCTAAGATCAACTGTAACTGGAGTTACAAAGGATATAAACCCATCATATCCTACGTAGGGCTGCAATGCATTCATAAGTCCTAAGATTGATTCAGTTATGACTTACAATGAGTTTGGTGAAATTGACTCCTGAATACAACTGTTTCAATGACTGTCTGTTGACGAGTGACATAAAACTGAACCTACTTGTACACAATTCGAGAAAACTTATTTCAAGATTTTAATAAATACGCTGGCTACTACAAAACGGTTTCTGGTATTTTCTTGTTCCATACACTTTTCAAATGACCTTATGGATTATTTTCCTGCAAATCATGAAATAAACTTTTTAAAGGAATTAATATAAACTCAATAAGCCTAATTAGTAACACCATAATGTAAAAGTGGACCACATCGCAGAATGTATTTGGGCTCCTTTTAGCAGGTTATAAAGTGTGAGGGTCATCGTAAAGATGATCATATCCTCCTCACCAAGTGACCTTCTGAGTGTTTTTTTGTAATTATAGAGATGGCCACCAGCAAGTAGCTGGGCAATTCCAGCGTAACGGACATGACAATTACACAGTTTTTGCCTTATTCAGAGGGTCATAAAGTAGGATTGGCAGTTTGCAAACAATTTTAATTAGGCTTATCAGACACATTTAACTATCAGTGACATATGTAGTAAATTTTATGTAATTTCATTGAACAGTTGTAGAGAAAATGCACTTCTTGTGACCGTAACGGACATGACAACTTAGTGTCATGTCCGTTACGGTCACAAGAAGTGCATTTTCTCTACAACTGTTCAATGAAATTACATAAAATTTACTACATATGTCACTGATAGTTAAATGTGTCTGATAAGCCTAATTAAAATTGTTTGCAAACTGCCAATCCTACGTTGTGATCCTCTGAATAAGGCAAAAACTGTGTAATTGTCATGTCCGTTACGCTGGAATTGCCCAGCTGCAGTCCTCGTAGATTGTGTAGTAGACTCCCATCCCTGAGATGTTTATCACTTCAAGAGGTTCCTCCAATGTCTCCCAAGTTATTGATCCTGGACAACAATTGAGCGTACATCCCTTTTGTCCGGGAACAACAAAGCTAGGGTCACAATAAATCCACATTGGGCATCATGAATATAGCTGTGACCCTCTCTTCCCAACAGGCTGATGGAGTTTCACATCTAAAGGAATTTTGTGTCTCTCCATTGTTCTGTGTTTTTCTTTGGTAGTGCTTATGCCAAGCACTGTAGACACAAGGGGCTTATCTGCTAAGGACCTGGATATAATTCAGTCCAATTAGATTTTAGAGATTAGAAAATTCCTCATTGATTAGATGGTGTCCTGTCATTAGCACCCATCCCCATTTGGTATACCATGCACATGTACAACAAGTCTGGAATTTTGTGTAAAATACGGCAGTACACCACACAATATCTACATGTATGTTGATGATGTTTCACTTCATTACATCTGATGAAGTAGTTGTGACTGCGAAAGCTCATAGTTATTGCCCTAGTTAGTCTTTAAGTGCTACCCTAATTTTCTTTATCATTTCGATAGACTGACACGGCTACTCACGATTTTCACACATATCCATGGACGTCTTTTTTTTCAAAACAATTAAAAACCTGCTGCAAACTGCTTAGACATCAACCAAAATAATGACCTGCTTGGCATTAGGAGGGCCTGACTCATTTTGATCCTAGTACTAGCAGGATCTTTATTGAAGGCTAAATGACAAGAGGATGCATGTTCTTGTCCTCTTGTCATTTAGCCTTCGATGAAAATCCTGCTAAGATCGAAATACGTCAGGCCCTAGATTTTAACTCCAAGGAATAAATTTCAGGTCATTATTTTGGCTGATGAGCAGTTTGCAGGGCTATTACATGTACTTGTAATGAAAATAATGACCTGAAGTTAGGGTAAGGAGGGCCTGACGTTTCAATCCTAGCAGGATCTTTCTCTTGTTTGTTTGAACCCTGAACCATAGCCCAATGCATGCAAAACCATGGAAAAAGACGAAGAAAATAAGATTTCATCAAAATGTAAATCTGTGTATGGTAATGTACAGAGTTCTAAATGCCATGACTGCATTGAGCAAACATGACTCTGTCTATAAGTCCTCATTTTATTCTGTCAATTTTTTTATTTATGCATTGGAAAGGACTACTGTTCAGCCATGTATCTTGGGATTATAGCTAAGATCCATGCTGAAAGTAGTTTATTCATAAGACATCTCTGAGCTTTGCTGAGATGTGATTCCCAGACTGATACTGTGTAACGGCCATATTCCGCTAGATGGTACACATCTACATGAGTGCAAAATTCCCATAGGGTCATACACAAACTTAACTATTTCTAAATATCCTCTGAACCGGTCAACTAGAAATTGATATATTTTTTTATTTGGAGCATTCTCTATCTTATATAAAAAAAAAATGGGCATTAAAAATGTGTTTTTTTAATAACAGGTAGGCTCCCTACGTGTTACGTTGAGGTCGACTTTTAATTATAACAAAAATGGTTCCCCCTAACCGTTTATTAGCTACAAATATATGACCAGGGGCCAATTTCATAGAGCTGCTAAGCACAAAAATTTGCTTAGCACAAAAATGACTTGCAAAGAACAATCATAAGCGATACACAACACATGATGGAAATTTGATTGTTAACTCTGTCTTCATTAAGACAGAAATTTCATCGTTAGCAAATTTTTGTGCTAAGCAGTGTCGTCAAATTGGCCCGAGTCCTATACATGCATACACATAAATACAGGGACATTGGGCATTTCCTACCAAAGTTTCAGGATTGTATTTATTCACATGAATAAAGACATGAATGTACATGTATCAACATTTTGTAACCATGAGGGCCAAATCTTTGAGAATCTCCAGTCAAATTATTCTCAGCCTTAAGTCATCCTGTGCCCATAAATCAATTGACACACATGAAATCAAATGGCATATATCACTATATCTGATGAAGGTTTTTCCAGAAAAGCCGGTGTTTATTAATGGTATAGTAGTAGAAAGTGGAAAGGAACGTCCGTACTGAGTACTTTCTCTCGGTAATTCACAGCATTTAGCTCAGATGAATATACCACATTGATTTGGTCTCATCTTTAGTGCACGTGGGGATACATGTACATGTGTGTGGATTGTCTGCTCCCTTTACAGGCAATTCCATCTGCAGTTACCATGGCAATAATGTAGTTTCCATCCTTTGAATTCCCGGGCGACTCAGTGGTTCTATTTCCGTCCTCTCCTGTGGAACATCCTGTGAGCCTTTGATCCGTGTGAAAGTGCTGATTGCTTTTGTGCAGGTCCCTGTTGCCTGAGAACACAGTAGAAGCCGCGATTTGATTAAATAGTTGTTAGGGTTATTATGAGGGTACAGAGGCAGGACTTCAGACATTGGCAGGACTAATTATTTAAATCCAGCTTTTTGTCTTCAATACAGATATTGCCAACTTTGTGTTCAATTGTGTTCTTATGACTATTATGAGGATGAAAAGATGCTAAATGTTTGATAACTTAAGATATTGGCTGAAAGGTAGTGACATTTTGGTTGCATACTGCTGGCCTTTATCGAGCTGAAGAAGACATTTGAGGATGTTTGACCATAACAAATCCCAGCCTTTTTGCTTGTTCATATTTTTGCCAAAATGTGGAATAGATAACAGCCATTCTAAGTACACCCACCTATATACCACATTTCTCAGCATATATGAGCCCCTCCATACCACAGTCTAGCCCATTCCAAGAAGGATTTTTTTTGTCCTGACATCTGTTTTCCTTTTTGCAACCTTTGGAGTGACATTTAGACTTGTTTCTCAGGAAACATTGCATTGAAAAGACCTGGTAAAGTCATTTTATTCAGATAGGGAGATACGGAAGAGAGATACTTTGTTTTAAAGAATGGTCCTGAGTTTGTTATACTGCGCTGTGAATGATCAGTAGACGATGGCTACTGAAGCTCAAGAGTTAATAAGATTCCTCTCCAAAAGAGATCTGAGAATACATCCTCAGGATTGGTACATAAAAGTAGAATTTGTAGTGCCTAACTGCTGGTGAGACTCACAAATGAAAAACAAATTCAGTAAAGCCCAGTTCCATTCTAGTCAGGATGTTATGTTCTTTATCACTCCGATGGAAGGAGATATTATTAGCCCAGCTTCTTTGAGATCTTGTACAATTGAGTCTTGATCAAGGATTTTGCCTTGATTTCTGGATTCTTAGGCAAAGGTGTCAACTCCATCTACCGACCTTTTTGCAGGAGTGTGACATATTGGATGGCACTGCCATGATGGTAGAGTGTTGTACAGATACATTTATGCAAACCTTTTGTGACATATTTGTGAATCTGCCTTCTTGTTGCCTTCAAGGCCTACAAGGCCTCTCAACAAAACCCGCAAAAATCAACATCGAATAAAGTTGGAGGAAAAAAACAGATGTTGAGCTTTCACATGATACCAAAGCTTGTTTAAATATGTTTTGATAATTTGAAAGGAAAATAAATGAATTTTAGTGGCACTGTCTCTGTGGGATGTTTAAAGGTGTGACACAGAATTGGTGACAACTAAAGAATATGATTCGTTTTCTGTTTAAAAGCTTGCTGTTTCAAAAATTTAGATTAATTCTGATCTTTCTGTCAGCTGTTTTCATCAAAAATGCTGCATTTGAATATCTCCAAAAGCAAATCCGTTTTAATATTGTGATTGCAGTAATTGAAATTGGAGCACAGTAGGAATATGCACAAATTCATTTGCAAAAAATAGAAACTTCATGAATTGATTCTGATGTTTTTTCTCACAAGTTAGTGTTTGTCAATATGTAAAATTCACTTTCAGGCAACAAAACAATCCTACCAGATATCACTAATACAGAGTTATCGCTGCTTATCAGTCCGGGGTCGATTTCACCAAGCCCTATGATCGATCGTACTTTACAAAGAATAACCCATCATATACTGCAATATCGGGGCTGCAATGCATCATAAGACCTAAGATTGATAGTAAGTTATGATGAGTTTGGTGAAATCGAACGCAGGGCCATTTGAAGTAAATCGTATTGGCTGTAGAGTGTCCTAGACAATTTTCGATCTAATTGAACTCGTTAATCCGACTTCTTCAAAGTCTAAAGAATGTATCGTATGTATGCTGCACTGTGTACGTCTTGATTACTGGTAATTCTTTTATGTAGGTTAGAGTCCTGGCAGGAATCTGCTTTCACCGTCCACCCATACCCTCGTTTCCTCAATCCCAGAGTGATATTAAAAGTAAACATCACGACAATAGCAAATTCCTCGGAGATATCCCCTGCAATTATCCGAACAAAAAGAACCTCTGAACATCCAGACGGACCTCCCTCACGCCTTCATGAATTAATGATAACCAATCCTGAGAGCATTCTGCTAGGATAGGAGTGTTTGTTCAGCGGCATTGATTAAACCGATCCACTGATCTACTTTCTTCCTTTTCAGGGTCACCTCTACTCCTTGGCCCGTACTCTCTTGGAGGCTGCTGAGTACTGCCTTCCAGACGACAACGAGGCCGAGATCAGCCAATCGCTCTATGAACTTGTCAGCCAGTTGTCGGCAGAGAATCAAGACTTGAGACCGGACATCGCGGAGATAGTCAAGATCTGCGAGAGGAACTTGGATGATCCCTCCACTTTCCTCTGCCGCCGGTTGTCATCCATCAGTCGGAGGAAAATTTCCATTGATTCCTGCTATGATTTTCCAGGTATGTGACGTACACTGTATTCACTCTCTAGCCATTCATTCTTTCATCTTGGGCTGGATTACACCAAACACTTATATTAGTGTTAAGATGATTAGTCAGTATCACCATAGTGATTTGAATTGTGACATCACACTTTGTTTTAGCAATTAGGATTAATTGAAACATAAGATCAGTCTTAGTGCTCTGTGTAATCGGCCCCTGGGCTAACAAATAAAAACAACAGAATTATCAGTTGCTGAGAAGTTCTGATTTGTCACAGTTTGCTCTACTTAAAATCAGAGTTACTGTTTTTCATTTTTTTCTCTTGGTCAGTAGCAGCTCAGCTTACAATTTTTCAGACCAAACTTAAAAGGCAGAAACTTATTAACAAATTCTAAAAGCTGATGCAGTGTCCTGGTAAGAAGAAAGGAAAATGACTTGATGTCATTGGTATGATATCAAAGAAGAAAAGGAACATGCATTATTGAGGTGGAACGGGAGTTGAACCTGGTACATGTGTTCCTACCAATACAGGTATCTTACAGATGCATTTGCCTGATTTTAGACAAATTTCACCCCAACAAAGATTCTGATTTTTTATTGAGATTTTTACAATGGAGGACACAAGTTCTTATTTTGTATAGTGGCTTCTCCAAAAACCTGTCCAGGATTAATGACACTAAATTTAAATTCAAAACAAAAATATGAGCCTTGCTCAAATGAAAAATAAAATGAAACTTAATGATTTTATGAAAAGTGGTCTTATCTACATGTATTTAAGTTCCTGACATCGCTAATCGCTTTCATACTCTTTGGAATACATATGTGTACAAATTCAGTCCTTTTGACCTTTACACAAAACTCTTAGCTTACTGACTGAATAGTTTCCCGATCTGAATCCTTGTAAATCCTAGACAGCTGATTTGTGAACATTGTTTGTGCTCTGTTTTTTTTCTCCAGTGAATGATGAGCAACCTCTAAGCAGGAGGCGATCCTCAACAGCTAGTCAGGTGCTCTTCTCAAGAAAGCACAGTCTCAGCAATGGGACGAGTTGGGACTCCCTCAGCCCTTCCAATGTCCTCAACGTTGCTTCCTCACCTTCCCCCTCCCCGACAACTTTGAGAAGTCCGAGTCCAGACCACCAGACTGCCAGAATGGCCGCAGAGAGACGCCACTCGGGGATGTCGGACGGCGGGGAGGAGGTGCCCCTCCGGGAAGCACCGACAGTGGCTGCTCTGAACAACCTCTCACAGCGAGCACAAGACATTCTCAAGAAGATTTACTCCACGAATGATACCCAACCGAGGGCGGAGAAGCTCACAAACGGTGGCGATAACGAGAAGCCCAACAGCAGACGGTCCCCCGTCATGAGGAGGCATAACAGCATCGCAAGCATAAATAGTTCATGTTCTGTGAACCGATTTGGACCAAGGACTAACAGTGTTCCAACATCTCTGCATGACTCTTCAACCACCAGTAAGTCCACATCTCCAGGAGTTCCGGCAATAACAGTGTCGACCATTAGCGAGAATGAGACGGGAAGCAATAGCTCTCCAACTCTAAATTCCGTCAAAGTGTCAGCGGCTCTGGCCCGATTCATGAAATCACGCAAACAGCAGTGTGATGAAAGCTCAGAGGACTCCAGAGTGCCAGAGCAAAGTGATGATGTGCTGGCAATGAGAGAGGATGCAGAGTTTAAAAATGACAGTGGGGATGAGAACTCTGGCAGCACCGAACCTTTGTCACCCCTTGGGACTGAAGACTTTTCATTACTAGAAGGAGGCATGATATTAGATGATCCATGGCTTGATGATGAGGAATCTGAACCCGAGAGTCCTGTGCAATTCAAGAGGACGTTACGCTCTCACAGTATTGCTGCTTTTCATTCTTTTGAGCCTCGCTCCTCAGCCTTCCGCATGAATCAGCATCACACAAGCAAATCAAATGTCAGTTCAAAGTCCAGTCGCTCCAGTCTGAATGACATCAATGAGGAACGCGTCGGAGCCAAACCAAAAGCTGATGTCACGGCTAAGAGAGCCGCAAAAAGGACCGAGTCTGTCACTGGGACAGACATGTCTTACCATTCTATTAGGGACCTCAACAAACTGCAGGACTTCTTTGCAAACCGACGCAGTAGCATCGCCGACTTCAGGAGTCCGGCCGGGCTGATGTCGAAAGCAACTCACTTCACACCAATCGTTGTCTCAGACGGGATGTCCAGCAGCACCAAGAGCCTAACTCGATCCACCAGCTCGCCCAGCGTTGAAGAGGCCAAGGCTAAGGCCAGGGCTGCCATGGAGGCAATTAAGATGGATCTGAAAGCTCCAAAGAAGCAGCCTCCCCCAGCCAACATGCTGGAGTCTCTTGAAAATGATGCCATTGCAAGCTCTGCTCTCTCCCCTCCTGCACACCCTAACCATCTCCCCAAACAAGCTGAGGGAGACCCAACCATAAGTGAAAACAACAACAATCTGTTCTTTGTCCCTCTGGGTGAGCCCAAATCAGTCAATTCCCACAAGATGCCGATAAATGAGATGTCCAAAAGGGAGCAGATTGATGAAGCTCAAGCCAGCCATGACAAGTCACTGAACAGTCAAGACCTTCCAGTTGATAGGAGGAAATATTCAGTGGAAACGGAGGCAGGGACATTGAAAAGTGGCTCCCAAACCAATCAGAGGAGTATATCACGGGACGGTGCAAGCAGTGGTGAGATTCGAGTGCAGAAAGCAAAAGTCACGGTTGTCCAAGGCTCTCCGATCTGTCGAGAAAGTGCTTTCTCTCCGATTCAGAAACCACATAGATCAGGTCAGGATGCACTTGCCTCATCAAAACCTGATCAGATACAGACTCTTTCTGGAGATTCGTCTGTGTCTACCCAGCCGAAAATAGTGCGGCCTACAGCTTCCCTGGCAGTGACCAACAATGGGACAGTCGATCAAAAGAATGCTCCCAAAATCCTAAATAACCAGTCTCAAGCTGTGCCAACAACTCAGGCCCCCATTGTAGCACCGGTCCAACTTATTCAAAATAATCTCTTTGGTCAGATGTCCCCTATAAGGTTACACAGCCCTCAAGCCATAAATCCTCTTAGCAGTCCAGCAACTGCAAGTCAAGTTCCAGGCATGTCAGCAATTCCGAGCGGGCCTGTCATCCCAAACTTTCCCCTCAAAGTCCACCTTCAGCAAGACCCTGCCACGGGACTCTTTCACGTGCTTCCCTTGGACCTCCAAGGGTCACCTGTGATCTTTCAAGGTTCCCCAGTACTTTTGCAAGGGTCTCCCGCTTTGTCACAAGGATCCACTGCTTCCTCTCAAGGGCAGAATGTCCTTCCTCAGGGAGCTACTTCTAGCACTCCAGCTGAAGCATCAATAAGTGTGTCTCAAGGACCTCAAGTGAGCAATGCGGGACCAACAAGGGACACGACCATTGCCCCTTCTGCTCTTGGTAAAGGCTCTGCATCATTGAATATGAATACAGACAGCCAGAAATACTGGAATAGACATAAAAGTCCCGGTGCGAGTAGTGATGGAGAAAGTACCTGCATACCTGTGACCCCTGAAATGCCTCGAAAGGAACCCGCGGAACGAAAACGGGAACTATTGAAGAAACGGAATGAGAAATCAAAGCACTTGGTGTCGCCGTCCAAACGGGCCTTAGCTAAAGGAACCATGAACAGGGCCAGTGAATCAGAGAGCAGTGAATCGTCATACCTGGAGTCCCTTCGTATTAAAAACTCCCCAAAAGTCATGCGCAAGAAGCCCACCAAAGCCGCCTCATCCCATAGTGATCCCGACCGGAATCGGGAGAGAAACCACGATCGCAGCAAGTCACAAAGCCACGACAGATCCATCAGAGTTGAAGAAATGAAGTCCCGGAGTAAGTCTTGCGAGAGGCCTAAGGCCTCTTTGTCTGTCCACAAGACAGACATGAAGGACGCTCCTCGTAAAACTCCGGACAAGTCCAGTCACAGTCATGCCACAAGGTCCCATGTCAGCCACAAGCCACGGGATAATCACTCATCCTCCAAGAAGCTGAGCTATTCCACGGATGATGTTGATGACACACGACCCGTGGATGCCAATCGCCGGCCTGCTCCCTCGCCAGTCTCCATGTCCTCTCTGTCCAGGGATAGCGGCGTGAATCTTCGCTATAGCATGTCCAGTGGGGAAGAGCTTCCTACTCTCTCTGAGGTTCATCTAGCAGACGTCCTCCAGGGGAATGCCAAACTCAAGAAGGTGATTAAGCTGATCAGGCAGACATTCGCATATGATGGTTACTTGGAGAATGGAGTAGAAGACCTAGCAATGGGTAAGTCAGTGATTGATAATATCTATCAGAAAATCACCTTCTACATTTGAACCAAATTATAGACTGAAATGCTGAATGTTTCTCAAAATAGCTGACTTTGACATAATATGAGGCTCTGAATGGGCACACAAAATTCATCATGCAGTGGTCACCGGCTGAATAAAAATGAAACCTGAATTCAACAATAAAAAAAATATAAAACTTTCAGCAGTGATGCATTCTCAGATGAATTCAAGATTATTCAAATTTATGCAAATGAGGATGCATGAAAACACTTTTGAATACCAACGTTACATAGCTGAGCTAACATCCGGAGACCAATTTCACTAACGCTTTGCAATTAATCGCTAAAGCCGAAATCCATCGCTAAACAGAAAATCGCTACGCAAAGTAGTGATCGATTTTCCGTTTAGCGATGGATTTGGACTTAAGCGATGATCGCAAAGTGTAAGTGAAATGGGCCCCTGGTTTGATTAGCAAACTTGCAGTCAGTGCATTACTGCATTATACAATATCTTGGATGTATGCACTGTTGCTGTGCAGTGCTTACCCAACCGCCTGAGTGATGTCATATTCCTCCTATCATTACCCCAGCCGAGTACATCACATCCCTGGGCAAGCTGAGCTGGCTCACGTTCAACAACGCCGTCTCAGAGAAGTTCTGTGACCTGTACTGGGAGGAGGAACTCCTTGAGGATCTGTATGAGGCGGTCAATGGGGAGAAACCAGAGAGGCCTTCCAGTGACATCCACTACAAGCAGAGGTAATCCAGTAGCTTTTTAAGACATTGGTTATTCCACTAGGGTTGATTTGTCATGTTATGATTCATGATTCTCTTCGTTTCAATATCGAATGTTGCCTTGTGGTAGGCCTAAATTCTGAACGGGAAATCTCTTCTACTGTTTGGCCCCAAAAAATATTTGATATGATAATCTACAACCTAATATTATCAGTGGAATGCTACTATAACAAACACAGAGATTGTTTGTTATAGTGGTCGTTCGTTATATTGAACAATGTTCAGCAGGCCTATACATTGTACATAAAAATTGGGAGCCAAGGATGATGTTCGGTATAGCCAAATGTTTGGTATTGCGGTGTTTGTTATAGTGGCGTTCCACTGTAATGGCTGGCCATCTAGAACAGAGTAGAACAGAAGCATTTGTTTTGTGTCTTGGCTCATGTATGTGTATTAAGCCAGCACGTGTCTGAGTTTGACAATTAAGAGAGATTTTTCAATCTAATAAAGTGACATAACAAAGAGCTTCCTTTATTTTGAATCATGTGACTAGGAGGAACCTCTCCTGAGGACGAACAGAGCACACTGTTCGGTCCGGAACGTTGAGATAATACCACCAGTTCTTCTCAGAACCACACACTCTCACTGAAGAGATTACATGGTGTCACCGCAAACCTACCTTCTTTAAGGAGGAACCTGCAGGTTGAAGTTCAAGAGGAAATTGTGAAGCATGAAGTCTGACTATTTTACTTCCAACGACAGACTTTTTGTTGATATTTTTATGACACTAATGAATATAAGAGTTTGTAGTTGATCATGTCAATTTTCATTTCTTGTAGGTCGGCACCTCCTAAAAAGCCAGTCCGTACGAAGTCAAGCAAAGACAATCATTCATTGTCCCATCCGAAGACATGTCCAACAGCAACCTCCACACCTAATGATAAACACAACAGTCAGTCTGGAGAGAGGAAGGTATATCCAGCTTCTGTCTCTGCTAAGAGTAAGGCAGAGACCAACGGAAGGTTGAGGACAACTGGGCAGAAGAGTCGAGAGAAAGGGACGATCCCTGATGCCAAGCTGGAGAATGGTGCAAGAAGGTCCAGTGATCATAAAGATGGAGAGAGGAAAGGGAAGGAACTGAAAACAGATAGGAGAGAGCCTGAGGTTACTCCAGGCACCCTCAGCCCCGCCCGGACGGTGGTTAGGAGTGACTCATCATCGGCCAGCCAGAAAAGGAAGGAGTCAGCAGAATCTCTTCCACCTGATGGAAAATATGTCAAGGATGGACTTTTGTTGAACGGGTCTCACACGAGTCAGCATTCGCATAAACAAGCCAGGACACAAGCCCAAGTGGGACGAGAACACAGAGAAGATGTGGAGAAGAAAAACACTCATACTGACAACAACTTGATTGAAACGCAGATCCAGAGACCAGCAGAGACATCCATGAGCAACAAGAAGAGAGAGCCTCCAAACAGGACAGAAAAGATGCCGAATGCTCTGGATGAATCAGAGGTTCTTCCTAAAGATTTGGAGACAAAGAACCAGTTCTCTGGCAGGAACGGGATACTGATTCGGAGACCTCAGATGGAAGACTGGAGGAAACATGATGCCGATGGGCCGTTGGACATTATAAATGAGTCTCTGCTGCTGGATGCTTCCTTAGGGTCTTCCTCGTTGGATCTGAATACATCCAGGACCAGCCCCACAAGCAGCCTTGCCTCCAGCTCCATCATCAGCCCAGATAAGACCACCCCCGATGACCTCAATGCCAGCCTCACCACGTCCTTCACCTCAAGTTGCCTCACGCCAACCTCGTTGAACTCTCCGACCTCTCAGCAGCATAATAACTCAGACTCTAGCGACTCTACCAATCGGAAGATCAGCGAGATGTGGAAGAAGTCACTGCATCGGCGGGAGAGTCAGGGATCGCTCAGTAGTGCCTCGTCGAGTAACTCTCGCTCTCAGTTCAACAACTCGGACACAATATCCCTGCCATCCATGAGCTCCTTCAGCGAGTCTGTAGAGGACTCGAGGTGTGGACTTCCAGGAGGAGTTTTGTATCGAGGTGAGAGCATTGACCCAAGCGTTGAGGCTTACACTCAACAGATGACTGGGGCTGGAGGAACACAAAAAAACATTGATGCAAAGATCGCCGTAAGTATACAACATCTCCTCTTTTATGTTGGGAAATTTCTAGCCGGGCTTGTTGATTCATGACGTGTGATGTTGGTGAACAACTTTGAATTTAGAAACTTTTGTTGTTTTGTATTGTTAACCAGGGGAAATGATATAACTGTAATTGTTTGAATTGCAGCTGTTTTTGTGAAGAAATGGAACAATTAATTTAAACAAATTGGCTTTTGGTAAGAAGAGGAGTACTGTAAAGTGCAGTGCATTATGTAATTTCTAAATTTGTTTGTTCTAAGAAGGACCAATTGGATGAAAAATAAGTTTTTGTGGAAGATGTAAACAATATTGCTTTTTCAATAGCAGGGATGAACTTGATTCTTCCACAGGTTCTTTTCCCACCTTCTCATCACCTAAATGTTTTCTTTGTGTATAGGTCCCTAATAAGATACATACACATTTGAAGTGATGTTTTGACAATTCAATTGCTTGTTTTTGTTGGTAGGATGTTGAGCAGCAGTTGATGATGGAGAGGAGAATGAGAAGCAAGACGGAGAAGTTTTACAGGAAACTGCTACACAACCAGCAGCTCAAAGGCACAGGTACGTGTACATACCTATGCATTAGTAAACCATTATATATCAATTTCAGATCTTATGCTCATGTACAAAACAGCTGCTTTGCCAATTACCTGCCCCAATCCAAGACATTTTTATCTGTGGAAACAGTAGCAAAGAGACGTGATGGCATCGACTGAAAACATGATGGCACCGACTATGGCAACACTCTTCTTGGCTCTGCTGTTTTCTTGTCTGTTTTTTTTTTTATTGCAAGAACCTTGTGCTACGTATTGGTATAGTAGAGAAGAGCTAGTGCACTAGTGTATCTGGTGAGCCTAATTTTAGTCAAATTCAGAGTCTTAATTTCATGGAAGAATTTGCAGCACCCAGTCTCCCTCATGTCATTTTTTTATATGAGTGGCGAATAAACTATGAATTGAAGATGGTTTCTGATGTTCTTCTTTGAAGTTGGCACAATGACATAGGGAAAACACTGTAAATCAATGAAACATAATACTGCTTGATCATTACAATCATCATTTTGCCCTTATGTTTTTTTAAAATCCATCAGGTACGGACAATAAGAACATGGCCAGTAAGGTGGGTAAGCAGATTCTGGAGATGTCTAAGAGAATAGACTTCCTAGAGTCATCTAAGAAACACCTGGAGATGCTGTATGCTGAGCAGTGGGGGCTGGATCTGGGCTACTTACACTCCTTAGTAATGAGGTGAGGACTGTGAGGGCTATAGTCTAGTCATGAAGTCTAAACAAAAATTTACAAACATACAGGATATAGGTTTGAATGTCCTCAAATTGAGAGCTACATGGCTGACTAATCAGGGCGGGATTCCAACCAACAGCTTCATTTGTGCTTTACAAAGTTGAAAGCTGCAGTCTAGGTTAAGGGCTACTATTGTAGACAAATGTAGAAAGTGGTGGCATTGTCATGTCTCATTGAGTCGACCAACCATAGAACAGACAGAAGTAAGGAGCCAAAAGTGACACCAGGAGAAAAGATAAGGTGCTCAGTTGACTTGATAATAGGACTTGACATTCTTTTGGAAGAAAAAACACCATTGTTCAGAGGGCAACATTTTCATCTTTAAGGAAATCTTTTCCCGCTTATATTATACGTCATACCAAACTCTCTCAGCTATTGTGTGATATTTCAACATGATTTGTTTTTCTTTTTTTCTTCTGAAGCACTGGGAAGATGAGCCTTGACCTTCGACCTACAGAAACCAACCCTCTGCTAGCCTTCCACACCAGTCGCAATAAAGTTACTCTACAGGCTGGCCAGCCTCTTGGTCTCTTCTCGTTCTTGTATGCACGGTCAGTCAGTCTTGTATTTTCTTAAACTGTGTAGATACATGAATCATTCTCACATCACACCAATCTTGACAGAACTCCACTGGTTACCAGTACAGTACCGAATTAAAGTACAAGATCCTGCTACTAACATATAAGGCCATACACAACCTAGCTCCAAAGTACATTACATCTCTAATTGAAGAACACCATCGACACGGCCCGGCTAACACACTCCAGGAATTGTCCTCCAGGTTCCATTGGTCAAGACCTCGGACATACGGGGACCGTTCCTTCTCATCAGTAGCTCCATGGCTTTGGAATTCACTCCCTCTTTCTCTCCAAATTTTACAGGACTTTAAAATTTCAAATCCGGCCTCAAAACCTACTGTTTTCAGCAATTTAGTGATAAATAACTGTTGGTGGAGCCGTCGCCTTTGAATGTGTTTGTACAGATCACACAGATCAAAATTGAATGGCGCTATATAAATGCTGTGCATCATCATCATTACCATTGATTGTCAGATCAGGAATCTTGTGCTTATATCTCTGTGTGGATTGGATTCTGTTCTTTGATGTAGGCATGCTCTTCTGCAGGGATACCTTCACCATTTCTTCTACACGTATCACTACTTTACAACCTCGGATGAGTTGTTCCGATTCATTGCAACAAAGTTCACCTCTGCACTCAGGTAAGGATGTTCAGACAATGTGTGCACCACAGTGAAATGAGAGATGCATGAGAACATGAGTAATGAGATGGGCCTAGATGGTAGAGTGCATTATTTGAATACTTGTCTGTCACACCGTATTGTGACAGTTTGGTTATAGTTACCGCACTATGAGCTGACTGATCTTCCACTGGTTTTGTGCATATAATACATCATGGTATTCAGAAGGTCGCCAGTTCGAATCCCGCTCCAGTTAATTTTGTTTGTTTGTTAAATTTTCAATGACATATATCCTAATAAATCACTTACCAGTAGTGATGTGGGAACTAGAATTCTACAATAAGTCACCTTGTGGTACCTCATAAAAACCTTTAACTGCGTGGTACAACCAACAAATTGTACATTGCTCGAGAATATTGGTGTTACAATCCCTGTCAAAGCCTCACCAAAGCAATTCAATGAATTAGCAATTAAGATCTGTGATTTGATTTTTTTTGTCTTGATGTTTTATAGTATGGGAGCCCAGGACATGGAATATCGAAGCAAGATCATGTGCAGGACGTTGGACATCCTACAGGTCTGGGTTGAAGGCTTCTATGAGGTGGACCTGAGACCCAACTCACAACTCCTGCAGGATGTACTGGTCTTCCTCACAGACAAGGTCAGTACGTGGTCTCATGTCAAACTCTCTTGATGACCTACAAGGCCATTCATGTTTTTTTTTCAAGAATACTGTGCACTGTCCTTCTGTATTAAGTGATAATATTTCTCCATTTTATCCTCAGGTTGTGCCGGTCGATCCTAATGGTCAGTGCCTTGTGCAACTCTTAGAGAAACACCACCAAGTCCGGCCAGGCTCCAGTCTAATCCTCGCTGCCCAGAAAGAGGACATCCGGGACCAGCTACCGATGGACAAGGTACCAGTGAAGTTTGTTTCTAATTAATCATTGAGAAATGAAACAAGAATCTGTGAATGTCCCTTTGTTTAGATTCTCAACTGTTTGTTATCCTTTCTCTCCTGAGGATGGCCAGAGCACACTGGCCGAAACATTGAGATATTTTCTCTCTCTGGTCCTTCTCGGGACCACACATCTTCTAAAATGAGTGTACATGGTGTCTCCGCAAACCTTAGGCCTACCTAGTTCTTGTTTGTTATCCCTTTACAGTGTCACATGAATATGTTCTAAGTGTATCTATGGGAGAAAACTGATAACTTTTGTCTTTCGTTCCTCTTCCTTCCTCCTAAGGCCTCCGCCTCCAAGGATGCTAAGAGCCTCCTTAGTGCTTCAGGTCGAGGCAGGCTGAAGGCAGGCATCATGTCATGCCTGTCCAAGAAGGATTCCTCCTCAAAGCAGACGGACAGTGCCTACCTCCCTGCAGTGTCTATGGAGAGAGACGGCTTCTCCCTGGGTGACCATACCTCCCTGGCCATAGCCCATCAGCTCACTCTGGTTCAGCAGGTAAAATAGGGAACTGGCTACTTCTCCCAACCACTGACAAACTTCAGAGAAACAAATCCTCAAACTGATTATAAAGTGCCAGCACAGGTTATCCTTAGATTGAAGGGTCAGAGTCCAGCCACAGCTAGAATCATCCTTCTTGGGTTTTTGAGCAAGATACTTTGTCACTCTGTGCCTCGATCTCTCCATCCAGAAATGGGCACCTAGTTGTCTTTGCAGAAATATCTTGGTGTTGGTTTGTTTATTTGGGGTTTACATACAGCACTCCACAGGGGCTGTACACACTTTACACACGCTGTACACACGCAAATAGTTGAGATGGCTTGAAAAGCATTGTGGATGATTTAGTGAAGTGTACCCTTCTATGATATCATCGTCCTATTGTTTGATTGTAGGAGTTGTTCCACTCTGTCCATCCTGTGCACTACCTCAACTCACGCAGTAAAGGCATCGGCGTCAACACCAACAACTACGACGGTAGTAGCAGCAGCAGCAGCAGCAGCAGCAAAGGTGCTGGCACGGAGGCCGGTGAGGCACCTAGCCTGTTCATGGCACAGCTTGGGGATGAGGGAGCCATCGGGGCAATGTTGAGTCACGCTAAGGACGTCTCCCTCTGGGTCTCTGCCGAGATAGTCAGCTGCAGCTCAGCCAAGGTGGGTTGAAATCTCAAATTTGGAAAGTTCTGATTTGCACACTTAACCAAAATGTGTGAGTTCACCTCGAAGCACCCATGAAAGTTGGTGAAATAATTGACTGACACTAAGGTGTTATATTGCATAATCTATCACCAAAGTTCAAAAGAAGATGTTAAAATGAAAAAGACAGAGACAGTACCCCGAGTTACCATTTCCATTTCTTTTAATGTACACATTTTTTTTTCAATTGACCACAGTCCCAGCTGGTACTACTCTGCAAGTTCATCAACGTTGCCAAGGCCTGCTATGACCTGAGGAACTTTGCCACCTGTGTCCAGATCCTAGACTCATTGGATAGCCTCATCGTCCGACAAGTGCCTGTAAGTATGGTCATGGGTAGCTCCATGGTATGGCCATTTATGTCCAAAGTCTCTTTAACAAAGTGACACCAAGAACTTCGCCACAATTACCGAAGCCACAGTTACCGAATCGCTGCTTGGTTATTGGCCCAAACCCTTGGATCCCCTAAAACCTATAAATAGATTAAAGTTGGAAATCCAGATAGTCTGAAGCAGCATGCTGACCATTCACAGCTGCACATAATGACGCATTGTGTAACTGCATGCAGTACATGTTCAGACCCAGATGAAGCCCTTACCATAAGGAGAATGATTAAAAGGAAGCTTGAAGAACAAGGTAATACTTGGCTGCCTAAATTGCGGAAAAGGAAGATGAATTTACAACTAGCCCTAATATGACCTGTCATCTTTTTGTATTGAATTCTTCTACAGGCTTGGCGTAACCTACCCTCTAAGGTGGTAGCCCTATATGAGGAGCTGTGTGCAGGCAAGGTACTCCTCCAGGGTGACAGTGAGAGTCTCATCAAGGGTGATGCCCACAAGGGTGCCCCTACCCTACCCTCCACCTTGCTCTTCCTCATGCATGTACAACAGCTAGAGATTGGTGGTTTCAGACTGGCTAATCGCATGTACAAATGGACTAAGATGAAGTGAGTACCCATCCAGGATAAAACAACTTTAGGTTTGGGAAGGGACAGAGTTGACGCATTATACCAATCTTGTGGTCAAAGAATAGGTTTCCACATCGTACTCATCAAAGATTAGATTACAGCGGGTACAGGTACATTCTGCATTCACATTGAGATGACTATAGTGCATCCAAACCACTTGGCACAATTAACAATTTACAGAAAAGCACACAAATGCTGAAGACGATAACTTATTGAAAAGAAGCGTACAACAGGCTGGGCTGGGGAGTGAACGAATAATGAGGAGTGGATGAAATACGCTGTACCATAGGGAAGGGGACAAAGGGGTGTAGATTCAGGCAGGCTGCAAGGGGAGCAAGGACAAGGATGTTCAGTCCAACAGGAAAATTCAGGCAGACTGGGGAGGAAGGATGAACAGACCAAGAGAGAAATGCTAAGAGAAGATGAAATGGAAAAAACAGCTGAAATATGAATCAAATGAGATCATTCTATCTTTCCCTTTCCAGATCCATTGCCAAGTTTGTCGACCAGATCAGAGTCTTCCAGGAGCATGCCTACACCTTTGACTCCAACAAGGAGTTGCAGGACCTGCTCGGCCAGCGCATCCTGGAGAGCTGTGATCAAGACATCCACGTCCTAGCTGCCAGGCACAGCTCCAACTTTCACCAGCTACCCTCTGACAAGAGCTCACGACGGCTGCAGAACGCCTTCCAGAGGGTCAAAGCCACTTTACACTGACGAGTCCAAGAGCAGCCTCAGTGGATGCTTGATCCTTCTCCTAGCTATCCGGGCTTTGCCCTACCATAAATGAGGAATCAAGATTGGGAGATGCTATGTGTTTAACCACAAGTGAGACTGCAAGAATTTCGCTGTCTGCCCTTGCGTTCTATCCACATTGCACTCCTCTGTATCTTGGCTGATGACTTAAACACAGAATGATGATGATGATAATAAGTGAGGACTTTTCTTGGTAACTTGGGCTGGTGCTCCTAGATCCAAGAATTGCCTACATTTGCTTCAGTCATGGGATGTTGTCCATTGTGCATGGACCGCCAACCAAATCTACATGAGTCCTATTTCTGAAGGGACTTACAAGCTATGCATTGGTATATCGTGTGCAGCAATTTGACATAGTCTGGGTGTGCATACCTAGCACTTAATGATTTACAGGGCTAGTCATAGTGTAAAATCAGTAGGAAGGTCTTAACCCTGACTCACTGCAGCAGGGTACAAAAAGCTCCATACAGACAATTATTAGTCCGTAAAAAGCCTGCAGAGAGTTGAACTGAACATGGGAAGGAAAGGTAGTCTTCAAACGGTGAATTCCACGTAAAACTGACGTGAAACAAACGCTCAGCTTCCGAAATGTCTCCACACTTTTGGTTTCATATTGTGCAAACTGCAAAACACTTGTTGAAATTCATCTTTAAGGTACTAATACTTGCAGTCTTGAGCTCGATCTGTTTACTATAATGAGCCCCAGATGGAATGCTTGATTATATCCTTATTAAAAAAGCACATCACCAGTTAAGTACACAATCCACCGTCCAAATCACAATGTGTACTTTTTAGTTTAGTTTAGATCTTTGAATGTGCAAGCAACACGTTTAAAATGACTGATTTGGCCATCCATCTTCAGACATACTCGAAGCAACAGTATTAAATCAAAACTATCTATGAACAAGGTAATTGGGTTTTTTTTTCTTGGTATTTTTCTTGGTATTTCTTGGTATTCCATCCAAAGTCTTTCACACAGAGTATTTTAACTTCTAGTTTCTGCAAGCAGTTGAGCAAGATAAAAACATTATATGGATAGATATACAGATGCAACAGAACAGGATCAGGGGGAATAATCAAAACATAATTCATGTGGCCTCAGACAAAAGAAAATGAACCTCAGTCATTTGGCTTTCTATTGAATTACTTCTAGCTCGCATTGCTACAGGTTCTAAATATTTATCAGAATCTTGGGCATTCATCCTGTTCATGACGGCATTTCTGGTGTATCTTTATTGAATTATGGATTTTGTTCTGTTGCTGCAATTGTTTACCTCCTTTGGTATTTGAAAGGAGTTTTGACAGATTATAGACACTTTTAATTAGTTGTTTCCTATCCTTCATATTCGTAGGTTCCTGGCTTTGGTGGGTAGTACTACACCGGCTTCCGTAAGTGCTTTTCACGGCATACATATGACGCATTGCAGCCCTATGTAGAATACGATGGGTTATCCTTCTTAACTCGACTTCCGATCGATCGTAACGCTTTGTGAAATCCACCCCAGCTTGAATCATTGTGCTGGGCTGGTTTGGGGCACAGATGAAATGGTAGAGATAATAAGTAGTTTGTTTTTTATTATTTATTTTTAGACATTCCGGTCCATTTTTAAATAAATCTAGCTTTCAATTCCTGTATCTTTCATAGATTTATAACTGGAGAATTGTATTTATGTGTTTTTATCGTCCGTCCAGTGAAACCATGAAACCTTGAAATGTTTTTTGTAAATCTAAGACAAGAAAAAACCTGTTTTATGAATAATGTACATATAAAAGAAGTTTGTTCTATGTATATATAATTTATTTTGCCAAAGTATTTTGTAAATATTGTGAAAAATAAATGGAAATGGAGTTATTCTAATATTGACAGAGAATAATAGTCTGTGTTTTAAGTTTGTGAAGTCATTGTTACCATGGAAACCACACAATTAATAATTAATATGAATATAACCGAGGATGGGACCTTAGAGAGACTTTCCCATAGGGTCGTGCACAAACTGCACTTACCTATTTCTAAACGTCCTCCAAACCAATGAATTTGAAATTGACATATGTTCATATTGAGAGCATTCTCTGTCTTCTATTAAAATATGGACAGTACAGATATTTCTTTAAAATGTAGCTGGTATAATAGGGAGACACTGAAAAGTCTACCTAAGTCCTGATGTCTCCCTAATGTACAGTTTTAGATGCTAACGATGATGTTATCATAATGATAACCATCTCTACTCTCATTTTGGCCAACTTGATCAGATATTGAGAGTTACTTTGAAGTTCATTACTTAATTTCAGTACACACAATTATTGTTTTCAATATGAAATGTCAAGTACATGTCAGTATACATGTCACCAAGTTCAGTTCAAGGTTTACCCCTGTCATATTTTAATTATCCCACTGCAATATTACAAATTTCATTACCAATATACACATTGACAAAAATTTGCAACAAGCAATTAATATCAGCAGTTTTAATTCAACCGTTTTTCAGTTATTCTAAAATTTATATTACAATAGTAATAACAGACAGATTTGATTTAATATGACTATTAATCTGAGTCTGAAACAGACTATTTCCTAGGCACAAAAACAAAAACTAAATTCCACCGAAGATAATCAACAAGATAAATATCAAGTAATACAGTAATTAAAATAGATCTTCATCTTTTTACACAGCTCCCGTAATGCATTCAATCCAGCTTGTACGTATAATTATAATTTTTTCATCATTTTTATCATTAATGGTATCAAAAGGCCAATTTTGTCTGAAAAGTAAGCGCAGAAATTTGAACATGACAGTGTAAGAAAATATGTCTTCCAACCAAGGATAACGTATAATTCCATTTCTTAAAAAACTTCTCATAGCACTTCTGTGATCATTTTTTTCTCTTCTAATTTGTAGGAGGCTCTTCAAGGACAATTTCTGAACAAGAAAATGACTTAATAACCTAAGGTAAGATATGCATACAATTACAAGGGATATTTTCAGTTTTTAAACATGATCATACTTTAAAACACATTCTACAATCTGACGATCAACTTTTATCATGAATGACACTGTTAAAGCATGATGAACTTAACACCCAGAATGATACCATTCACAACAATGAAGGATACAAATCATTAAACTGCGACGGACACCAGTTAAACAAGATATATACAGCCATCATTAAACAAGACAGGTCACCATGGAATAACCGTAATGGGTCTCAATCATACCCAATATTGATCTCAACGAAAACCATAATGGGTACCAATCACACGCAAAATGAATACAAGTCATCAATGATTAACCAGGATACCGGATGTGTACCAGCTTACCACCAAGACAGAAACCAATCGCAACTACAGTAGTTACCAATCAAGTACATGCACAACAAGTACGAAGTACCATAGACCTACCCTACAGACAATACTTCCAACATGACTTGTCAGTATTCCTCCATCATGACTCGTAATTTGACTCATATTCCTGAGATTCTTCCCAACAACAAAAAGATTAAGGCACCAAATGAAACAAACACGTCGAACCTCAAAATGGTGCAAACTCTGAAGACAAGAAGAGATGAAGAGATTATAACCAGAGCTGGCATTGACAACAGCACACACCATCAAACTGGGCAATGACCATGATGACACTGACATTTAACTGGGCAAAGATACTGACATTAATGAATTTCAACAATCAGTTGAAGCAGTCTTTTGCGGATGACTTGAATAGATCATACAGTCATGACAGTGCAGATGAGGGCAAACTCACAGTAAAGATCATCAGCTCTGAGATCTCCAAATGATGATGCCATAAACGTATACATTCTTAAGTCATCACCTCGTTACAGTGATGTTCCACAAATCTAATGTAAAATACCACAATGATCACACATGATTTAAAAAATTCATTACTCTTTTGTGTGTACAAGCATTTATGTTGTATGAAACATCATTATCCTGAACACATTACCCAATGTACAATCATGATGTACACCAACAGACCTGCATTTACAGAACAAACCTGTGTTGAGGTTTGCTGATTTCAAGTTAAAACATACTGGTACCCAATTGTTGCATTGCATCTGCCAAACCACTGGATGGTTACCGCAGTTACGCAGCAATGGAAAAAACGTCTTTTTTTATCGTCAGGGCAACAATAATGATTTCTAAGCATATTTCCAAATTGCCCGGTAACAATGGTAACTGAGACATTCCTCCGATAGATAGTTCAATTGACAGCTTCTACATGTTAAAAAATCATTGAAAGGCAAACAAAGAAAAAATTAACTGGAGTGGGATTTGAACCTGCGATCCTCGGAAAACTTCACCAGTACAACATTCCACGACCACAGGTTCGAACCCCACCCCAGTCAATTTATCTTTTGTCGCCTTTCAATGATGCAAAATTAATCCAGTCAGTTTTCCTTGTTATCTATATTAGATGCTAAGATATTTGTTGAATGTTACAACTGCAATAAACAATGCTGTGTCTGAGTCCGGTCAGTCTGAGACCGAGTCTGAAACCAGACTCCAGTCTCTCAGCACTGACAATAAATGTGCACCCATCAAGAATTTTGTGGCTGAGATTTTACATCAACTAGAATGCCAGTAAAAAGTCTCCATCAACAATAAGATACTTTAAGGAAAAACAAAATACATTAAATAAGATAAATACAATTTGTAACAAAATGATTTCCAAAACCAACAATCTGTACTTGGAACCCTGATTAATCTCATGCTTGCTTGATTAATATAATATTAATTATAAATAGTTAATATAGTTTCCTTTTTTACAACAACGATAAATTGATCTGATCTACATGTAATTCTGACTACCGGTAATCATAAAATAAGCAGTATGATGAGTGCTCTAGAAATAACAATCTACAAAAAAAGCTATTGTAAAATTGGGATCAGACACTTTGTAGCTTGAATCTACACAGTGCAGTAAAGTTGCGCGCTAACAAAAAAAGGAATTACCTTACTTATTCTTCAACAGAAAAATTCATGCAAAAAGGTAGGATATGATTCATGAGGGTTTTAGAGCAGGAAATGTTGTTACATTTCACACACTGACACAGACTGGATGTCAGTATTAACTATGGCCCTCTTCCAAACCTCGGCTCTGGCTCAGGCTCAGTCGCTGTCATCCATATGCTGAAAATATAGGTTGTGGCTTTTCATTGAAGCCGAATCTCTGTTTTCTTGTTCAAAATAGAGTTATACTTCCAAACCGCAGCAAAAAGCCTCTTTTTTTATACCAGTTATTCTAGAATGAATTCACAAAATGGAGCAGAAGCCAGAGTTTGAGCCAGAGCAGAGGTTTGAAAAAGGGCCATGGTCTCATCTCACAGATGTACAATATCCTTACAGATCAGCAAGGTGCATACATTATAAGTATAACTAAACACACCGTTAGGATTATCGTGCAATTGGTTAATATAGTGTTATCATATTCACTACGGAGGATTGTAAATGTAGTAAAATGCAAAGGAGCAAGTCATGCCACTTCTTGTCCCCCAACAAAATTTGAAGTGAAAAGTGTCTCTGACTCCCTGCTATTCTCATCTACATGTTAATAACATTCAAGCATTTGGCATGACTCATGCAACTGCCATGCATGCAACAACCCAAGACAATTGTCACAGATCTCCTAAAGTGAATATCAAAAAAGGTAACAAAACCCGGCCAAGATTTAGAGGATGTTCCATCTGTCTTGTAAGAAAACCAAAGTGTAGTTTGTGATTTCATGTTTTCATCCTATCAGACCTTTTAATGAAGGGCTAACAACTTTTGCCTTTTATGACAGGGTTTGTAAAGATTAAAAACATATGAGGCTACTACAGTTTGGAATTTATGCTACAAACACGACAAGGCAATTGGAACTTGGGAAGCGGTTCCCAGCAGGAACTTAAACTTTGCAAAGACAATGACGGCTACTTAGAAATGCGCAAATTAACGAAGGCCTCGGCTAAAAGCTGTTCACTTCAAATCAGAACCTAAGAGGTAATTTTTCTTTGTTTTCTTAATTGACCTATCTTTTATACATGCAGATATGTACATATGCAGAAAGCATTCAAGCAAATCTTTCATTTTTAAAGCCATAAAACAATGGTTTCTTTGTTTAATCATTATCATTCAAACTGGATAAAGGTTAAATTTAAGTTTAACATGTGAAGCATGGAAAATGCACATACTGAATTATCTGCATTCAAATCCACATATTTGGCTTATGATACATGCAGCATAGTAATTAAAAGTCTAATTAGTAAAGAGTGCATCAATAATGAATGCAGTAAACGGAGATAGCACAAATTTGACATAAAAAAACACCCCAACCATTTTAAAATTTAAGTGGCATACAACAGCAAAGTTATCGGCCAAAACAAACTCGCCCTCTTTTTTTGATCAACAACGGCTGAAAAATTGACTAAAATGGCCTCAAAACAATGTGTCACCACTTTACCATTTCAGGTTTGTAGAGCCAAGGTCTATAGAGCCCAGGTCTAGAGAGCCCAAGCACTGTTACTCCATATAGCTTCAGTGGATGAACTGCAATAAATGTTCCTCCAGACAAATTACCCAGGACTATTATTAATGTCCTAAATCATCCAAATTATCAATTTATGGAAAAAAAAACCTTGCAATTTCAATCCAAATTTTAGACTCGAATTAAAACTTACTATTTCTGGAACCCTCCCTAAAAAACCTAAAAATAAAAAAATTAAAGACTTACAAAGAAATGCTCCCATCAAACAAAGACAACTGAACAATCCGCAATCCTCACTGGTAGTATGTGTGTCTGTTTGTACTGGATGGAGGCGGGTTACCAGACATTGTCATTATCCATCCATCTCAGCTTGATCTTGGGGAGATGACACGTAGACCGATGTAGATACTGTGATATGAAGACAACCATTCAGAGATTCAACGACAGATACTAAGAATATGATACATGGTTACACAGACATGTCCCTGGTCTTTGACACCAGTCCAGGGGCCGATTTCACAAAGCAATAAGATTAATCTTACCCTACTGTGTTTTTGTCCAAGAAATGCAGATTCATGGGCAAAAATTAAAAGGAAGATAAAGTAATAGTCATCTGTGAAATTTTCAGTCCCATACGGTGCCCACGTTTTGAGAAAACCTCCCACAATATTTTAAAATCTTTTCACCATTATTTTTGATCAAAATTGTTTTGGTCAATTGGTTTTACTTTTGTCTGTTTCAGGATGCTATCAAAGTGTGTACCTCCAACTGTGACTCAATCCTAATTGCTAAGCAAAGTGTGATGTCACAATGCAAATGACTACGGTGATATTGACAACTCATCTAAAGATTAATTTTAGTGTTTTGTGAAATCAAGCCATAACGATGAACATAAGAGCACATTTCAGTGGTAAGCAGCGCTATGAACTCAAGCCCTAATCTCAGAATGACTCAAATGCAATTGAGGATAATCTTCACTGTTCCCCTGGTACTCACCCGATGCCCAATGTGAGAAGGTTAGTGAGAATGAGAGATGGAATGAAGACACTCAGGACCTCAGCTGACAGAAAGTTGCTCTTCATTGCCTTGGATTTACGGATACTCAGCCTGGTATGATCAGGATGCTTGAAACGAAACTCCCTGAAAGACAAAAAGATACATGGGAATTAACACTGGATGCTGGAAGCCAAGCTCACTCAAGGTCATATCACAATAGCATAGAGGATAAAAGAAAGTTGAATAAGAATGTGGACTTTTAGCAATATTTGGTAATAACAGGGATCCTCTGAAGTGGAAAAACATCCCTCTTCAAAATACATGCTATTCTAGAAATACTTGAAGTGATGTCTCATTTGACAAACCAAACTTTAGGAATCTGACCAAGAAAATTATTTGGTGAATCATCTACATGCATGTACACGTGAATATTGAATATTGTTCTAAATTATGACAAATGATTGAGGTACACTTCACACAAAGTCTTTGAACTATGGAAATTGGAAAATCTGGTTAAAAATTAGGAATCTACCTTAAAGAAAACCTGTGCATGAAATGTATGAGTCAATGTTCTTAGCCCACTCCCAATAAGAGAAGATCTAAACGACCCACATCTCTGAAACATTGTTGGAAAACTAGATCAGAAGGTCAGAGTGTCAAACTTCCTGCTTCTCTAGAAATAGCAGAGTAGAACAGGACACAGGAAGTAAGAGCTTGATCAGCTTTCAGCGTTTCCCTGAAGCGACACCATGCCCGTCCGGCAGAGACTATTCAACTCTCAGCAATGTGTTTACAAAAATATTATTGTTTGGAAATATAAATCATTTCATAAACATCTGAAGCTTTAGGAGGATAGGGTGAACGAACTGGAAGAAGTGGGAAGAGCAATTTAAGTTCAGAGTTGGAATTGCTGCTATGATAATTATGTTTCTGTATCAAATATTGTTATTGTACATTTATATGTGGTTTCATTTCTTACTTTATCTATTTTATTTTAGTCATTGATTTGGGGAAGTAATACAATTTTACATTCCAAGATTTTTGCTGTAATCAACTGAACGTGATAAAAAAATCATTTATTTACAAGGTTCATTATTTACTTTAATTGTCATGAAGTTCAACTGTGGAGATATTTTTATTTTGTGTAAAACCGTAAACCAGAATAGGCATTTGAAAAAAATAAATCATATTCAACCTTTTCTAAATTTCACCAGGAATAGGGGCATCCTTACAGAGAGTTGCATCATTCCTGCTAATAGACTTACTTTGGAGGGAGAGGTTCAGGTCGGCTAGACCAGTCCCAGATCCACTCAGCAGTTCCCTGGACCAAGCCAGCACCTGTCTCTGGCAGTAGTGGCGCAGTCTACATGCACGAAAGAACAAAGAAAAAACACTGAAATTATAATCAAATCAATAAATGTGTGTGGCATATTTCAGCCGATGGGGAATATTTTCTGAATACCTAATATGAAAAGGACAACTACAGTGTATGCATGTTATACACAAAAAATAAATCAGAGTTTGTAATGAAGAAGAACATTAAGACGTAGATATTATTTCACAAACATGATGCTGAAGACAATCTAAACATTCCAAATGCTGCAAAAATGACACTCCAGGTCCGGATACTGGGGACGATTTCACGTAAGTCGTATTTCGCGATCATCGCTATCATACGTGATGTGAAATTGTTACTTTTACGTTCTAAATCGGCCCCTGGTTGGTTTTTTTAATTCAAATTCCTTTGGACATGACAGAGAACAGGAAAAACTTGGCTAGAAAATTTTGTTCAGACTGGAAGGTGAACCCATCTGCATCTGCATCAATGTACAGTATGTAGTGCTCTAGTCCATGTCTAGTCCTTCAGTCCATGAGCAAGACAAACAGCACGCTGTAGGCCCAGCTACAGTATTTATAAGTACTGTAGTTTTTGCATCATTATTAAGGGCACACCATCATCACATCATTATCATTCCAAGTTTATGCCTGGATAAATATTGAGGCCCTAGAATACATGATTTGTCACTTTAAGAATGATTTTATTTCTCTGTGATTCCTTCTTTCTTATTTGGCTGCTTGCATAACTTGCCCATGAGTTGTATTAGTCACACCAGATTGGTGATCTTCATTTTTGAAAACAAATCTAGCAAAGTCTTGGCACAGTGTTATTGCATTCATAAAATAAATCAAGGGAAAAGGTAAAGTTCATTTCTCTTGTTCTTTGTTGTCATCTGCAAATTGGATTCTATTTTCCATGAATATACCGAACAAAATTTCCAGGGTAATGGTTAATCCTTTCCCTACTCACATCTCCATTGGCATGAACAAACAGTACGTCCCATATGTCAAGTTATGCAAATGGGAGATTTAATAAATTCATGAAATCAACAGATAATCCTCTCTGGATTCAACAGGCAATTTAAGCTGGATCTCAAAGGATTTTCAATTGCAAATTGCAAAACGTCTGCACTTTTCATTCAAATCATATGCTAAACTGAACTTATGAAAGCTTGGGATTTATTCCACAGGGATTAGCATGCATCATCGGAAAGATCGAAAAACTGAGGGTTGACAGATTAAGTTGTAATGTACATACATGTATGTATGGTATAAAGACTGTGAAAGTAAAATTTGTTTGGCAGTAATGCTCAACATTTTCAGAAAAGAGTAAAATAGATGAAATTAATCTATCAATTTTTTAATGGTTAAAGAACATTAGTTTGTGCTACTTTTCAGTGTGGAAAATTATGTAATTATCAGGTGCACCTATTTGGTCTTGCAACTGCAGGCAATGCATGTACAGAATCAATTAATTCTACATCAATTTTACGTCCATCTGGTATTTTAAATCTTTTAAGCCTTTTAATAAAAATATAAATCTTTCTTTTTAGCATTTTCTTTTGTTACTATACAGTATAAGGTATTACATTTCTAATTTACATGTACATACAGTTTGTATTTGATATAATTAATTGTTGATAATTTATTTGATGATAATTTATTTGTTGGTGTTTTAATGAGCTGCCCAAACTCAATGTAATTGTTTTTTAAAGGATAAATAAAGCATATTTTGAATTAAATGGAATTGAATTGAAAAGCAGAAAATACCATGTGCATGGTAAACTGAAACAATGAATGACTTATAAGTTATGTTTGAACTAGAGTCTTAAACAACTCAATGACAAGATAATGGGTCAAAGAACACAATAGATCTGTGTTAATTTGTGCTGGTACATGTATACATGTATGCCAAACAAAGAGCAAACAAGTTGCCAACCTTCACGTACACAGGTACACAAAGGGATGAGCAGGGATCACCTTATTTTGTCACACAATGGCCTTAGGATTATGATACACAGATACTGTACATGTACCATCAAGGCTACAATGAGTCATTGTAAGGACCAATGAGGTCAAATAATTTGTATGTAAAGGAGAATTAATCCAATTTACAATACAAAAAATTGGCTCTGATCACTGTCATAATCAATTTTCAGGTTTCACCTTCCGATGAATTCCAGAAATACTGGGCTGAAGGTTTCAGTGTTTGGTCTATTATCAATTATGGATGTCTGATTGTATTTCATGTCTCTAAGTGATTATCCAGTGCAGTGTCTCATCTTGTTATTGCTAGATTCCCATGGACATAATTAAGATGATTATTACTGTTGATTAATAATCAATACAGGTATGCAGACTTAAATAATCTGTGAGATGTATGAAGTATATGCATGTTTATTGTATCAATATCCTGTTGGTTATTGGTCTGTGTTTACTAATCACAGATTTCATCTGAATCATAATTGCATTTACCAAATAAATGTCATAGTGCACTAAAGGTTTATGTTCAACTCATTCACAGCAGGCTTGTAATGCTTGTATTGATAGTAAATCTTAAGGAGACATGTAGATAGCATCACCAGACACTCAATGTAAATACACCACTAATTACATGTAATATAACCCTCCCAAACAAGCCGACTTTCAAATCATGTCCATGACTGACGCCATTGACTATGTGATGAACATGTAATGGTGTTGATCTTTGTACCAATATCCCAAGGTTTGACAGTAGAGTTGACAGAGACTGGCCTGAAGCTAAACTATGAACCAGATGGAAACGCACTTTGTAACCCTTAGACCTTAGCTCGTTTGTTTATAGCCGAGGTCATGAACTCTAGGCTGGGTAATCCTCAGACAGCATGACTTCCCACCCCTCTCCCTTCTCTTGCCTGCAAGTGGGTGTATATGACTGGTACTGACTGGTACACACGTGCAGCCTACATCATGTACATGCAGTCTTATCACTCCTTCTGCCTTGACTTTAGAGATCAGCCCCTGAACCTAAATATAGACTACAGGATGAGCTCTGTACAGGTTAAAGGCCTTGAAGTTCTAGAGCTCTAATTCAGTCATATAACATCTGACCACACCAAGCAAGAGTGACTCAAATGGTCTCCCCTGGAGAACTGCATATAATCAGCAAATCCTAACTCACTATGAGTTGTCATTTGCTTACATTCATTATGTGGAGCTAAAAAACGGATCATGGTTCCTGTGATCTTCTGGAAGGATAAGGCCTTAAATCTCTGGACTTTAATGATGCAGCCAGCTTTTCTGAAACTTTCACTCTCCTCAGGATGAACAGAGCACACTGTTCGGAACGTGAAGATAATACCTACGAAGAGATTACATGGTGTCACTGCAAACCTACTTTCTTTTTTTTACTTCCACCATGCATAGCTTCAAGTCTTATTTTCCCGAGACTTTGTCCTCGATGTATTTTGTTAAAAATATTGTCCAAATTAAAGCTTTAGGGCCAAGACCGGGCAATGAATGGCAAGACTTTCCTGACAACCATGTTCAGTTTGATCCATTTCATGAATCAAGAGAGAATTAAAGGTAAACGAATTTGAAAATTTGAATGAGAGAAATAGCTCGGTTTATACATCTATTTGACTTATATTCCACATCAAGAACTTTGTCCAATGTTGCTCTAGTTACCTGTGATCTTTCTGATCCATTGCTGTATGTGGACCCTGGTCCACTGTTGGCTCCGCTTCCTACTGGGCTGTGTGGAGCTTTAGGGCTGACAAAGAAAAGTCATAACAAAAAAAAATAAAGTATACAGGAATAAAGTCTCGTATTCACTTAAATAAGATGCCGTCTAAATAATGTTAAATAAATAAATCTGTCAGTAAAGGGGCAAGGCCACTTTTCCATTGCAAGGGGCACTTCCATTGGAAAATCATAATGTCTATGGAAATATTTGAAGGGGGCACAAAGGGCCAAGAACCATGCCATTGCCTCCACGGCCACCATTAAATTCAAGGCTTGATGTATATATGTACAAGTATGTAAGATGGTACATTTTACATAATTTTACATCATCAATGGTACAATGTACATCAAAATATCCTGACACATCCCGGTGGAATGAATGCTTCACTGGCAACTACTGTATCTACAAGATCTAGGGCAAGATTTGATGACATGAGATGTATGGATTACCTTCCTCCTTGTGAACTTCCTCTGGATGTAGAACGTGACTCCCTCTGGGCTTCCATCAGCAGCTTCTCCATGTTTCCATTGTACATAGACAGGGGTCGGTTTGTGCCATTCCCGTTACTTCCCTCACCCCCTTCTTGGTTAAAGACAACCCATGAATCTGCACATGGAAACATCATACACACCAATTTTAAGTTCAAACATGTCAAATGTATTGCCTGATACTGATTTTGAGAGGTGCAATCCTGAGTGGCACAGATGAAATATCATGTACATATCTTCCATTTGTATGATTATAAAAATGCTTTAAAAAAAGCCAAATGAAATACAGTCCTGAGCCATTATACCACACAGGATAATAAAGCGGTTCAAGGAAGAAAACCAGAAATTTCAAGGACCAAACCCAAAAACTTAAATTGATAAAGACCAAAAACTAGACATTTTGGTAAATAGCCTACTGCACCTAGAGAGATTTGCCTTTAGGCTCCTAATGGATAGTTCCAACTTTGCTCTAAAGCCCCGCCCACCTTAGCAACACCATAGTACCATACCCAATGTGACCGAATTTGACCGAGGTAATTAATGGACGACAACAACCCCAAAAGTTTGGTCAATGCGCACAGTTTGATTGACAGGCCAGAAGGGTCCATTAGGCCCTCTAGATATGTTTGCAAATGTAAAGAATTAAAAACACTGTACAATTGTGTTTTTAATACTCTCTGATTCCCATACTTTCAAAAATTAACTGGATCATGGATGTACTGTAAAGTTGCAGTTGCCCATAGATGCAAATTACTGTCCATGAATTTAGCCATTAACATTTGACTGCAGTACGGTACTACGGTGCACAAACTGCACAATGCTGACCAATCCAGTCTGCGAGGACACATAGTGTGACTCAGCCTAGTACTGTAAATCAAATCTGTTTCAAATTGTAAAGGTTACACACGTCCATATCATTAAATGAGGTGTTTGGGTACGGGAGTTCTCTTTGAAAAAAAAAAAATGATGACACTGCATGTGCATACACGGCTATACTAGCATACGTGTACATGTAGGTCATATAACACACAATTGGTAGAATACCAATTTGATGCAAAACACACACATAGTGGATTATAAAATGTTGTTTTTATTACCACCATTTGTCAAAACAGGGAGACAGATCATAAAAACAAACATTAACAAAAATGGTTCAATTGTTGTCACCTGACAATATTTTATGAGTTAGAACATTATGATTGAAAGGCTCCATGTACAGACAAGTACCATGTGTGCATTTTACATGTACTTTCAACCAGCCACTATTTCATGAACAGGGGACCCCTGAATATTTAATGTGTGAGTTACATAAGAGCCATTTGACCATGAATAATGAAACCATACATGTGCAGCTAGCTACATGTACATGTATTGCATCACATTACGTCTCAATGTACAACAAAGCAAGGATGTCAACCCAGCTCACCATTTGAATAACCAATCAGGCGTCTTACAGAACTTTACATAACACACACATTGAACAATTGGGAAGTCCCCTATTTATGAATATTTGCCTGGTTACAACAGATTTTTGTGCAAAAGTCAATTAGGGCCTATATGAAGAGCTTAACAAACTGAAGGTATTGAGTGGTTCAAAAACAAACCATGCCACATAAAAGCATGTACAACAGCAATGTTACATTACAATATTTCTGATTCATTAACCCTAAAATTAACCCTTCATTACTTCATTGTACAGTATGTGTACACAATACATTAATTAGGCCCTTACGTACAATTGTAATGTTGCAGACTAGATTCATGGTCAATGGATGTTGACAATCTGCAAGCTCTGTGAAATATTCATTCTGTCAAACAACACATCAAGCTGGCATATTATATGATGCAGTGTAATCTCTAGCACAGGTCACGTCCGTTCTATCAACCCTTTGTGTTGCTACTGCTCTGTGACTAGCCTATATATAGCTAATAAGGAAATTGAATTGCAAAAACAAATTTGACATTTATGTGAAAGATTGACCAAAAAGTCAATTACAGGGCCCGAGTCATAAACCTTATAAATGCCAATTGGAAATAGCAGCAAACCAAGATCAAGACCAAGAATGATAAAATCCCTGTAACTTGTAAGTGCTTTAATGCCAAGATTCAACAGTCTGGACTTATTTTATTAGCAATCAGTGAACTCCAGTATGTTATCATTAAATTCTTTGCTTACTAATGAGAACCAAACATCAATATTTTTGACAGCCAAGTAATAATGAAAGCATAAATTTAATATGAAGTTTCAGGCCTTGAATTTGGTTCTGAAAGGGGCAAGGCCAATTTTCCATTGCAAGGGGCACTTCCATTGAAAAATTACAATGTCTATGGAAATATTTGAAGGGGCACCAAGGCAAAGAACCAGGGCAACGAAGGCCATGGCCTCTGTGGCCTCCGTTAAATTTAAGGCTTGAAGTATGTGAATATAATTATTCTAACAACTAGTAACAATTCCTCAAAAATCATAGAATTTTCTGCTTGCTTTCAACTGTTCAAGTGCCAATTTAATGCTTGCAATGAGCAGCAATCAGAGTTGAGTCATGAACATGGGCACAACTCTAGTCCAATGGAAAAATGGCAACATAATGGCATTATAATATAGACTGATGGAACAAGCACACCCTAGGTTTCAAGAACATTTGGTCTTGACTGACCCAAGGATTACGAGCATCGCAACTAGTGAAATAGTCTACCAATGATCAGTCCGACTCTACGCATCCGTGAGAGCGAGGCAACACGGAATGACCCATTCATTAGCCACGATAAGGACTGCAATGTAATACACCTAGATGTCAAATCCTAACCAAATACCTACATGTAGACCCAGAAACTGGGACACTGAACTCCCTTTTATAATTTTGGGTGTGGATGGTCGGTCTTGTTGACCGTCAACCAACCGTCGACCCCCAAAAAATTAAAAACTGACCGTCGCCCCCCCCCCCCCCCCAAAAAAAAAAGGAGTTCAGCGCCCCATCCCAGCTACTGGGTCTACCCATGGAGGAATAATACCCCAATGACCCAACCCCTTAGCCATAGGCAGTTAGCACAGCGAAAAATTCCCCATATGCACTGTAACACGGATGGAAACAGTGCCGTGTGTAAAAAGCGCCGCGCTGATTGGTCAACGCGCGAGGCCGTGCTCGTGACGTCACGGAAACCATGTGCTGGCCCAACTCGTTATGCACGCACGCAGGGCTGTTGCAGACACGTACGGGGCACACATTACGCGATGTGCCTATTCAAACACACGCGGTGTACGACTACGCAACGATCAACAGTCGGCCGTACGACATCTCCAGATACCCATGCAATTCTATGCATATTCATGTGGCGCTCTCAACATACACAACCAATAGACCCAACACACGTTATATGAATATTCAACGACCCAACAATCACACTCAGACGGTGGCGCGGTTTCGCGGTAAAATGACAACAAAAATACAGCTCACCAAAGTTCAAATACGATCGCGGTGTCTGTGAGTTCTCGAACGTCGGGTGACACCACCAAAAATTGTCATAAGGTCGAAGAAATGTACAAATTTGTATGTTTTTGGTACCATTCGAAAGATCGTGGCGAGGTCTGTCGAAGTAACTATGGTTAGAGTGGGCATCGCTGAGTATATGCCCATGCGCGTCAGTTTCATTCATGAAAACTTCCATTTTTAGTCAGTGCGATGACGTCACATAATGAGATGATCGTGACGCCCTCTTGCGACCGTTTCGTGCCAATTCGTGTAAGGGATTTTTCGCTGTGGTTAGGAGGAGATTTCTCTAGGTGCCAGGGCCCACCCCGAATTTCTAACATTTCTATTAAACAAACACTGATCTGCCTTATTCTCATCACACATTTTCAATCGTAATCGAAGGAGATTTATTTCTTCTAAAGACTCCATAAAGTAGGTACGTTACAATCCATGCACTGTGAGTAGGCCAGAAATGTCCACTGTGCTTGCGCGGGCTTGTAGCCCTACTGGGGGATTGCCCTACAAAATGTGGCATTTTGATTGGTTGCCGGGGGGTACTTTTTTCCTACATCATCGATATCGTGCAGTTGGAGACTCATTCTTAATTCCTGTGAAAAAAGAAATGGGATCCATAGCTCCTTGCGATCGTGCGATCAACTTGAATTATTGGGTCACATTCAACCCTCTCCTATTCATAGATCAAATGTTCCTACTATTTTGAAAGGTATACTTACAGATAAAGTGACATTTCAACTACCTTGTGGTGAAATTTGGGTGGAATCTGACGATCAGAAATGTGACTTTTTCGACCAGGAATGTCATGATGCTGTGCGTTGTTGTTGCATATTGGTACCCCTGCCCATATTGAATTTATGTAATTAACCACTAGAATTATAATTTATCTGATCAATTAATCTTGGATAATTAATATCAATTTAAAGCATGTATTTGAACCAGAATACTTCAATCTAATGTTGGAAAAGATTTCATGCATTTATTTTAATCCCAAAGATATTTATGGACATAATTGGACAAAATTAGCCCTCCTCCAGTCCTCGATCACAACTTTTTTTTCAATGTAATGCAAAACCATAGGGACCAAATATGCAAATTTTGGATCATGAAAATGGCTGTAACTTCCTTCAAAATAATGGTATGGAAGTGAGTGAGGTATCAAATGAAATGTATTCTCATGTTCTTTCAGATGATATACCTTGCAGGGCATATCTATGATATCTAAAAATTTTGTAACATCCCTACATAAAGAAACTATGAAACAATGCCCCTAATGACGTAGAAGTTGGCATTCGGCCACGTCACGTATGCCCACAACCACATGAAATAAATCTACATCAATGTACAGTCAGTGGAAGTCTAATGAGTAATGACTAGCAATAAACACAGCAGGTTACTTCACTGTACAAATCAGACACGAAATGAGTTCGAACATTTGCAGTACAAATTAACACAGCTCTCTTAAAACTAAAAGACAGACAAAAACCAAAACGTTACCATTCAATGAATCTTCACCGTGTCTCCTTGGAGAGTTATTAGCCATTTTCAAATTACGAAGAGCGGCGACAAGAACTGATGATGTCGATCAGGCAGTGTCAGCTAGTTTATTTTTCCTGATCTGTGTTTACTTCCAATACCATATGCTCACTACGTACGTCGTATGTCTACGTGTTGACGATGTTATCTGTGCAATGTTTTGCGAGTCTGGCATAATCACCACGGGGGTGCACACTCTATATAAATACACCAGGAAATATTACTTATACCCGAATATTGAATTGTATTTATTTCGAGTTTCTAAAGGCAAACTAAACTAAACGACTGCAAAGGATAGAATCTGATGTAAAGGAAATGAATTATCAGGGGAACCAGTTTTCGTCTGGCAATAGTGAGAGTAAACAAACCCGATACAACATTGTAGTGGCTTTCCCGTAAAGCTTAATGGTGACCCCACTTGACACGGTCATTAGCATAATAAATGGTCACGTTCGACCAATGAAATTAGCGGATTCTGGGAAAGGGCCTGATCACCTGATCATAACACACTGACGTCATTGATATAAACAAAGTGCCATGTGCTATAATAATATGTCAAAAGTAATCAATAAGAAAACACTTTACTGCTGAAATAGACGAGTAAAATAAGTGAAACACACACAGAAAGTGTTGAAATAAGATTCTATCAAACAATCCGGAAATTTAATGCACTGATCTGTAATTATCAGGAACTACTTACAATATTTAGTCAAATAATAAAATTACTGTATAATTAGTAGAGAACTATAGCTTACAAAGATATATTTCATTGAATAAAATAATTTATTTCATTTAATGTATTATGTTTTATAAGTTTCAGTTGTTTATAACTATCTATTCCTTTAAATTCTCTAAAACCAAACAAATTGCAAACTTCAAAAATAATGAAAGGTCACTTCTATATTTTCAGTCCACTAAACTTCAAAATAACCCCAAATAAATATTAATATAAAATCTAATTAAATAGTATTTCAATCATACTACAGTAATTACAATATATCCAATTGGATGAATATTAAAGGTAATATCATACTTTGGTTTTTATCAAAGAAATACAGATTCATGGGTAAAAATATCAAGGAAGATACAGTAACAGTCATCTGTGAAAATTACAGTCCCATCTACTCCCATACGGTGCCCACTTTTTTGAGAAAACAGTGAAAACTGCCACATGTTTTCTCTTTTATTTTTGATCTTTTAAAAGATCAACAAGATTTTCAGTCGTTGTTTTCTTAATTTCTGGATAAATACACCATTTCAGGCGGAAACATTTTAACGGTATGTTTCTACCACCACCATCTTCACACCCTGTAAGTTATACGTAAATCTGTGAACATTTCTGTTTTGGTATTTTACCAAAGTATGATACTACCTTTAATGTGTGCTGTGTTTGTCTTAACAGTTTCTATTATCAGCCTTAATAGGGTATCCGGGAGACATGTTAGCATTTGAAAGTGATCATTTGTGGGGCCGAGACATCGAGAATTAGCCTAATTAATTAGGGAGGAGACATTTTGATATCTCCCTAAGGTATTAGCTACCTTTAAAAGACATATTTATATCCATATTTGAACAGATGACAGTAAAAGCTCTCAATATGAACATATGTCAATTTCAAGTTCATTGGTTTGGAGGAGGTTTAGAAATGGATAAATAATGTTTCGTGCATGACCCTATGGGAATGTCTCCCGAAGTACCCATTCAGGGTAATTATTATCATCATCATGCATTATACATGCTTTTTAATCAAAAGTTAAAAAGACTGTACAATTAAGTACAGGCCATGATTTTCTATATTTCTAAGATACATGATACATGCTCATGTAAATAAATCAATGACTTGGTGTAAGCAAGGAAAATGTGACTGGATCAGGACTCGAACCAGGGACATGTTGATTGCTGTACCAGTGTTCTACAGGGCGAGTCAAAAATAAGTTGATCGGGATTGGTGATGTCTTTCAAAAGAAACAAATGACACTCAAAAGTTCAGTAAAGCATATACCGGTATCTAACAAGTACTCATTCTGGCTTATTATAAAAAAATATGAACAAACTGGTCATTCCTAAGAGGAGTTATGTCTATCTTAATGAAGGTACCCATTCTGAAATGTAATAAAATTAAGCATTTGGCACTGTTGCACAACGAAAAAACAACAAACAAAAGCACTGATGCGTGGGTCTATGGGGACAAGTGTCGGGGCTAGGTGCTGGACATCCACTGTTCATGATTGGTATCTCATGTTAATTTGGTCGTCAGTGCATCTCATAAATTTATGCATATTTTTGTTACGTCACAGTATTTTATATGTATATTTTTCAGAACAGAGCTAGGCTCGCTTGCTCGCTCTATGCTTCAACTATGACTACTGACACAGCTGATTTCACCATATGTTGAGGTTTCACAGCTTCTTGTAATTATCATCAAACAGTAAGACACATCTACATATTAAGACACTGGTTGTCTCCATCTCACTACCAAAGTGATATCAACAACACATAACATTATTGCAAATAAGGCTAGCCCTTCACTGACGTGGATGAGCACTGCATACTCAGTGCTTGTTGAGTGCACATGAAAAAATCATGAGCTGGGCTCAGGTGGCATTCAATCCCATGACCTCCTGCTTACTAGTGCAGTTGTGGTTCGAATCCCACCTGAGCCAGCGCATGACCAAAATCATTAATATTCATGAACATAACATAATTCATAAAGTCGTTTCAATAAGAGTTGATTTTTCTCCATAATACTATACATTCATTGACTGATTTCCATCTTTATACAATTGCATAATCATTTTCATTGCATAACACAAACGACCCGGGTTAAGGTCCAAGTTGAATGTTTATACTGCAGTGCATAGACAAATTGATTTGGGGAAGCAATGAAACAGCATTTTGTATCTTTTCTACAGGGTGAGTCAAAAAGAATTTGATAGGATATCAGCAATCCCGGAGCGGTCAAGTTCTTTCTGACTGACCCTGAATATCTACATGGGTAGTAGTGGGTACAATGTGTACGCCATTAAAAGAATGTGATGGATTAATATAGTCAGGTATCAGGGAATTTTCTTTTCCTCTTCAAATTGTTGTTTCTTATTTGCTTCTGAGAGAGTCAACAAAATTCAGGTGACAATCCTCAAAACCCTAACTTTCCAAGCAGGGTTGGGAAGCATTTTGGAGGATCAACTCAGGAGATAATTAACACCATTTGTGTCAATATTTCCTGACTGAGCCTACTACAAAACCAAACATATTAATTTCTTGTGATCAAGGCCAAAAGTTCATGGCTCTGCTTGCCCTAACCTTAGAACTGGAAGCAGACGAAAAGTCTGAACTTACGAGGTTTGATTTCATGGATTAATAGTGAGGAATTTTGTGCGAATGTGCAGTCGGTGTAACTATGGATGTCTTGCTTACTCGGCTTGCGTATAAATTTTCTGCAAAGAATGAGAATAATTTAGTCCTACGCAGTGCCATGAAATTGGAGTCTTGGGTGATGATCAAGGGCCTGTTTATTCCAGGCACGAGATCAGTGATCCTGCTGATCCAGATCCCATTTTAGCGTATCCTGCCTGGGATGTGTATCTGCAAAATCACTGCTCGTGGATGTGCCGAAACAAAGAGGCCACAAGCCAGTCGGTTCATCATGTTCTTCCGGTGATCATCTGAAAGACCTTATTGGGTCATGGAGGAAAGCAGCTTTGGTCCCCATCACCCATCCAACAAAGTCGTGCCAATTTGTTAGCAGAGATGCCTACTCATTATGTGGACAGTCTAATGCCAAGTGTCTGAATACTAACGTGCAGTAGTAACATGCAGTTGATGAAGCCAGATTCCAACCAAGAGGTTTATCGTAGTTTATTTTTGCTGTCCGTATCTGGAGATGTTTCTGCATTCATGAATTGCTGGAGGGATCTATCGAAAACTGCCACACCTGCAAAAGCAAAAACAAACATGAAAATTAAGCATTACAAGCAAAAAACTGCCGCAAACTGCCCAGCAACCAAAATAAGGACCTGAAATAAAAAAATATAAAATGCTTGGTGGTAGGAGAGCTCGACACTTTGGAGAAAGATCCTGCTAGGATCGAGGCGCTGGGCCCTCCAAGCTCTGAGTATGGAAATGACGAATAATTATTCGGCAAGAATTATGCATTTTTCAGGCCTGATATGAAGGACTCAGCCGGGTTGAAACATTTAATCTTTCATATTATCTGTTACTGAAGGATTTTGAAGGCCAGGAGGGCTAGACTTGGTCCAAGTCCATTGACTGTTTCTTTTCCTTTATTTGTGCACATAAGTGTTGAATGGATTCAAGTTCAGGTACCAACCTTCTGTGTCACAACCCATGTGTCATCCACCTGTTTGTCCCAGTGGAACATCACCATACCGCACTCCTGCAGCAAGCTGGCGCAGACACGACGGAGGAACTTGGATGTTAGGGACAGCGCAGAGAGATCCCGGGCATCACAGAACCTCCCGATGTTCTTTAGCACCTGGAAGGGCAGGGACTCAAGGCTCGGGACTAGGGGACTGTCAGGAGGAAGTGGGCTGGTTGGCGACATGGGAGAGGACTCAATCTCCTCTACTGGGGAGGTGGGTACCTTGAACTGTTCCACGTCTTCAGACAAGAGCCTGTTGGTGTCATGCCAGGGCACTTTGCATAGGTCGTTGCCGGATCTACTCGGCCGTGGCCTGACCAGCAAGCTACCCTGGGACTTCAGCGCCTCCTCTCTCTTTTTCTGCTTCTTCTCCAGTGACTCCACCCTCTCCTCCGAACTCAGGACCACATAGTTGTCGACAGGGAGGTTGGGGTCGTACTCAGCTTCTTCAGCTAGCTTCTCTGCCGCCATCTTCCTGGCGATCTTCTCAGCGAGGATGGGATTGCAGTACTCATTGTGTTCAACACCACAGCTGAAGTGTTGCATAAATTCATCCATTCGAAACTCCTGGAATGATAAAAATACTGCCCAAATAACCATTTTGCACTGCAACTTTTCGTGTTCTATTATTGGCAATGAGTAAATTGTCAAAGGCATCGGGAAGTTTAGGTGGACGAATTTCCTGGCTTTAATAAGCCCTAATCATGTTCAACACCTAAAGATACCCCTGGGATCCCATTGCATCGAGCAGGTTTTAAGTTGAAACCTGTAATGTTGTGGGATCTTTACATTGATCTGGATTCCTTGCCACACAATTGAAGGAATCAAGGCTATTGCTAGGAATCACAGCTTACTTTTTAAAGCAGAAACTTGTGCATTTATCATTTAATAAGCATATTCAGGAATTGTGACTAGAAAACCAGTTCGAGTGAAATTCTAAAACTTGTACTACACCTGCAAGTGACTACCGGGATAACCCCAAGAAAATGGTTTCAAATTCATACACAATGAAATAATCAACTCGTTGAACAAGTAGCTTACCAGTCCACACTGGATGACATTGGCTGGACAGTGGATGAGGTGAGCGGCAACCATCTTCCGTATCATGGAGGCCGGACAGCCACTGACGCTGTTTGGACACTGGACTCTAGTATTGAGGCATCGAGTCAGGTGATCGGTCAGCTTGCAGGTGTGCAACCGTGCCCCGCATTCCTGGGGACAGCAGATATTAGAACAGGACACTCCTGGGTCTGCCTCGGCGCTGCACCAGTGCTTGAAGCAGCCATCACAGTGGGTATGAGCGGCCTCTACATCAGCCATGATGTGCTTGGTCACCTAGAAATGACATTTCAAAGTAGCACAACGGAACAAAATCATCATATAAACAGATAAATAACCAATTTTCCATGGGCTCACTGGTTTTACTCAATCCTACTGCCGTTTCCAGACAGTCACCAGTTTCTTTTCCTTGTATGCAAATTCAAATTCAAATACCCTGATTTTCAATGTCTGCCGTAAAAATGACATCAATCAAATTTCTACACACACACGCACACACACAAAAACTTATTGGATGCAAGTGATAATGAACTTCAATCCCAGGTGTAAAACACATTTTCAGTGTTTTTTCACCTAGGCCTTCAAAGATACACTTCGAACGCAGCGGTAGCCAATTTTCTCATAATGCCCTCTATCGGTCCATTGGTTTGTGCAAGTGTGATGGCCGTCAGTGGAATTCTTCCCATGCTTTATGTTTATTTTACAATTTGCTCGTTTAGTCCATGTAATCAGACTATCATGAAAATTTATTTCAACCATGGAGGAAGAAATTTCTATTTCTATTTCTTCCTCCATGTTTCAACCCCCCCCCCCAAATTCCCCAATGCAATGAATGGCATTGGCAATGTTTTCATGCAAACAATTATTCAGAATAATAAATTCACGACTATTACACCAACATTACACAAAAACCAGGGGATTATAAAATTTGGAATCATTGTCTAATAATATTCAATGATTAAACACGAAAAAAATAACTCACCTTAACCTTTACTTCGTGACAATTAGTGCTAGAAAGTAAGAAGAGTATTAAGACAAAGTCAAAGTAGGAATTTCCAAACACACCCAACTTTTTAACTGAGTGATGTATAGCGCCCTCTATCGATCCTGCTAGATATGCAGCTCTGGTTCCTGCCTCTTACACTCAAAATACCAATTCACATTGCCAAGTAATAGTCTGGTATCAGAAGCGCAATCTCTAGAATTATCTCATTGAAAGATGGCGACGGGTTCTAGTTATGCGACACAAATGCACGAAGTATGAAGCAATAATATTGCGTTTTTGTCCAATATAGTCGTGTGAATTATCATGTAGGTTGTAGGTTATCGTTGAGTATTTCTTCTGTTTTGTAGTTGTGCTTTTTGTAAGTGTTAATTGACATTGATAAGGGATCTTTGAACGACTAGGCGAAACGTTAGTGGAGGTCAGACTCGGAGTCGCACTAACGAGTAACGTTAATCATTCAATACAATACTCAATAGGGCCATGTATGTAGTACTAGGCCTAGTACTAGTAGTAGTAGGCCTAGTACCGTAGGCCCCCTACGGCCCTACTTGTACTTAACTTGTAGTTGGGTGATTGTACTCTCATGACTCAGTTCAGGACTCTCTACTCTGTGTTTTTATCACACGCCGGAACATGGGGGACGACTGTGAATACGTTTGTTTGTTGCCATTTGCCAAAGTGGGTAATCCTGGGTTTTAGGTGACTAAATTATTTTTGACATTTTTGGCCCTCCATGACAGTGTGCTACGCATGGGATGAGTTGGCTGAAGTTGTATGTACATAGTTTAGGCACCTAAAACCCAGGATTACCCCAAAGTGAGTGTTAAAAACACAGGACAAGTCACAGGAGTCAGGAGGGTCCCGAACTTTACAATCGCCTGCTAGTGGTGCTACTACTTACAGTAGGCCCTACTAACGTTAGTTAAATTATTGTGCGCCATTTAGTTTCTGTTGTGTGCCTAGCTATGCCTAGGCTATAGGAACGGGGTGCTGTAAGTTTCCCAAGTTCTATATTAGGTCCGACAGTTATTTCCGAATGAGTAATCATTGAAAGGTTGAGGTGATGATAATTTTTACTTACGTAGTTTGTTTGTTTGTTTGTTTGTATCTTGACAGCCCATGGCCATGGAGAATATTCAACGACAGCCTCATCCGATAGGCAAGGTGTTTGTTCAACGAGACTACACAGACGGCATGCGTGTCAAATTCCAGACAAAACTTCCACTAGAAATCAACGACAGGGTATGAAAGATTGAAAATAGGAAAGACCAAGAACCATTTATTATTAACAAGACACTGTGAAAATATAGCGAGGATTGATGGCCCAACATGGGCCAAGTCCAAGGGATGTGCTGTCAGAATAATGACCTGAAAAGATAAACAATTTGACACATCAGGCCCTCCTAACTCAAAGCATTTAATAAATTTCAGGTCATTATTTTTGCTGATGAGCAGTTTGCAACAATTTGTCTAAACAATTTGAAATAGTTTAGCAGGTGACTGCCACTATTTTCATCCTTAATCAACTTAATGATGGTCCGTTTCTACAAATAAATAGACAAAACATGAAGACAAACTGTATAGTCTTCAAACTGCAGAATAATTTATCAAGAGAAGAAACAAAGTTTGAACCATAGACACATTGGATTGACATCATTGTTTCTGATTCCATGTATTAGGTGGATCAGAGGACGTTTGAGACCACCATCAATCATCTGAATGAGATCTACGGTGATGCAGAGTCTCTAAAGGCTAAGATCTTCTGTGAGGGATGTCTAGTGTGCCTCACTGGCTATTTGGCTCTACTATGCCTCGAGACACATTATGAGAAGGTACAATTTGTGGTTGTTGTCTTTTTGCTCCTAAAAGATCGGGAATTTTCACCTTATTCTGGTTTGCCGTGGGATGAAGATCCTTTGACAGACCATGTACTGTGATGCAGGGTTTAGTATTGGGATGGATATGATAGAATGATAAATACATTGGGGCAAGGGTTCCGGTCATCATGTTTGTAATGTCTTGTCCTCTCCCTCTAACCATCATGAGAGGCTAGAGGTAGGTTCAGCATGTTCAGCGTTGGACCTTGGTTTTAGTAGATGCTGTTGTTGCCATTGTAAGGTATTTCAGAATGTTCTACGTATCCTTTCCTGCCAGTCTTGAAGTGAGTTTTTCATATTCCAAGTGGTTGCGACTGTTGGAAAATAATCCTGAGTTAACATCACAGTTCACTCCAATTGTTGCTGTCTATAAAACAGAGAAGACAATGTATTTGTTCAGTTATATGAAACCTTGTTTGTACTGATTTTGTTTTTAAATGCCAGACCCTTTGCCCTGTTCCTCGATCATTGCTTGATGTGCTCTTGAGTGCACCAATATCTTTCCTCACAAGGTGGGAAGCGCAGCTCACAGCACATGGACATACCCCCAGCCCCTTTCCCTAATACTGGGTACACCTCCTTACTCTCACATTTAATTGCTTTTCCCTTTTGCAGCATGTGAAAGAAGCAGCTAGATACATCCAGTCTCAGAATGAGGAGGTTTACAGCCCTCGAGGGCTGGTACTCGTCGACCCCTTTGAACGAGGGCTTAGAGTTGTATCCTTTTGCTGTAATTATTGTTGTTGCTGCTGATGATGGCACTGCTGTTGTGGTGGTTTTTTCATTCCTGCTGCTTCTGTTGTTGCTATTGTTGCTGTTGCTGTTGCTGCTGTTGTTTTTGCTGTTGCTGCTGTTGTTGCTGTTGTTTTTGCTGTTGCTGCTGCTGAAGATGTTGCTGCTGCTGCTGCTGTGGTTATAATTGTTGAAGGGCTTTAAATTTGAGAAATTGATACGAGTACAGGAGATGTGTGCAGCATTAAACAGTTGTGTGATATAACATCATCAATCAATGTGGTAATCCACACTTTGCATTCCACGTAGTGGTTCTGCATCATACATCAAAATACCGAATGACCTGTACGGTTTTCACTGAATATAAAATTTGAATTAAAAATCGCTCACATGCATTATGTTAGTTGAATAGTCAGTGAGTGATGCAGGACAAGATTTTCACAAATGGACGTTTCATCTGTCAAAGCTGGGCTCCACTGGTCCTAGGTCTACTGTGTGATCCTTAACTTGAGCTTCTCTCTCTTCAGATTGAAATTGCAATTCTACCGCAGGACCGGGGATGATGACGGCCTACTCTGGGATTCCATGTGTAAATTTCCATGCATAAATAAACCTTGACATCACATAGGGTAGTGGGATCCACCCATAGAGCTATATTAAAATTACTAGAGTGCTAGCTCCACGTTCTCTGTACGTAGACGCTTTGAAGCCGTCCTGGGCGCTGTCATTTTGAATTTATGTGCGTGTCTGTGGAACAAGAACACTTTGACTGGAATGCCTTTCGAAGAGTGTACTCTACATGCAATGCACAAGTACATCGTACACGCAAAAGTTTAATACCGATATAGCGCATCACGGTGAAACTCACATTTACCAAAGATGCGTAAGATTTTGGGTGTATTGGGCTTCGATAACGCACTGTATAGAACACAAACGCAGATATGCAAATAGACGTACAAAAAAAAAGTACAAATTTTAGTGTTTTCCATAGGTTTGTGCACAAACAGCAGGCATCACTCTGTACACGGAGGTAGCGCTCTAGTAATTTTAATATAGAATCCACCCTTGAATCCACCCTTGTCCTTTGTAGTTAATTTTCTTTTCCCAGAAACAACGTAAACTGCCAGTGACAGGGTGGAACTAATCTTTGTGTACATAATGTCATTTTAGAGCAGGGGATATGTCGAGTAAATGACCTTTAATTCTACCTATCAATCCATCAAGTATTTAAATTCATCTATGTGTATAAAATGAGAACAAATTATATCAGTGTTTGTGGTTAAGTTTTTTTTGTAAGAAACACAAAATTCAAAAAGATTATAAATAGATTTATGTAATTATGTTTGTGTCAGGGTAACGTGTACCTAATAATTTAATGCAAATTCAATGTGTTTTTTGTTTTTATTGTATATTATCATAAATATTTGTTATTTCTTTTGTACGTGCACACTAAATGTTTGCGAGTGTTTTTTTTGTTTCTGAATGGAAGAGAATATTTCACATGCAAAGAACGTCCCTAGAATGCATCTCTGGAATAAACTGAAATTAAAGTTTTTCCTGTGGAAAGTTGCTTTGGGTGCTACTGGGGGGGGGGGGGGGGTTATGTAAGGAGTTGTGGGTTCAAATCCCACACGAACTTTCTTTTTTTTTGGGGGGGGGGGCATATATTTGGCAACTCTGTTAGGTTGAGTATACATTTTTTCATCATTGGGACTGATTAATATTTATTTCACTTTTATTCTTCTATTGTAATCATGACTCGAAATTAAAAGAACAATGGTTCAATGTTTTCATTGACTCGCCCCCCAAAAAAACCCTAAAATGTGTCAATTTGGTATTAATAATGATAATTTTAGACAAAAACGTGAATACACTGTCAATGAGTTGGTTGATAATTGTACATCCTGCAAAGATTGGAGTAGACAAGCCCGGAAATACACACACATTGTCAACAAAGCACAGCAACGTGATTCCCAAGCCTAGATATTAGGTAGTTCTAGAAAGGACCGTGAGGGCTGAAGATTCCATTGAAACAGCAAAGTACGTCCAATAAGGACCAAAGTCTAGAACTGGCATTGGATTGTGAAATGAAACGGAGGCAACTAGGCTCGATTTCACGAAAGGCTAAGACAGATCGTAACATATCAATCTTAATAGCTAAACAATGTGTGATGTCACAATACTAGTTACTATAGAAACAGGAACAACCCATGTGAAAGATGAATCGTAAATCTTTGTGAAATTGACTGCTGGTCCCTATTTCCATAGAGCTGCCTGAAAGGAAATACTACTTGAAAAATCTGTAGCACAGGAATATAGTGACTCGGCAACAAACGTCTTGCTTATTCAACAATAGTTCGCCTGTTAACATTCCATAATGTAGTGCTTGTATTCAGTCTTTTTGTGCTCAGAAATGTTATAAACTGCACAGAATGTTAGTTGGTACACCCATTTTGCCAAAATCCATGCTTGACAAACAAATTGTGTGCTAATTTCAGCTCCATATATTTGCTTTTTTTGTCCATAACATTCTACAATAACATGTACAATGCTGTTAATAATGATCTACATTAAATTAAAATGATTATTGTTAATATCTTAGTCTGGTTGTGATATTTTTTATAAGATAAGTCAATTGTCTTGGTATTTCTTAGTGTACAATTGAACCTTGTGATGAGGACGTCTGGTTTTGTGTGTTTTTCTAATGATTGGGAACTACTCGGGACCAGGGAAAAGTGAAGCATTGAAATGTTACGCTTTCCGTACAGGAATGGTGTTTTACACGATGGTGCTTACATGTATAACTGTAACCCTCTGCGCATCTACTGCATGGCAAAAGACAAAAGCTTCTTGCCAAACATTACCAGTCTCCACAGGGGAACTGGATCATGAAACCAGGCATTAATACCACATAAATCACACTGTGTATTGTGGTATTCGGAAAGACAGGAAAAACCTTATAAACTGTGGTATGCAGGTGGGTTTGGGTTAATGGAAAGCAGAATATCAATCCTTAATAGAAAATAGAAACCCACAAAAAAAACCTCGCAACTGACCTGTGAAAGCTTGGTTTTGTGAGGAGACTATGTTCCAGAAACCGTTGCTTCTTGGCTTGTTGGTACATGTACCATCGCTATCATGTCCTTGTATTTTGGTGTGGAACTAAAGCCTTGTCATAGATAACAAACCAGGTAAATTTCTCTGCTGGTGTTGTTGTGGTAATGAACCTTCATGGAGCTCCTCAATCTGCTGGGCTACCAACCAAAACTGCACAATGATGTATTCTGCATATAACCGGTTCCCTCCTAATTTTGGCTGCACATACAAATTGGCCCCACTTTCTTCTCTGTGAAATCCAGACTTAAGCTCTGAAAAGTGCACTCTTAATGGAATATAAGCAAATGCTACAACTATGGCAAAACAAAAAATTGGTTAAGCGTAAGCAAAGTTTGTAACAACTTTTCTCAGAGGTATAAAATGAAAAGGGAAGAATTCCACTGATGGACATTATGGAATATAATAAATAAAAATATTATACCCTTTAGGAGTGAACTTACTGGATACATGTTATGATGTATTTCAATCTCAACTGTGTAAGCCTGGGGTAGCAAAAGTAGCATACATGTATCTGAAAAGTGAGTTTTATGGTTTGTTTTTGGCATACTTGCAGCAACATCCCTTTCTCATTTTAAAACACCCTTTGCGGGGCACCATGCAGTTCCATAGGGTTTTTGCACAGGGTGTAAAAGTGGTATCCGTCAGTTCCGACAAAAATCACACAGTAGCTGCAGATGTAAGCCCTTTAACATCATAATTATTCAAATGGGAGACTTTTGGAGCTCGGTCTTGAGTCAACAGCGCACGCGCAATACAACGCGCGCATGCTCACAATTGCGCAAGCATGGTTTGCGCGTGCACTGTTGACTCAAGACCGAGCTCCAAAAGTCTCCCATTAGTCCACAGTGTGAACACAAGTCAAGCCCCTCAGTTTCACTTCCCTGAAGCAGTTGTCAGGGTTGTTTGTCTTTGTGTGAAAGAGGCGAATTCAGAGTTCTTAGGGTAAAGATTTAGACTACAAAGAACTCCAAATTGTACATGATTTGTTTTTACTGAACCAGACACGATCTGGTTGCTTTCTATTCTTCATTGGACAACAACTTCAGAAATTAAGTACTTGTACATATTGCAATCTAATCTTGAGTACAAGATATACACACATAATCAATGTAACTTATCAATAAATAAAATGGCTCAATGGTACAAAGTATACAACAAAAGTAATTGAACATAATGTTAAGATAAACATAAATATCTTTGCATCTAGGGTTTCATCGATCATGGCTGACCATGGTTGCTACAATGCTGATAAAGACTTTTTTAAAAGTTATAACCTAACATAAGATCTCTTGAAATTATTGTAGGTATACACAAAGAACAAAGACAAATTGGAAAATGAAAACACCTAAAATTGTAGTTGCTGGTAGTTAGAATTCATGATGTTAGATTAAAAATATCAGTTACCAAAATTCTTAGAATGTTGATTAAATCATTAACTCTCAAAATGATCTTTGACGTAATATTTTCACATATTTAAACAATGGAATGTTCCAAAATCAACAGACAACATTATCAGATCTTTGGTGCATTAATAATACTTCTTATACATGTACAGTGTACTTATATACCAAAAGTGGAGAGGGGAAAAATTGACGTGCATAATTAGACATTGTAACTCCGCAAATTGCAAAACAGCATTAAAAGTTCTGAAGATTTATAAGCAGGATGGCCATGATTTGTTTTCATTTTCTTAAAGGGACAAAGATAATTGACAATTTGGGACACTGCCAAAATAGGGCCGGATAGCTCAATTTGGCAGAACACCGGTACGGTATTCCGGTGGTCGCTGGTTCGAATCCTGATCCAGTTGATTTTCCTTTCTTCACTTTACAATGACATGACTAATCCAGTCAGTTTCCCTTGTGGTTGTTGGATTTTTTTAAGATTGAAACGATACCACCTGGTGCTTTATACGAAAGATAAAAATTGATTTTTTTTTTTGGTTAATAAAAAAGAAAACAAAAAGACCAATAGAAAAATAGAATGCTTGAGGAATACCCTTTTCCTTTTTTACATGTAATTAAGTATTAAACCGATCATACGTTAGAAACTCTTGTTACCACCACAAGAAAACATACCAAACTGCTATGGCTTTGGTTATGGTCTCCAGCACTGCACAGTGCTTCCTTCATTTAGTTCTGTAATTTTGTGATTAATTTGCATTTCGTTTTAAATGTATCAACTTGAACTTCTGTAAGTTAAGAATTAGAAGTGACCTGAATTGACATAAAAGTATAGGCTTGGTGACACTGGGCACTGCCTTGGTGTCCCTGGGCACTGCCTTGGTGCCCCTGGTCACTGCTTTGGTGCCCCTGGTCACTGCCTTGATGTCCCTGGTCACTGCTTTGGTGCCCCTGGACATTGCCTTGGTGCATGCCCTCATTGCACTGCCTCCATGCTCCTTCCAAAGTTCAAGTACACCCTGCCCTTTGAGAAACTTTTTGCCCTTAATGAGTGAATTTCCCGCCCTTGACCCCTCATGGACCATGGTCCTGTGAATCCCATGCCACAATTTACTTCCAAGGAAGGAACCACGAAGACAATGCTAACATTGGAACAAGACTGCTTTGGTTGATTCATTCTAAATCATGCTTGCACAGTTCACACTGCTTAGGTCAATTCATTCCTTCGATTCTTACATGGTGTTTCCGCAAACCGATCACCAATTGTCACCATGCAAAGCCTCAAATCTTTCTTGATTCATTCCTTCATGCTTGCACATTCCATGTGTGCTATGCCATGTGGCAACAAATTGAATAACAGTCCACATTCCCTATTAATAAATCAGAAATACAATATTGCATTACCATATAAACACTGCCTAATGTACTTCAGTAAATATCTCTGTAACTACAGTAATGGCAACTTGGCATCCAAAGAATGATGTTTGACATTGAGAATGCCCCAGCCACACTCCCAGTGGCATTCAATAGTTTGGATGTCACAGTAACTGTCAATTTACTTGAGAGATTACCGGCCTCAAACCAGTTCTTTCAAAAATTGTCTGCTGTTCATCTTACAAAAAAACAAAACAAATCAGACAAAGTTGAGCATATCACATATTATGCAAGAACAGCTATTTAGACAATCACTAGTGCCTATCAAATACACATACATATGCACTTTAGTGACAGTGTGACCGTTAAAACTGTTTGACTCAACACTGACATAGATTATATACATTGTTGGCTGTGAAGTATTAACCCATAGAGGTATGAAATGGCAAGACACAGTGCTTAAAAGTCACACACACTTGAAAAATTAGTAGAGGCCACAAAAATACCATGTAGTTCCAAACACTGTAGCCCTGAATCATGCATTAAATAATAAAACCAACACAGTAGTTGTTGAAAACCTGAGAGCATAAAAATCGAACACAGAACTTTGCATAATAACCACATAATATGCTATCCATAAATGTAATGATTACATTTAATGGTACGAGCACAAAACCTTTAATGCAATGATAAAATATTGTGCAGGCCCTGACACAAAATACAGCACATGGTTCCAATAATTTCATCAATGTGAAACTCTATCCAAATTTGTAGTAGGGTAATGTTAGAGATTCTTGTGATTGGCCTCTGCAAATGTTACACGATGTTTTAGTCCTTGTATGGATGTGGTACGGTCTATTGACATCTGAAGTGGCTCTGGAACTTTGGGGCCTTTTTCAAAACCTCGGCTCCGGCTCAGGCTCCGGCTTCGTCTTTGCAGTCCGGTCCATATGCTGAAAATATACGTTGTGATTTTTCATTAAAGCTAAAGTTCTGTTTTCTTTCTCAAACCAGAGAATCTATTTCGGAACCGCAGCCAAAAGCCCCTATTTTGATACCCGCAACTTTAGAATGTTTTCATGAAATGGAGCCGGAGCCGGAGCCTGAGACGGAGCCGAGCTTTGAGAAAGGCCCCATGCCCAACTTTATACAGTGTCCTTGAGCAAGATGCATGACATTGATTGCTACCCTTCAACCCAGGGTCTGATTGGTACTGGTAGGTGTGTAAATACCTGGGCTTACTGGGACCAATTTCATAGAGCTCCTTCAGCACCAATATTTCCTTCAGCATAAAAAACTCTGAATATTATGACTTTCATTTGACCATTGTTTAATGGCCAAATAAAAGTTAAAAGCAGTAAACATCACATATAAATTTGGTTGGTAATATTGTTCGATCAAGAAGACTTTTCATGCTTTAGCAAATTTTGGTGCTCACACAGCTCTATGAAATTGGCTCCAGATGTCTATTTCACAAAGCCCTACGAGTGATCGCAGCTTGAGTTATGAAGGATAACCATCGTATTCTACGAAAGCTGCAATGCATCAAGAGTTCTACGATTGATAGTAACTTACGATGAGTTTGGTGAAATCAACCCCTGGTCATTGTACAGGTTAATGAGTTAGCGCTGCCCATAATCCCTTACATGCACAATAATGACCTCCTTTGATGGACGCCACAAGATGGAGAATCACCATCTATCATTTTTGAGCAGCCTTGCAGGCCTTGAGGTTTAACCACAGCCTTGGGACCAAAATGAGACATTTTGTCTTCTGAGGCAGCACAAAAAGACCATGAATACCTCTTGGGACAGTGCCGGCAAATCCAGGATTCTAACATAAACGCAGGTGCAAACAATTTGTTGGAAAGATAGTACACTATACCAATGTAAGAGGACTGAATGTGAAAGAAAACATTAATATCAAAGAATAAATTGAGCTGACTGTGGCAAAAGGTAACTACATGTAAAATAATGACATAGCTATAAAAAAAGTTAAATCATTGAGGATTCAGAGACAGGGTACCAGTCTACAGATTGGAAAGCCAATGATAAAAATGATGAACTTCCGGGACCAATGGTAAGCTGATCATTACACAGTGTTTTACAAGACTATGCAGCATTGCTACTATTACTTACAGTAGCTACGTAACACCCCACTGCCATGTCAGATGAATACATTAAGTATGGGCTGTGTTGACCTGTTACAAACAACTGGTTTTTGATTCGTTAAAATTTTGTTTAAAACATGAATCATTAAAATCTGTTGTAAATCTATCCAATAAAACGGCTACATGTATATAATGTTTCTTTACATTGAAAACTGTTAATAAATACTCTATAACAATAAAAAATAGTTTTCTTTGTATTTTTAAAAATGTTCAACTTTTAAACAAGTAGTTAATGTGGGTCATGGTTTTAAGATCTAGTAACCATGGTAACAGTGAATAAATCTCATTATTTTATATTTTAATATCATATAAACGATGGTGCCAGACGTTTCAACAAGACTTATGACTTACATGTACTTTTAATGGTCACAATTTCTGTACAGTGAACCAACAAATCCTGATGTTAAACTAAACTGGACGGCTACATCGTTACCGTGACAATAACACGATTCACATCTGTTTACTGCTACTGCGCTATCCATCTTAAGTACATTTGGCCAAATTTGTGCATAATGTTTAAAATGAATTCGGACATTGTAAGTTGGGCCAGAACGAGTCTTGTTAAGAAGTAAAGCTATATTACCCAGATACTTGAGACAGAAAAAAATGAAATTACATAATTACTGGGCAAGTGTTTCTTAAGTTAACTTTTTATCAGCTGGCAAAAACGCATTTTTATTTCATTTTGTATAATCAATCAATGTGTGTATCTAGAATCAACAAAGGAAATCAGTTGCTTTGATTTGGTTGTGACTTTTTCCTGCTGATTAATGAATCTATAATCAGCTGTATAGAAACCAGTTCTATCCAGTTAGAGCAAGTGAGAACCGCCTTGTATGTGTACATAAAATCAAATGTTAGAAACCAGTTCTGTCCAATTTGTGTATTAAGTACGATTGTTTGCATGTAGCTGTAATAAGCTGGATAAAAACCAGTTCTACAGTTTCTGTTAAAATTGTGACTTGCACGGACCTAAACTACAGTTAACTGGCTAGAAACCAGTTCCATCCAGTTTTGTTAAGTCTGACCACTTCTTTATGTGTAATTACAATCAGCTTGATATAAAAAAAGACAACGGTGCCTACAGATGAAAACCAGTTCCATCTGGTTTGTTGGGAGAGTGTGACCGCATCTTGTGGTGCACCAACAATCTGACTGGATTTGAACCGATTCATCTTGGATAAACTTTTGTATGGACCTATCCTGATCCTGCTGTTTCTATGTTGCAAATCTGACATGTCTAGGCTGGGTGAGGTGATTCGACTAAATCTTTGTTAAAAAAATTAGCTACCCGGTATATTTGAGCAAATAAAAAAGACACCGGCTATAACTGGATGAATCTACTCCTGCAGTTCTGTGACCTCATCTGCATCTCCATCAATAACTTCGCCTTGCGCTGGCTCGCCCGGACGTTATTGGCCCGCGAGAAGTTCACGTTCAGGTTGAAGTTGCGGAAGGGGTTCTTGAACTTGCGTTGAGACTGTTCCTCATCCTGGGCCTCTGAGGGGTCACTGGGGTCTCTGGCAACCTCTGCTTCTTCCATCTCCTTGCCAGCGATGAGGTCGGCCAGCGAGTTCTCGCTGTGGGATTTGTGAGGTGACTTGACGATTAGCGATCGGGGGATGGCTTTGAGTTCCAGCTGGTTGATGGGAAGAACCTCCGGGAGAGGGTTGACTGTGACCAGGACTTCATCCTCCTTGGCAAAGTCTAAGATGTGTAGCTCGGGGCTGGTCAGGTTAGGCTGCTGCTGCTGCCTTTCATCTTCCTCATCAGGTGCTGTTGTTGGTCGATCAACGTCCTCAACTTCTACACTCTTTGAATCTTTGGATGCTGATGAAGACTCAATTGGTTCATCCATTTGTTTCGGTTCTGGAATGCTGTTGCTCTGTGGAGCTTCCCTCAATTCTCCTTCACCATCTTCAACATGATTCTCATGAGTTTGGAGTATTTGGTCATCGACACAGGGCAGCCCAGGTTCCTTTTCTGTGAATGAATCATTGAAGCAAGTTTCATACTGTAGCACACGGCTGATTGATTGTTCTTCTGATAAACTGGACTCTGTGTTTATGATTGTTGTATCGTTTGGCATGTCTTGATTCTGGAGCTGTTTGGAGTCGGCAGAGTCCAGTAGGCTCACGTCCTTTTCATTGTTATTGGTGAGTGGTCTTTGGTTTGCCTCCTCAGGCTCAGCGATCCGGTCATCGTACACTCCACGACTCTTGGAGTGTTTCCGATGTGGTGTGATGTGTCTTCTAGTGAAGCTGCGTTGATTACGGTGCGGATCCGTAGCCAGTTCTCCACACGTTGGAAGTACGATGTCCCCGTCAGTCACCATGACTGGGTCATCAGGGTTCTCCTGTGGATGACTGGGGACATTCCCACCCAGAATCTCCAGGCAATCACCGATGCTCAGCGTGTCGTAGGATGTATCCGTGGATGAGGAATAGGGACTGTCATCAAAGTCACTGTATTCACCCCCATCGATGTCATCGTCCTTATCAAAGCTGATGCGGACGCTCGAATCCTCCTCTTCCAAGCCGTCGCTCTCCGTGCTCTTCTGGTAGATGAGGGTGTGGGGAACGTTGCCCATGTTTAGCTTACGCCGGTTACGAGCTCGCTGGATCAGATTCAGGTTAGTCATCTTGGTGCCCATGTTCTGCAGGTAGCGCGTGACGGTGGTACCACGAGGGCCGCCACGGGGAGAGGTTCGGCTGTCCCGAGGCTCGCTGTGTTTCTTGATGACCATCTCAGGGACAAACTTGTCCTGTAGCCACATGGTCAGTCGCTTCTGTGAGGTGAGCTTGATTAGCTCCTGTGGCGCCTTCTGCAATTTCCTGAAAACAAATCACCACAGCATAAATTAAGATTCAGCTACCTCTGCTATCATCGCTGACGGTCAAAACAAGGTTATCAATGAAGTCGCTATGCTATCCATTTGAACGATTTTACTACAACTCTTTCCAAAAGTATTACTAATTTATTACTAATCAGACCCAGTTTTTCAGTCTTAAACTGTGGAAATGTTGCTGATTGTCATAACAACGAGACTACTTTTCCATATGTGTTACTGATTAGACTCGTTTGGCTCTTCACTCAAGTTAACTCAACCATACTTTATTGGTGATTTGATATTTGTTTCAGAACTGTTAAAAAAATAATACTCCAATTCTCCATAACTGAAGCCGATTCTAGTGCTAGGCAGATACAATTGACTTTGTTCTTCAGCTTACCTCTCCATCTTGTCTTCAATGACCTTCAACCCCAGCGTGTTGGAGGATCTGGCCCTTGCGAACGACTCCACGACATTGTGCAGAATATCTGCAACATAATTACCACGGAAATCCATTAAACGATAACTTAGTAATTCAGTGACACCTGACGCTGTTCCGGAACCAGACCAACTTCCCAGAATGATGCACAAATTATTTTTTTATTTTTGTTATTAATCATTGCACACATTCATAAAACCCTGATGGCTTGACGAACTAGAACAAATGTTCTCAAATTAGCAACAGTTCACAAAAATCTGTCTCCTACTTTTTAATAATACGTGTTTTCAGGGTGACGCCAAAATTACAGAACGTACAACCAGTTTGTGCCTTAACTAAAACAATCAACTCACAAGCAATGAAAGACTACCATTGGAACCTTGATCAACTTACAATGAGTCGTGGTCTGCCGCAGTGAAAAGAACAACTCACTGGAAGTATCACAAATTTGAATTTTGAGCCATTCATTATGAGCCATTGCAGGATTTGATGGGTCATCCTTCATAAGATGAGATATGAAATTGACTCTCAGCCCAATAATGGCTAAAAAAACCAAGTAATTAACCGGCATCATACCGTCTGACTCGTCTTTGTTGCGACCCGGTAGAACCTTCAGCGTGTGGAAGTAGTCGTTCTCACTGCAGAAGCTGTGGTAGACACGGATGCACTTCTCTTTGCTGTTGCTGAAGAAGGCAGCGGCAGAACCTACGAGGGATTCGAACCAAGGACAATCAAAAGCACATCTCCAGAAAGTCTCACCCTTAACTTGATGCTCATTTTGAACATCCAACAAAAACTCTTGTCCAAACAAAACAAAATGTGCCTACAAATGCTACCAATAGCAGATTGTGAAAAAGACTTCTTAAATGTGAAAGATATAGAAGTTACCACATACCTATGCCAATAGAATGCATGTCCTCGATATTAATCCTCTCATACTGTGTAATTTTCTCAGCTTCATCGTCGTAGCTGCAACACAATAACACATCATGATTAAGATTGATTTGTTACAGAGCGATCGGGTAAGGTATCGTAATATATAGAGGCACAGGATTTTAAAAATATGGGTAGAGAGTGAGCGTACGACATTCAGATGCAGGGAACTTCCTGTTAACACTTACAAAAGGTTTCGCAGAGAACCAATATTAGGACGGATTGTAATATGTTCCATATGTCCAGGGGTCAATTTCAGCCCTATGATCGATTGCAACTCCAGTTATGAAGGATAACCCATCGTATCCTACGTAGAGCTGTAATGCATCATAAGTCCTACGATTGGGTGATAAACCTGTCTTTTCCTTAGTGGCCAAACAATAAATCGTTCTGAGGTGTGTTATTGGGGTATGCATGTACCTGGCTATGTAATAGGCTTTCTCTGTGATGAGAAGAATGACATCACGATCTACATCTTCCGATTCCTCAGTGTCACTGTGAAAATAAAAACACAGGGAGTATGTAATAAGCTACAATTGTATGGACTTGCATCATGCAAGTGTCTTATAACCATACAAAAACTTACACGCCCAAATGAGAGTTATTCAGTCCTATGTTGGCGGTGCCTAAAATTGTCAAATATCTGCACCTATCACCCGGATGACAAAATCTGAAGGAGTAGGAATCCAATCTTACACAGGGTCACAGTTGATAAGCACCCATCCTCCGATATAGTGCTTGACCTCATGTTTAGGGACAAGGAGCTTCAGGCAGTGCTGTGTCAGCTGAGCGATGTTCTCCTCCTTCACATTGCTCCACACCTCCTCAGCGGCTGTCTCTTCATCTGTCTCCTTCTGCTCAATGATGACTGACAGGTCCTCCAGGACCTCCTTGTTGCCCAACATCAAATCTGATGGACCAACAAAACAGGAAGAGAAAAATGACAGGTTTTCTTCATATGTACTGGACCGTCTCTTTCCCTTCTTGATATTTTGCCTCAAAATGCTGAAGAGTTTATTATTGAGGACTGTCTAGAGACTTCAAGAGCTGCTCTTTAAGCTTGAGACGTTTCTGGGAAGAACCAGGGTAGCCTACCATCGGGAATTGTTGGGACTTGCTTTGTCATTACCCTGTCTGGTGGACCACGCCTGGTCAACTATCTAGAAGTTAAACGAGTATGGCGTGGTCGCTCTGTGATAAAAAGGTGAGTTGTTGCAGAGTGCAGCGGGTAACTACTGACATCTATGTGACCAATTTAACTTGGGTGCAAAGATGAGCTTGCGGCATGACTCACTTATGGTCACCTGTCTGTATGAGTCTTTGAGAGCCAGTGGTCCTTCTTTCCCTTTTCAGTTCCAATGTCCCAGAGAGTTGTTCTGACAATGAAGTATTTGAGCAACCAACTAAAGGTCCATCCTACCTCTCACCTGCCATGCCTGCCCCTTAGACCTTACCCCCAGGACTTACCAATGGTCACTTGTTTGTAGGCATCTTTGAACTGATTCTGAAGGTATCGATTAGCCGAGTGATACCCGTCTTTCATCATGCCACTGATCTTTCTCTCTCCAGTCCTGGTGAAGTCTCCCTTCAGGGCTGCCGTACCCGCATACTGACGGCTAATGATGTCCCCGTTGCAGGCCCACATGTCCTGATACGTCTGCCGGATGGTGGCTGGGAGACGCTGATCAGGCAGGAGGATGCCCAGCTTACGGAGCTGATGAAGAAACAAGATCATCGACAAGAAAATGAACTATCAACTCTCCAGGGGTAGTGAAAATGAAGATTTGGTCGAAGATTTGTTCTTAGTGGGAAAGTACTTTGTATTATGTAGAAGTTTTATGATTTATATTTCAGATGCCTACATATCCATGATCTTCTTTCCTCCATCTTTGCTCTGCAGCTTTAAGTTTGCTTTCCATAAGTGGGCCTGGTGTCTGTTGGACATAACGCACAACCATGGCAACTTTTGGAAAGATGACTAAGTCCACTCATGTTATTCATTATTTCCTGTAATTTCAGGTAGAAGAGACACAAAACCACAAGTGATGGGAAGCAAATAAAATTGCATAATCACCCATTTCATCTAATTTTAGATGGGGAGGTTGGTGGTGGTAGAAAAAAAACTTTCTTCAGGTGAAGTTTTGATGATATAATATTACAAGGATGATGCACTGAATGCTTGCCTTGTTTTCATAGTTATTTCATGGCATTTTCTTTTCTGACTTACAACCCAAAGATGGCCTCCAAAACTCCACCCTCAACAGACCAAGAAAAATAATGATCTCTTTTCATAATAGATCTGCACATCCCCAAATTATGATCCAGCTTAGTAAATGCCCACCAAAACCATTGGTCGGAATGATTCTTATGAGCCCGAGAGCCACTGCATCCTAAATACTTGCTGATCAGTACCTGCATACTCAGGACAGCTCGGGCCAATGCTGTCTGGACAACGTTGGTTCTGTCCAGACAATCCATGCAGTTGATTCTGAACACACTGCGCTGTTCCAGGATCACACCTTGCTGATCCACCCTGTAGCATTGAGACAAATTATTTTACTTTTAAACTTTCAGGGATGTGAGTAGGCACAATAACAAAAAATCTAAAAACACAAGGAAAAAGCTGAATTTTTTTTTGTACAGAGCAGGTGTACAAAAAAGCTGAAATTTTGAGTTCAAACCTAAAAAAAAGAAAAACAGAATTCTATTTAAAATCTGATACAATCATTCTACTTACCAGCAGAATCTCATGTCTTTGATCACATCACGTATGCTGTCAATCAGCACAGAAACATTCTCAAACTTCAAACCTCGACTGCATAAAAAAAAAAACAATAAAAGTAATGACAACACTGCAGTATGGACAATGTGAATGCACTATGTTTTTTGAAGAAAAACTATCAAAAGGAGTGATCCCAGATGTACTGTTTCTCAGGTTGCAGCATTGCTAATGCTGCGTGCATCTTAAAATGATCCTTGGAATATAGCGGTATGTGAGTGATTTAATGGCTTCTGACTGCCAAATGAACAAAAGTAATTGACTATTAGGGACACCACCAACATAGCTCAGTTGGTAGAGGGCCAATCCGGTATTCCGGTGGTCACTGGTTCAAATCCTGCTCCAGCCAATTTGTCTTTGTTCTTTTTTCAATGACTTAATGAACATCCAATGATTTCACAAATTTTTCATCAAAATGTCACTCACCAATAGTCATGAAAGTCAAATGTCACATAGGTGAGCAAAGGACTGTTGAGCAGTAGAACCTGATAGAAAATGGAAAATTATCAGAAACTTGAAAAAATTAAGCTGATGAAGTCCGCATAATTACAATGGAAGTTGTGGAAAATGACTCAGTCACTTGGTTGTCAATACACTGTAAGTGCAAAGTCAATATGGGAATGAATTCTAAAGTGTGCAACAGTCATGTGCATCACTTTCTGTGGGTGAGTGCTATGATGTGTTTCGGCCATGTTATGCTTGGCTTTGTATTTTGCACGTATTATCCTGCTGACTAACATCAGAGAAAAAAACCTTAAGATTTCCAATAAATATCCATAGTTTCAATTGAAGTTAAATTCCAGCAAGTTCAGTAAACATATGATGGCTTCTGACTTGTTTCATTGCAAAAATGTGAACCATCGATTCTCAGAAAATGACTCAATGCCAAACTAAACCTAAGTATTTCATTTGGAACTGTTTTTTTTAAAGAAGAATTCAAATTTGATTGGCTGCCTGTACCTGTTTCATGAAAGCCTGTCCAATGATATCCTCTCGTCCCATCTGCTCCACTAAATTGATGACTACGACCCGTCTATAGAGGGTGGCCTGCTCCTCAAAGTGTGCCTCACATGCTGGACGAGTCTCATCTTCATCTGTGAATCAAGAAAGTTTTGATTTGAATGGAAAATGAAAGATTATGAAAGAAAGTTAACTTTAAGCATTGGGCCTATCTAACTTGAAAAGTAAGTAACTAAAAAATTGTACTGTGCATTACATAGACTCATGAGGGCGCTCTCCATAGTAACAAATGGCACATTTTTGGGATGCGGTTGGCTGGTTTGCAAACAAACTTGGCAATATCTTGAAGTTTTATGATGGAAAAAATGCAAGGCTGTGTTTTCACAGATTTTGGTTTGATTTGAATGGGAAATGAAAGATTATGAAAGAAAGTTGGCTTTAAGCATCATTTAAAAACTGTCAAACACAAGAGGACTTAGTTCAAGGATTGTACATTCATCTTAGAGCTATCAAGTTCACTGAACTCAGGCCAGAGCTCTCTGTGGGAGTAATTCCAGAGTCATACGTACCCTTCTCAATTCTAGGTGGTGGTTTGTACTTGATGCCCGGCTGTGTGAAGAACACTGGCATGGAGCCTCTGACCTGGACAAAGGACACTGTGTGTTCCTGGGTCTGGATGATCTGCTCAGTCTCTACGTAGTTGGCACAAGCCCCGGTATCATCGATGCCTCGTCTTCTGTAGCGAGTCCCTAGAGAGAGTACAATTCAATGTCACGTCAACAATACGGTGAGGTCAATTGTGCAACATGTGAATATTACACTCTTTCAGGAAACTTGAGGTGGTTCTGAAAGAGCAGCAGGAATGAACTTGACATTGGTTTAATTGGCCGAGCTTTCATTAGGAGAAAGAAACTGTCTGGAGAATACAGCCAATAATGTTGAGTTAGAACCTTCAACCTTCTTCCAAAGCCCCAGAGGTTGATTTCACGAAGCACTGCGATCGATCGTGACTCGAGTTACAAAGGATAACCCATCGTATCCTACATGTACGTAGGTGTGCAATGCATCATAAGTCCTATGATTGATAGTAAGCTACGATGAGTTTGGTGAAATCGACCCCTTGTTAATTTCCCAAAAGGCTATAATGACAGTTACTGAGTACTAAAACATTCAATCACTAAATTGCAGTTTCTTGCTTCTTAGGTAAGGAACCAGCCAAATAAAAGCACTTTATCTTTTCTGCTTTCACGATAAACAATGTAATGGTATTTCATTTTTTCTTAAGCCTAGTTGCATGATTGTAGCCCCCCCCCCCTTTGATAAGTCTATGCTCCACCCCTCCGGATATACGGTACCTGCTCTGTGTCTGCTGCGTCTTGAGATGAGAGTGAGCTTGAATTCAGTGAGTTCCTCTGGAGTCCAGCTGGAGCTCAGTCCATTCTCTCCTTCCTCCTGGAAGACCATCTTACAATCCCGGATGCTGACATAACCCTGAATGATGGGCACTGTCCAGTGGTCAGCCAACTCTTTGTCCTGTTGATGAACGGTCAAGGAGGTGATTGTACACGTCCAGTTTTTAATAAGCCTTTCTGCAAGTTACATTTGAGCCATGTCTAGCATCCCATCTTCTCATTTGGTTACAAGCCTATACAATCACTTGCACAGACCGATCATAAATGAGCGGACACCAACTGAGACAAACAAACTTTCTCTGAGTCAAATTATGGGCATTTATGAAACAGAGGCTCAGGCTCTGTCTCAGGCTCCATTCTGAAATAACGGGTATCAAAATAGAGGCTTTTGGCTGCAGTTCTGAGGTAGATTCTCTGGTTTGAAATGGGAGACAGAGCTTCAGCTTCAATAAAAAACTAAAACCTATATTTTCAGCATATATGGATGTCAGAGCTGGAGCCTGAGCCTGAGCCTCCGTTTTGTAAACGCCCTATGAAATCGATGAGATTTCAGGCTATTCACTAGAGCGGGATTCGAACCTGCGACCCCCGGCATACCGTACCGGTCCTCTACCAACTGAGCTATCCAGCCCTATGTTGGTGGTGTCCCTAATAGTCAATTATCTTTGTTCCTTTGGCAGTCAGAAGTCATGAAACTACAATAAATAAATTATATAATATCTCCTTGCATGCATGGCACTGGGTCTGGGAAACTCGAATGAGTTCTTATTATCAGTTAAAAAAAAGAAACTTATCAGTAAAGCAAATTATCCTCCCTACATAATGTACATAAACTGGACAATGCTATCAAACCTGGTCATGCTGGTTGATACTGATAATGCTATCACTACACATGATAGACCAGTCATATTAGTTCAAGCATACGACCTCTTATTCAATATTACAGCCACTGGGAGGAATGATTATCAAGTTAGCTGGTAGTTGGCTGTATGCTGGTGTTGACTTTGTGGCATGAATGTGCTCAGTTAATAGCAAGATGCTGAACTCATCAATAAATCAGGTTAAAAAAATAATAAATATACTCCTATCCATACAATTAAACGGTACAGTGGAAACTGGCAGAGGAGAATAGGGGCCTGTTTGTTTAATGCACAGGATCACGAAAATTGCAGATCCGGATCCCATTTTAGCGTACCCTGCATAGGAGGTGGATCCCTAAATATCGGATCCTTTGCGTTTAAACAAACAGGCCAGATGTGTCATTGCAGGATCATATTAACACAACTTAGGCGCTATGGTTACATTACCTGGCAGGCCAAGACATCTTCCAGCATGTGGTGATTCCAGAAGAATCTCTCATCCCAGTCACGTTCCTTGCCTCCTGCATTCTGTCGTTGTAGAGTATTAGTCAGGTCCCCAGTCCGGGTGTAAAAGAACCAGTCTAAAAAACAAATATGAAACAAAATCACATAGAGGCATTTCACAATCATCAGGACAATAATCAAACTAGACACAAATTAGACTAATTTCAAATTAAAATTGTAGAGGTCTTCTTTTGGTTTCCATAGCTCAACAATTTCTTAAACAGACTCTTTTGGAGAATCATTTCTTCTTTGCCTCATTTTCCCTCCAAAAGAAAAGAATCAGAAACAACAGAACGGTCATTTGCTTCATATTCACAAGGCATGACATGCCCAACGAGATGGCAGTTAACCGGGGTTGAATGACATCTGATTGTCAAAGCCCCCCGCCCCCTTCCCATTACCAAGATAATCGACCGTATTGGAAATATTTCCATCACAGGGGAGGGTACAGTTCGTCATCAACTGAATATGCCAGCCCCCTTGCTAAGAAGGCCTCGGGCTCAAAAACTGAATAGATGAATTATTTGTGCTCAAATTCTATCGATTGCGCCAAAAAAACTAAAATGTAATAAAAAACCAAAAATGCACTTCCCCATGGAAATCTAAAAAAAAAGTTTAAGTTTCCAATACACGGACATCTCAGAGCAAATGGAATCTGTAATGAAGTGAAAATAAAGGATGCCATTTTGAAAGCACGAAAGGCTTCTAAATGTCAACGTTCAACATGTTTCAAATGTCACAGTACGACAGCAATCTTGCAGTTGCAATTGTCCAAGCAGTCCAATTATTCCTGCTTTCCGCAGCATGCCAAATATCTGCGCCTATTTTAAGGGTAAACAGTCAAATATCAAGCAACAAAACGACTTGTGGATGAGGAGCCTGCAGTTATGGTCGTTGAGCCGATCGGATTTCAACAGATGTTGCCAAAATGTCACTGAATCAAAGCCTCTAGTGGCGGAACAGTTTGTGCCTCAGAAAAGAGAAGTGACAGGATGCAGTTTCTGTTCAAAACCCTCGATATTTGTGGCTATTAATTGTCAATAAGCATTCTCCCTTTCTTCCTTGGGGTTTCAATTTCCAAAAAGGGGAACCGAGGACTATTAAGTATCGTGCCATTTCTTGAACTGGAACTGAAAATCAATTTTGCCAATACATGTATTGCCATACTAGAACAGTGAAACTATCATGGCTAGCTACAGCCTTATAATTATTAACAGTAAACAAAATGAACTATATGTTAATCAAACTCCTTACTTGATCCATAAATCATGTTCTAACGAGAACCTTAATCACACTAGCAATTTACAAATGAGACTGATAAATTATTATGCAAGGGAATCATGAGTACAATACGTATGAATAATCCCATCCCCTTAATGCAAAATCAATTTTTAATATCGTTGAGTAGGGCTGAGAATGGATGCTTATTTATCATGAAACATAACAAAATGTAATTGTATCTGCCATGCATAATTTGAACATGCACAATATTTCAAAACTAGCTCCGCAGGCTATCCCATCCAAGTGTGCTACATGAATAGCAAACAACCCACGGGTTCGTACCAGAAGAAATTTGTGATAAATATGCAAACAAAAAAGGATTACGGTTTGGATTCTAACTGGATCACTATTGAAGCCGCTTGAAGGCAGACCACCTGAGGTCACCTTGGCAACAGTTGTGCATAAATTTGAGTTTGATGAGGACGTATCAAACTTCAATAGCAAGTACAACTGCTAGCAATAAAATCACCACCCAGTCCAACAAATGTGTTTCTGATGGATGATATCCACAAATCATTCGTTTGACATGTGGAGTGCTATGGTCTAGTGGTCTGGCGTGTTGTACCCAAGATCTTGTTATCTGACTGACACGGCTATCCACCATTATATCCAAGATCTTGTGGTCAATCTACAGATTGTGGGTTCGAATCCAGCCATGGGCTAGTGGTGCTTGCGTCCTTGGGCAAGATGCTTTGTCACATATTGCTTCTCTTCACCCAGGAGTAAATGTGTACCTGTGATCTGCTACCATAAGCAAATAATTTTGGTTAACGGTAACGGATTCCATGAAATTGGGCCCTGTGCATTTAAGCATGTTAAGAGAGTAAGAGAATAGCATTCCATATTGCAAGCAGTGAACTTCCATCTCATGCACACTGGCAGTGCTGAATGTTATAAGCCTGTTAGATGTGAATGCTTCACTGTCTCAATTGGCGGACTGGCGGACTGGCGGCTCGGTAACACAATCACTGCAAACTGCCAACCGGCATACAGCGACAGAATACAACCCAAGACCCACCTGAATCGCTGAACATCTTAAGGAGCTCCTCCGTGATTCGTCTCTCGTGTTTCTCCTTCTCCTTGACCTCTTTCTACAAGGAGGGCAGCGACGTCAAAAGAACGATGGTACAAAATGAAAAAACAAGAAGAGGGTGGGGTAAAGACAGTGTGAAGTGATGTTTGGCACCATGGCAACATTGCCACTCGGTTACACAGATGAGGATGGCAAGCTATAATTCAAGCACTGGTCCACCATGGTTGAATAATTGACTGCAAAATGAACTAGATTCAAGATGAACTGCTCGTAATTTGTTTCAAATTTTGAGGGTGAAAAAAGGAAAGCAAAGTGGGAAAGAGAGAAAACTAATGAGTATCTGTGCCTCATTTTGATGTTACCCAGATTTCCTCCCGTTCCTCTTACTCTGATAATCCTTCCCCAAGATCAAATGCTGATTCCGTTTCATTGACCCTTCTCTATTAAGATGAATTACCTACATGTACCCCCATCCTCCCTACCCCCCCCTTTTTGTCCTGATCCTCTCATCCATTTATGTGTATCTTTACTTGCATGTTCTTGTCCCCTTGTCATTCAGCCTTCAATAAAATCCTGCTAGAATTGAAACTCCAATGTCTGTCCGTCCGTCAATCTGTGTCGAGCTGGGCAATTCCACGGTAACTCGCGTTACAAATAATGGGAACATTTTAGGATAATGTACCTATATCTCAGTCATCATTAGGATCTACAGGTTACTTTTTTCACCATGGATAAAGTAGACATAGACTAACAAAATTAATCATAAAAGAAAAACATCGGACATACATAATGAGAATCGTGGCTCGTTTAATTTCGGTAACTCGCGTTACGGAAAAAGGACATGGTCAATTTCATGAAAGCCTATTTTGGCAAAGTCTCCTCATACTAGACAATCTTGATAAAACCTTTCCTACCTTGAATTGATAGTGGGGTATGACTTATAAATTACTAATATAAAAGTTGAGAAATAATGAACTAGTAAAATGCAGGGAGCATATATGTCGGTAACTCGCGTTACGGTAACTCGCGTTACATCATGTCCATTCAAACAGCTCAGCACAAATTATGGACATACAAACATTCTGATGACACCTTATCTTGATTTAAGTATTTTGACAGATGCCCTCTTTTGTAGGTTGAATAAAATTAATGTCTAGAACACTTAATTTACTAATTAACTTCAATTTTCAAAAAGGAATGTGCTAATTAAGAGCTTTGCTCACTCAAATCAGAGTGTCATATTGAACTTAGATATGTCCTGATTATTTGCACTATCAGTGTGAAAACTGAAAAGAAAAAGGTTTAACTTTGTCAAAAGAAATATATATTCAAATTACACTGAACTTGAAAGCTTTGAATTGACAAGTAGTTTTGTTATCATTAAAACCAGATGAAATAAATTACAATACTTTAGCCAACAACACTAGTACAGCAGACATACATGTATATACTGTCGGTAAATGTAATACTTTCCATTCAGTTTTTATTAACATAGAAGTAACACTGTTAACAAATTTGCAAATACATATTTAACTTGCATACAAGAAAATTAAATCATGGTAAGTTTTCTTCTTTGGAAATTAACATTATTTCTATTTCAGGAACTTCATGACACACATGAATTATTCAAATACAAATTATGTAAAAAAAAAAGACGAAGAAAAAGAAAACAACTACCTTTTTTGAACATGTTCTTGAAATTGACAGAGAAAAGAAATGGGAATCGAGTTTTTAGAATTACATGTAGGCCTACTACAAATGTACACACTATGAATAAATGCTATAAAGCTAATAATAATGGAACATGCTTAAAGTTAGAAGGAAACATATTGTGTTCTTCAATAGATGTCCATTTGCTTGTAATGTTAGTTTGGATTTTACTTTCTAAAACTTTTGTTTGTGATGAACTTGTAGTGACACCTGTTAAATGAGCAATTGCTGGGTGTTGTATCTTGAGCAGCATGTTCTTCCTAATAGATTGCATCTCTGGGTGTTAGCCATTTCCAGTTTGGCCCAGCTGGCTCCATTTTAAGATACTTTGTAGTCAGTGGGCAACTTCACCAGGGTATAGAATTAGAATGTCATTATAATCAACTGCACACCAATCTCCTACGTGTAGGCCTATGGCTGCATTTCCATGTAGGCATCTCTTCATTGGAAGACTAGATGTCAGTAGAGAGGAGATAGCAGACAATTTCACTATTCACATGCTCTATCAAGTGCATGCAGATGATTCCTGTTGACGGAAACAGAAAATAGAACATTTCAGCGCAATAACAGGGGAAGCGTATAATTCACTTTTATTTGATATTTCATAAATATTACAGTTTTTTAATTCTATTTTCATAATAGATACAGTACAAATTTATTGAATACACTTACCCTCCAATAATCTTGATGTTGGCAATTCAAGATGATTTTGGGTATTCAGGAGGACCTGTCAAACACTGGTATACACATTCAGAGGTGAAAGTGAGGCCTGGCTTGGTTCAGGATTGCGGCATATATACTCAATGACCTTGTAATGACCTTATTATGCAGATTTCAATTAAAAGGCAACCCTCTTTTGTTTCAATGCAGCATATAGTGCATAACACTGCATCTGATTGTGTTCACTTCATTCTAGGCCAATTGAGGGTCAAGATTTGCTCATACTTGCAGAAACATGTGTTTATAGACGGTAACTCGCGTTACATGGTGGTAACTCGCGTTACATAGTAACTCGCGTTACACTTTTTGATGCTATTTTTTACTTTGATGGCACTGTTCATTTAGGCAAACATTTTGCTTATATAATCAGGGTGGGATGAATTTAGAAAATTCTGATCCCCAACAAATTACCTCTAATACTTTCTTCAGAATGAAAAAATATTCACTTTTTTGGTAACTCGCGTTACATGACGCAAGTGCTCAACTTTTTTGTAATGATGAACATTTTTGGAAGATGGTGTAGAAATTTCCTCTTAGGAAACTGAAGTAGATCCGATTTGCTTCCCTAAATTGAATTAATGAAAGTCCTAAAAGCATTTTCCCATTAAATGTGTAAAAAATTAATTTATGCATACATTTCAGCAGTTTCGATGATTGAAAAATCTCTTCTACGTTTGTATCTGTATCTCGGAAAATATTTGACCGATTGATTTAATTCTTTTTGTTTTTTGAACTTCAACATATGGGTAAAACATAATAACGAATTTACTTGTGGGGGGATGGACTTGAAATTTTAGTCCTATGTCCACCTTCCCGTGGAATTGCCCAGCTGTCTATTCTGCACCATCTTACCTTCCGGACCTGTGTCGCTGCCTTGATGCTATTCCATGTCTTAGTGAGAGCCTTCTGTTGAGCTGAAGCTGGCTTCATAATCATCTTGGTCTTCTTCATACCAAAGTGATGCTTGGAACATCTCTGCCGGTCAACACAAACAAGAAAATGATCTTGAAACATGATTATATTCCTGATCCCGAGAAGAATACTACATGGGCAACCACCACCTGCTTGCATCATACTTGACGTGTATGGGAGACCATCATTACCACAACTTGTACTACCGAAGTCATAATACTTGATTACATTTTTGATGAGATTTCTGGCAATTCATGGTGGAGGTAATGTATGACAGGGATGGTGGGCGATGAGAACATGTTCTTTAACTCTTTTACTCTATTTATTACTCTTTTTATAGTGAACATACATGTACAGTACATGTATGTGGTTCCGAGGAGGACCTTTTGGACTCAAGGTTTTGGAGACTTATACTCTGTCCATCATCAGGAGAGTCCAATTATTCAAATGGATTCCACAAGCTATGAAATTCAAATCATAATTCTAATGGCATCTACACTGGTTAACCACACATTGCCATTGATACAAAGCTTCTCCAAGTATCACATATGGTGTAATATAATCAGCCCACACCCTTCAAGTAAATTCAGACAGTTGATGCGGGATTACGGTGTGTACGTGCACACGGTGAGATTGGAGTAATCCAGTGGGACTATAGAGCTGAAAGTAATGTATGGTACGTTATGTATGAACATGTACATGTAAATCATTAGCTGGTCTTTATGTCAAAGGCTCTCCCCAATATACCGGTACATGGAAGAACAACAGCTACAATGTACAAACGTAGCTTTTCGTGATCATGAATCACATGCACAGAATCGTGTGTCCATGACTATGCATACATAGTCATACATGTACATCACAAGTTACATGTACATGTTAATACACATTTGAACTGCATGTACCGTCAAGTTTAAATAAGGTACCATATGTACCATTAGGCCGAAAAAAAAATTGTTGTGTTGCCCTCAAGTGGAAAAATTAAAATTTTGGGTCGGTCGGTCGATTTTTTATTTTTATATTTTTTTTTTTGGCCGACTTTCAAACATTTTAGAATAAATACAGGATGTATGGTCACCAGGGCTTATAAATCAACGGTCTTGGGTCATTTTGAGGAGACACGCTTTTTAACTGCTTAATCTTACTTTTTGTCATTTTCTGTAAAAAATTGTGAGTTTTTATACTTTAGGACTCCGAAAAAAAGAAAAAAAATCCCGACTCAAAGGTTTGGCATTTTACGGTCGCTCGCTGAGGGCAACACAACAATTTTTTTTTTTCGGCCTTAGAAAAAGATGTTTTAAGATACTTAACGGTATCGAATGGGAGTGTCTGTTATTACTATACTGCCCCTCCCTAGTGCATTACAATAATGTACAATGGAGATAGTAGACTGACTACTGTATGTTTGCTTAAATTGTGCATTCTCCTACCATTATCAAAACAACAATTCATAGTGAAAACTATGTGTCCTAGCTACATGTACATGTACATTGTATGCAAATACATGTGTTATATGGATTTTGTAATACTGAATCTTGGACAATAACCAAATAAAGGGCTGTTTTTATCCAAAGCTATGTACATGTACATGTACTGTTGTCTTTCAAATAGCCAGGCCTTCATTTTAATGATGTACTGTATGCATGTGTTCTGTATTATGAATGAGAACAAAAAGATAAAGGGATAACAATGAAACCATTCTACTTGTCCTTGAATGAACTTCTTTCCCTCAAACTTGTCCTCAGATGTGTGCTTAGTCTATGGAGTGTATACATGTACAATATGTAAACTTGTACAGGGACAATGGAAAAGACAAAGTCTTGTCCTCGGACAGTATGTGAAACACATACATGTATGTGTGGGTATTCATACAGAACATGCCTTTGCTGCCATGTCCTGAATTGTATGTAAACAAAACAGAACACTACATCAACAGAATTTATCAAACCCGGGACTGACTTCGAGAAACACTTTGAGATACAGTGAATTGAATTGTGACATCTCGCATTGCTTAGCGATTGAGATTGATTTGCCATATAAGATTAATCTACAATAAGAACTTTGTGAATTCAATAATTAAAATGAGATAGGAGGGTATGACGCGTTTCGATCCAGGATCTAATTGCTAGGATTGAAACGCGTCATGCCCTTCTAACTCCAAGCATTTTATAAATTTCAGGTCATTATTTTGGCTGATGAGCAGTTTGCAGTAGTTTATTACTTGTATTTTCTTAATTACCGGTAAGATAAAAAAGATATTTCAACAAAATCACATTTTGAGCTCTCGTACGTTGCTAACAAATCACTGACTATGCATCGTGTAGGATCCAGGCCCTTGTCATTACTTAATACATAGGTTACATGTATGACACAGTGTTCAAAGAAGTGAAAGCAAATGTGATCCATGTTAAACAGAGCCTCAAGCAAGGACCTCCTTCCTAGGTTAGCCACGTATCAAACATCTACAAGCCATGCTGAGAGAGAGAGAGAGAGAGAGAAGCTGAAATATCCAAATCAAATCAAATGACCCTTCTCCACCGTCAAGGCCTCAAATCCAGCCTGTTTTTTCACCCCTCAAGTACCAAGGCGGTTAAAATTGCCAGGCTAACTATATGAAACCAATCCACAGTTCTAAAAATAAATAAATAATAATAATTGAAAAAAAGACAGCTTAAACATCTACGTTAAGATGAGGCAGTATGTTTGACGTCAGCAAACTTCATCATTACTGCAGGCCATGGTCCCAGATTAGAACAACCGAGCAAAATCAGTGATGGGGAAATGGGAGGGAAAAAAAGCCTTCCAACTTTGAATAATTTTGTCGAGGTTTGACGACAGTGCTGCCTTGCCTTGTTATTTAATGACGCTACAAATCACTTCCATCGTTCTTTTTCAAGGAGAGCCTGATCAATCAAGGAGGGAAAAGGTCTTTGTGCAGGGGGAAATCGGACGAAGTGGCTGAATGTTTTGGGAATACATCTCCATCGGGTGGTCACTCGTGAATAATTTAGGTTTACCATACACGTACACATCTCATGTTCATCAGGACGTACAAGTATACTACATGTGTACGAGCACTGTGTATTATGTGCAAATTGGCTGATCAGAAATGCAGTATACCGTACGTTTGACCCAACCGGTGAAAAAATCCTTTTAAAAATCGTCAATGGAAAATTACTTGCACAATATCCAATGCAAGTGCATACATCTGTACATGTACAGTACATGTACGTATCCATACAATGCAGTGAATACACCCTGTATGTGCAGTCAACTACAAATTGAATTACGACTACCAACTAAAGAAGGGTTTTTATCCAATTAAACGGGCCGAATCAATAAGCTTGGACAGATGTGAAAACTGTGGCAGAGTTGTAAGTGGCTGGCAAGGGGGTAGAAAAAGGTCATGCAAATACATGTACTGGTAGTCAGATATTGGATACTGTGTGTGTGTGTGTACTTTCCTGAATTACATGTGTACTGACGATCGTAGTACATTACAGTTTTTGGTTTGAGATGCTTGAATATACTTTTTGTCTAGATTATCTAATGTAGGATTTAATGTAAAAAAATAACCTGTCCGGACCAGGGCTCGATTTCACGAAAGGCTAAGACAGATCGTAACATGCGTATTAATCTTAATTGCTAAGCAAAGTGTGATGTCACAATGCTAGTTACTATGGAAACAGGTACAATCAAATCTTTGTGAAATCGACCACAGTCTTGACATACATGTACACTACATGTAGCCTCATAAACTGCCAAGTGCTGCATCATCAAACATGCCCAAATTCGGGAAACGGAGAAAGATTACAAAACTGCTTCTCCACTCCAAGAAAATGATTTCAAAACTGCCCATCTCCTCCAAAATCCAAACTTCTGTACCCTGTGTTTGTCCCAAACTTTGCAATATTTGGAACAGCAAGCATTTAAAAAGAGTCGTTCTAAGCCAGTGTGTTCAGTGGTTTATCAATGGAGTCACTCTTTCCGAGGGCCAAGACATCAAACTAACAAGCACATCTCAGGCATCCTGCAACATCTTGGCCATTTGTGATTTTATTTTCCCCAGGTACTCAAAAATACCGATATACACAATGCAAGGTAATCCATTTTGAAATGGACTGACGGTAGCAGCTACATGTATAGCCCTTCCCCCAATCACCCTCTCAAATATTTTCTTTTAATATACCGCATGGAAATCCATGATATACAGCACATGCTTTCCCATTCTGATGCCAAGTGTGAAATATCAATACCGTGTCAGCTTCCATCAGGATCAGTGTATATATATATGCAATATATATAAGTTCCCTCCATTCCAATATATGATGCCGAACCATCGTCATCTGCCTCGTATACATTACACACACACAACAAGAGATGAAGATGAAATGAGATGACATGCATTGCACTGCGGTCCTCAATGTATTAAGAAAGCACACAGCCAAGGGCCATTAATGCCATATCTTGAAATTGAATGGCACCGCCCGAGCGGGAAGATTATCACCCCCAACGGACCGCCTGGATCTCAAAACTTTATTTACATTTTTGGGTCAAACAGTCAAATCACAAAGAAGAGGAGATATGATAGCATCTTGTAGATGCTGAACTTCTAAATGTGAGTGAAGTTAAAGGATTAGTGCATGTACATTTGTATATATGTACATCATTGGACATTGTTATTTTGTGGAAGAGAGCAAGCAATCTTTAGAACCATATTTTCAAAATTATCTTAAGACTAACTTGTGAAATTTTCACAAACAAACAGACAGAGAACCTGCTCACCCAAGAAACAGACAAACAAGCAAATAAATAAACAAACAAACAAATAAACAAATATACAATAAGTAACAAACTACCATGGATAACCGTTCATAATCATACTTTTTCCCCTTTCATACATGTACAGCATGATTGAACATCATGTACAAAGCCACGAACAATGTCTAAAAAAGGGACGGCACGGGGCGGGACTAACTAACAATTCTGTGGCAGACGGTTAATTACCTCAATATCAATATCCGGATGACTGGTCTCAGACAGGGGAAGTATAGCAATGCGTGTGATGCAGTAGACACTGTGCCCCCCTGGTAACGTCCCAACCAATCGCTGCCCGCTAATCAGTAAAAGCCTCCAGCTGGAATCTGAAAAGAACCAACGAGAATAAGACCGACGCAAACATGAATTATTGAAATCCGAGTCTCTGGTCACTGAACAAATTTCCCCCATGTCACACTGATTGCCCTTTGATTTGATATTACACTGCACATGTATTATGCACGATCATGTTTCACCTGGGTGAGAATATATAAGATAGGATACTATATCGTTTATGCGTGAAGAAACTGTATGAGATGATTAATGTTAGAAAGATCAAACCATAAATATTTAAAGCTTGGAGTTAGAAAGTCCTGATTATTTGATGCGAAGGTTATACCTGTCTAATATCAGAGAGAAGACTTTATAGGCTGGAACCGAACCTACTTTGGGGGATGTCATCAATTTCGAGAATCTTCGTACAGCACGATGCTTCTAAATTTATTCTCACCGTGAATTAAAGAAACGTCACGTACACAGCGTACTTTGTGACCTTAATTATATTTAACGAGGTCAGAATGGCTCAAGCACATAACGTGAAAAGTGAAAGTACGGCGTACTTCAGCAACTAATTGAGAACAGAACGGTATCAGTCTCAACTGTCATCTCAGGTTCTTCAAACTAAATTGACTTTGAATGGTTTTGACCTCATAAACCGTGAGCTCTTATAATGGCATTTAATTTTCCCAAGCAAATCTTACTTACTGTACACTAGTGGTTTTAAAAAATTAATCTACAGTAAACGACATCCGTGCGTCACAAACTTAAAGTACAATAGATACTGCCTTAAAATTATGTATGCAGTTTACACTGTTAGGGTGAAATCAATATAAGCTTTCATTTAAATTCAGAGAAAATGGCGTACTACAGAATATACTGTACATGTATGCATACATGCAGTACGCTATACATTATACTTACATGTATGTACATGTAACTACCAAAGTGCAACAAAATCACCTCTAAAATAAGAATGAAAAACATCAAAATGCACAAATTCTCTTCATGTACAAATAGAAACCATTGTATTTTCAAATACGTGAACACGTTTAAAATGGAAAGGTTGTTCCAATTACAGTAATTCAACAAATTCAAATTTGTTTCAGATCTTTAGATGCAGAACCACTTTCATAATTGAACTAGGAACTTCTACGCTTTACACTAAAGCTAGGAACTTCCCAACTCTCTGTTTTTTAGAAAGTAATACTAACACAGAGGCCAGCGAAATACTATGAAGCTTGTCTGCTAGCGACATCAATAAATGATGAAATCCTCTATTTATAAGCACGACTACAAAATTCTCCTGGTGACAACTCTTTTGAGATTCTCTATTTATTTATTAATAATTCTTTTCTGAGAAGGTGTCACTGATGACCGCCACACAAGTCACTTCCAAGCAGCTACGAACAAGGAAAGATTCCTTCCTCCGTGTTACAAGCAATGAAGTTCACACAAGATCTGACCCGTTAACAATTGCAAGGCGACGCATTAATTGTTGATGCTAGTCCTCTCATACGTACATGATTAATTGAGCGTTACCATGGAAATGACACAAATTAACAGGACTGAGGACAGCCAAGATAGATGAGAGGATTATATGAAGGAGATGGAACCCGGAAACGAAGAGAAAATATAATCAAGAACAAAAATCTGGGGGAGGGGACACGACCAAACTAAAAGGTCAATAATTGAACCTTCAAGCATGACAAGTACATACGGGTATATATGTACTGTATCTCTATACATGTTATCAAGTTGAAATACATGTACATGTACATGTACAGGGCATGTAACATTTAAAACTATTTGTCTTAATTTGTGACAGGCCAGTGCACACAGTCACACTTTGGTATTTTCAGAAATACCAAAGCCTCGTAAGGCCGATGTTATTTTACAGATCACAAGTTTTCTGGGTTATGTTTCTAGTTCACTAGTTCATACTTTGCATATATTCTACATGTAAATCTGCTCTAATTATACAATATTACATGTTCTAGGTGAATGGTACAAGTATGCACTTGTAAATATGCACTTGTACATATGTAGACACAGTGGCCAACTGGTACATGTACATGTATGCACATGTACAATGCCAGACTCAGATCAATATATGTTCTTAAACAACAACAAACGTCAGATATTGATTGTGAGTAAGTCGCAGGGATGCCTTCTGTGCATCCATCATAAGTGTGGGAATTTAAGGAGCTGGCAAAATGACATTTAATACACAGCAAGACACAATCTATAGGCATACATGGACAAATAGCTTGGATACGTATAGTGAAATAACTACCGGTATAAAGGCGAACAAATTCAAAAAGTTAAATTCATCATGGTACAGACTATATAAATACATGTAAATACAAAATAACTTTTTGCACTGAATTTTAGTTTTAAATACCAGCATTTTATACTTTATTCCAGTTTTTATTACAATATACATTGTATACAAATTTGATTAGTCCTATGCAGGCATCTGAAATTAACTATTGCCCAGAATGCACTTACATACACGTATGTACATGTATACGTACATGTACATGTACATCGTCACATTTACAATAAAGGTTAAGTAGTTTAAGACTAGAGTTAATTTGTTTGGCTTGCTGTTTATGGCTTTGCCATATGTTTACAGTAATTGCATTTACATTTTCAAAATACTGTACCTAAGTACATGTACAGGTACATGTATTTACATGTATAAACAAGGGGAAAAAGGGGTTATGGTACAATAACCATAACTGAAGCCACATACATGTACATGTACACTACAAATTAAAGTGCAATATGCATGTCCAGTACATTTATTATCATACCGGTATTCAGTACATACTGTATATATGTAATTACCCCTTTTAGAAAAAACTTACAATCATTACTTCACATTACACATTACACAAACTTCTCATCTTGACCAGCCACTTTCTAGGTGAGCCAACAAACTCATGCAGTTTAACCATAGAGCTATGATTTAACCAGGCTGGCATAGTAAAGAAGCACTGCCCTGGATCAATCTTGAACTTGAGTTAACTGTACATGTATGCCAGACCTAGTGTATTTAAATCAAGGCGTGACGTAAATGTCCCATTTTATGTTTATAATAATAATAATAATAATAATCAGTTCTTCGAACGCATAATACCATTACATAGTCTATATGCGTATATACATAATTATTGTGGAATTTGACAAAAATATTTCAATTAACTTACTAATCACCCATTAAAAAGGTGAGTTTTCAGCATGGATTTAAATTGACCAAAGTCTGTGGTGTGTCTTATATTATCAGGGAGCTTATTCCATAAAGTTGGTGCCACTTTTTCAAAAGCCCTATCACCAAAAGTCTTGGATTTCACACGTATTTCAGAGAGAAGGTTTTTTGATTGTGAGCGTAAGTTTCGACCAGGTTGATAAGGCTTAATGAGTTCACTTAGATAAGAGGGGGCAATTCCATTAAGACATTTAAACACAAGTGTAATTACTTTAAACTTAATTCGGGATCTTATCGGCAGCCAGTGGAGAATGCGCAGGAGTGGAGTTATGTCTTCAAATTTCTTTTTACGCATTACAAGCCTTGCGGCTGCATTTTGTATGCGTTGCAGTCGAGTGAGCTGAGAATCAGGAACTGCTAAGAGTAGACCATTATTGCCATCCAAATGACTAAATATGAATGCATGTACTAATTTTTCTGTGGTAGACCTGTCCAAAAGGTGTCGAATTTTCCCAATCTTGTGTAGACCCAGAGCTGCTGATTTACAAATGTTATTAATATGAGTTTTCATACTAAGGTCATCATGTACAATTACACCAAGGTCACGTGCTTTTGAAACTGACTGAACTGAAATATCTGAAACATTAACAGACAATGTTGAAGTAGAATTCTTACGAGATTTAAAGTGTAACACTTCAGTTTTCCCAATATTTAATTTCAGGCCGTTTCTCAGAGACCAATCATGGATTTTATGTAGACATAATTCAATTTGAGGAATAACTGCAGAAATATTGGTGCACTTTGGTACTGAGACATAGATTTGGGTATGTTTATACAGCGCAACGTGAAATAAACAATCATCAACAGGGAACATCAATTTGGATTGAGCCAGCAAAGTTTCCTCTAAGGTAGAGATCACATGTAACCTAAGAAATTCCTAAGTGCTTTCTTTTTTAAACCAGGTCTCCTCAAGCACTACCACACAAGCCAGTGATACGCAACTTGCAAGCCAGTGGGTGCAATTTGGGGTTCACTTAACCTGTTAATTTTTTTTCATCATATTTGCAATATCTTGCTGGAATTTTAATAAGTAACATTTCCATCTTTTTTGTGATTTTCATTATTATGAATTTTGTATTGATCTTTTTTTCTTCAGTTGTTTGTCTGTTGTTGTGCCTGTCCTCAGTCTCTCCATGTTGTGGGCCTGTGTGCCTGTTCAGGGTTTCCCTCTTGCAATGCATGTCTTTTGAATGTTCTCTGTGCAATAAAGGTAATAAAATACAGGCAGAGGTGTGCAAGTACGCACTGTGCAGGGAGGCAGAATACAGCCTCTTTGCATCCTCCATGGGGAATAGTAAACAAGAGAAAGAGAAGGGCGGGGCTTCTCTTTGCATGAATGCTCCCCAGACTGCCATCCAGAATCCACCCACAGGTGAAATGTTGCTCAAGCACTACCTTGTCCTCCCCCCTATCTCCTGAGTAAATGAGTGCTAGATTCATTAATGTTTCAGGGACCCTGGATGACTGTGAGGATGCTCCTTTCAGCCTGTCTCCTGTCGGTGCCAGAATCTTCCACCTGGGCCGACTTCCACTCTCAGAGAGGAATTTCATTAAATTAAGATGCCAAGGTGACTGCAAGGTCCCCTCCAGGGATGGACCGTTTGTCAGAAGAAAGAGAGGGGGTTGGGGGAGGTTGTTGGATGGAGTCTAGCAATTGGCAGAGGAAGAGCAGATGGTCCTTTTGATTCTGTTTTATTTCATTTTATTTTAAAGTTTTATCGGCAATAAAATGTAAGATCTACTGGTGCATTATGGGCCTTTTTGTTTCATGAACGCGATCAGTGATCCGGCGCTCAAAAGCTGCTCTGGATCGCATGTTAGCGAATCCTGCTTGCGACATGGATTTGTAAGATCAAATATGGAAACCAATATCTGCGGCGAAACTAACAGGCTCTAGATGCAAGTGAATATTTGGATAGATTGTCAAGTGCAAATTTTGTCACACAACGTGAAACTTGCATGAGACAGATCGGTAAAGATGAAGAATTTTTAAACTAATAACAGATAAGTACTTAATAAAAAAAAAATTCAAATCTTCAGAATCTTTTTTTAAATGAGGGAACTGGACTACCAGACAAGTGGCCTCCCACTCAAGCCCTTGAATTTCATTAAAGTTGGTCTGTGCTGTATGACTGAACTAGGCCCTCGAGGGACTCTTTGTCAAAGGAGACTGGTGGACGGAGTCTACAGTGTAACTGTAAGCACAGGATAAGGTCTCTGATTCCATTCTTTTTTCCATTTTTTTAGGGGGGGGGGGGCGAATTGAGTACGTGACCCAAGTGATTTGTACAATGCGATCATTGCATTTTCTATGTGGATCGGTTTGCGGAAACACCATATAATAATCGTTCGTACTTTTGCACTTCTATATCGTTCGCACTTCTCGCAATTAGGTCTCTTGCATTTTCCTCTTTAAAATTGACAGAAATGCACATCACGTACACGTAATCCGCCGGCTTTGCTAAAAGCCAAGAACTCACATTGGCCGGCACTTCCTGTTTTGCCATTCAGACACTGTTCCCGTCTCTTAAAAAATTGAGCAGGCCCTTGACGGGTTCGTTCATGAACAGCACAAGTAATTGTTCATTAATTTTAATTTAAACCAAATGACAAAGTAGAATGTCTGTGAACATTTCATGTTAAAGGGAAATGGGGCATTTTACAATGTTCATTTTTTAGATAGATGACGAATTAAAACTGTTTGGGGTTTTTCATGAGACAGAACTGTACTTGAAACTGCACATAGTGCACAAAATCCCTCTTAACGAAACTCTTAAAGGTACAGTACAGGATCTGTAACATACCCAAACAGAAATGCTTTGTCAGCTGTTAGCGAGAAATCCTTACATAGTTTGCAAAGTGCAAAACTGAAATTCTGACATGGTTTGACATCGATGCTGCATGTTTAAAATTTGGGCAAAAATCCATGTTCCCTGTTCATTTCAATAGCGCTGTGCACTTGCGCTAAAAATAGCACCGAACCTCAGACAAACATTGCAACCGTCCATGGATGCAAACATGTGGTGAGTGGGGGTATGTGTGTGCATGCATGCATGTTGTGACGTCATTAGTGCGGAACGCTATTGAAAATAACTGTGTTAGGAAAAACATTCAACTTTCATTTTAATCTTCTAAAAAGTTGCGTGGAATACAAATCATGTGTCTAACTAAACTGTACATTTTCATGACTGTTCATACAGAACCTGTATTTTATTTTGTACTTTGTACATGTATGTATACAGTATACACGGGTACATATGTACTGAAGATAGATCTACTATAAAACAACATGAATCATGACATTCTATGAGTATGTGTCATCTATCTACATGTATGTACAATGTGTGTGCTGCTCCGATTCAAAGCCAATAAAAACAGCAATTTACCAAGTCCAAGGTCTTTCATGGATGGAAGATCAGCATTTTATTATCTGCTAAAAGGCCAGACTCGATACGATGGTAATGTGGTGATACATACACGATAGAGTGATCTGGTTCAAATGGGAGCAATTTCAATTTTGCTCTAGAGATCGTTCATTAGTACACAAGAATAATGTGATTGTCTCCACAAAGATTCAAATTTGGGTATGGCGCATGTATACTGTGTATTATAAATACTGTACTGTAGGACTTAAACTAAAAATTTAATTTCAAATTCTGGCTATTTGGGCTACATTTTCATTTCTTTCTTTCCTTTTTTTTGTACAGTTTAATGTCCCTGACTACATGCATCTTTTGAAAAAGCTTTTGAATATCTGTGTAAAAGTTTACTACAATGAGGCAAAACAATGCACTGTAACAATCTAGTTGCTGTACCTGGCTGAGGTCTCCAGGAGATTCCCGCCAAAATGTGTTTACAGTTCCAAGGATTTATGACAATAATCAGAGAAGGAATCGTTTCATATGACAGTGATTCAAGAGTACATTTTGCAATGCCAGTGTGAGAAAAGACAGACCTGTATATATTAAACATCAAACATGCTAAACAGGGTTCTAGCCAGACCAATTTTAGTGGTGGGCTCTAGAAATGAAGTTGAGCCGTGTGGTGAGAAAAATGCAGTGCAACATGATCAAGGTCCAGGGCCAACATTTCCACCGTTCCGACGGCAGCACCATTTAATGGTACAATGTATAAAGCTACATTTTAAGGACTGATATTCAATGAATTTCAGGTGTATAACAGAAAAGAGTGAACTTTTATTCAGGAATGTGATCAAAATTCACAATATATTATTGGCAATAATATTGGCAATACTTTTATTCACTCTGCGGAAATTCGTGCTGGGCGGCAGAGTTTATTTTAGACCTAAGTTCTGGGCGCAAATTTCCAGTGCCGGGCTGGCCCGCCCTGCGCCGCCCACCGTGGCTAGAACCCTGATGCTAAAAGTAGGCCTACATTTTGTCTGCATTTCGTTAACGTTCAAGTTGAGATCAAGTCGACGTACATCATGTACATGTACGTTGTGCAATTTTGCAAATTTGCGACGACTCCTCGGGTTGGCGGCATGCGTGGCTGGATCTATCAATAACCGACTCTGGTGCCCAGTAATTGAGAGTAAGCATCAAAGTTCAGAGCAGACTGCAAGGCCCCGATGACGTGAATGCATCTTCAGGGCCTCATTTCAGGACTCTGCTAACTGTAAGCCTTCGAATCGGCACTTAGGCTAGGAGGAAAATCCAGTGCTTATGAGCTCTATACAGCCTGTACTTGTTTGTCCTGGATTACTGAGGATTTTCGGTTGTAGGCCTGTGTACTTTATGGAACTTGCACTTTCTCATTTGCTTGGCTCATGTACAAATTAGGCCATAACCATAGACACGTACATGTAGGTAAGGAAAGACGATAATAAGTGCAGTGAAATCTTGGGTGAGCAGTCAGAAAGCAGTGCTCTCCATGTAATTGGACGAGGTTCCTTCTTACAGAACATCATTGAAACCACAAACCAGGTGGAAAAATCAATTGTGACTGCATCTTCAGCATTTTAAAGTACGTGTACAGGTGGATGGCCATAACAGGAGATGTATAAAGGTACATGTATACATGTACATAGTACATGCAAGCAAGGCAAGACGATCATAAGTGCAGTCAGCAGTGAATTCTTGGGCCATTGGAGAGCACCGAGAAGTCAGACAGTGCTCTCCATGTACATGTACATGTAATCAGGAAGGTCTAACATCATTGCGACCAGGTGAAAGAATCAATGGTGACTACATCTTCAGCATTAAGTATGTGTACAGGTGTCAGGTGTACCCTGTACATGTGTCCATAACATGAGATGTATTTAAAGGTATGCACATACAGGCAAATCTGTGATCCTTAATTTTCATTTCTAAAGTCTTCGGCCCCCACAAAATGCAGACATTATTCTGTTGCAAAGTGAACAGGACCTGAAATAACAAGCATACACACACGTGTACATTTACCTTGAAGAGATAGACACTTGTCATAGACCTCAACTGGCACAAGTGAGCTACAAGACTTGATTGTCCTAATTTTCAAATGCCACAGGTGTACTGTACTAGCTTTCTATGGTACTGGCTGAGGCTCTGCTTCCCATAGAGTTCTGAATTATTTCAAGTTCGACTGGTCGAGGCATTGGGGCCTAGTTGCGGGGTGCGAGCGGTATGGAGGTGCGAGCGGTGTAGAGGTGCGAATGTGCCAGCGATTATTGGATGGCGTTTCGGCAAACCGATCCACATAACAATTGTCACCTTATTTCTTATTTATATTTATTTTTATTTAATTAATTTCTGTCTGGAGAACCCCTTTGCTTTATCCTTATGAATTATGGTTATTGTTTGTATTTTCTATTATTTATTTATATTATTTGTTTATATTATTTATGATTATTTATTTCAATTATATTTATTTAATTCAATTAGTCTGGAGAGCCCCTTTGACAGGAATATTTCCTTTTGGGCAATCCTTCGGGAGCTGATTGGATTATTATGTAGTTATTATGTATTTGTTTTGTCCTGTTCTATATTGAAAGTGTTAATTGTTCTCGTGCTTTGTAACTTGTTCTTCCCGAGAAATGAAATAAATACTAAATACTAAATACTAAAAGTTATAGCAAGAATTTTGAACAGGGCTTCTACATTTACCTCTTTAAATGCAAAGACCATGCTGGTTGCCCTTAAGTAGGTAAATTATGTCTAGGGTGCCAACATTACCAAAACCAAGAAAAACTAGATCCAAACGATGAATTGTACATTTGCCTGGATTTCCCTGAATGAGTTTTCAAGTTTTTAGAGACCAGCACCAACCAAACCAACCAAGCTTCCAGCAATGGACCGGTGCAACAGAGAGCAAATGATTGATAATGTCTGATGAGTGCCGATTATTCAGCAATTATTCTTCAATTATAAATCATTAACCAGCTGCAAATGTTCCAAACAAATTTGATGGATTTAAGTACATGTACGTGTTGCACCTTGTTACTCATAGACATTCTGACTGGTTTCATATTTACCGACTTTGGCACATGGCAAAGAATCTTTTTGACACCATGCACAATAGCGATCCAAACTAATGATGTCACACGAGTGATTTGGCCAGCGCGCTCATACATACAAAATTCCCGGATGTCAGACAAACTTCTCATGCATGCACACACATATGCACACCCACCACACGTTTGCCATGGTTGCAATGTTTGTCTGAGATCCGATGTGCTATTTTTGGCGCAAGTGCGGAGTGCTGTTGCATATACCGGTATGTACATCAGCAAACGACACCAGAGTATAGTGTACACACTACACACAGACAGTGCAGGAAGCTTTTTTCATGATTGACTCAATTTGGCATCTTGTATGCCAAACAGAGTCTGGTGTCTCCTGTACTACATGTACAAGCAAAGCAGACATTGTTTTGTGACAGACTTATTTTTGGGGGGACCGACTCCAGACCGAGTCATCAGTGCAGTTTCTTGATATGTGCACGTATGAGGCAGACACATCATACATATCATGTACATGTATAATTTGTACATTGTACACAATGCCTGTGAGACAGGTTGTCATGGTGACATATGTTCAGACAAATTTTACCCTCTTCCATTGATATGCATAATGTAGAGTACATGATAAAAGTGCAGAAAGATGAATTCTGTTGCCAACATGTGTGTGTGAATTCATGCATGCATGCATACAAATGTGACAATGTAACAACTGAACAAGGATGCTTCCAAATAAAATACCAAGGTACAGGTCTACATTTTGTACATTTACATATTGTGCATTTCATATCAGGCCGGCATGTTTCAGGCATGAGATCAGTGATCCTGCACGCAAAAGCTGCAAGTATCCAAGATTTAAGACTCAGAATCCGAAAATAATTTACAGTCCTGAACTAGGCTGAAGTAATAAGCATCCACTTCATCATTTTACAATTTAAGAATTTAGTCCTTTCGGAACTTACAAGTTTCTCACTTTTTCCTCATAACCTGATCATGTGAAATGCTTTCAGATGAGGTTTGTGTATTTGACTGAAATAAAGATGAACTGGAAAGAGTTAAATGACAGGATTTCTATGTAACGTTAGAGTATTCCAGATTATTGATTTCACCTACATGTACGTTTTTTTTTTTTATGTGCGGCCTGTTACAATTCCATAAAAACGGGGATCTTCTGTGAATTTTAACCACCCTTAGGCAGAATACTCACAACAGGAAAGTGAGGGGAAAATAAAGTAACCTTTCTGCTTGTTATGTTCATGTGCTTACATTTTAGCTCTCTATGTTTCGTATATATATATGCAGACTCTGCAAATGCTGGACCGGTAGGCCCTACTGCTGTACAAGTGTTAAGGCAATGTGTGAATTACACGCTTGGACTGATCAAATAAAGGTGACACAACATAATCACTTCCCTTCCTATACTCTGCTGCCTGTACGTGTACATCCAAGGCCGGCTAAAAGGGTACTGTAAGCCTGACGCATGAAGGAGGCACATGTCCAGAAATGAGGGAGAACAATCTATTAATATAACACACTATATGGCTCTTATCATGTGTTAATAGAAATGTATACTTCCCGAGTCTTACTCCAATAATAGCGCTCCGCACTTAAATGCTAAAAATAGCACCGGATCTCAGACAAACATTGCAACCATGCAAACGTGTGTGGGGTGTGCGCGTGCATGTACACTACGTGAAAACTATGTTTGTCTGACATCCTGGGATTTTGTGACATCATTAATGCGGAGCGCTTTTGAAACAAAACACATTCAGGAAACACATTGATGTTTCTACGCATCCTATGTGTTTCCTGAATGTGGTATTACATGTACATGTATACTCAGCTAATTAATGTACAATACACGTTCATGAATGCACTTGTACATAATGTATTGTATGCAAATGGTACTTGCACTTCATTATTTTTGTCATGACCATTGTTCATCAGACAAAATTGTTGCTTCATCATTTCCATTGTTACCTACATTGTACATAATGCAAGATCTATACAGTACAACCTGACAGACAACCAATATTTGAAATGGTTGCAATTTAGGCACATTTTGTATTGTACATGTGTACTGTAGCCTGTAGGTTTTGTACACGTTTTATGTACGTGGACCATTAGTATGCTTACATGCATCAAACAACGTAATTAAAGTAATCAATAGTTATTGGGTATAATTATCAGCATGCAACCATTTTACCACCAGATGGAGCAATTTCATACATGTACATGTGCCACTCGGTCAGTTCACCAGTATGAGGCATACTGTACGGCTGAGTGACAGTGGCCACGTAATCAGTAAACCTGAACTACAATATCCAAATGATATTAGTTTTTGAAATTCACATTTTACTTCACAGAACATGTTGAGTTTATCCTCCTTAATTAAACTTAAACATGTTAAAGGTAATATCATACTTTGGTTTTTGTCAAAGAAGTACAGATTCATGGGCAAAAAATCAAGGAAGATACAGTCACACTCATCTGTGAAAATTTCAGTCCCATGCGGTGCCCACTTTTTGAGAAAACAGTGAAAAACGGCCACAGTATTTCTTAAGTCTTTTCTCTTTTATTTTTGATCTTTTAAAACATGTACATGTACAGTGTAGGCCTGTAATGTGGACAGTTGGACACCACATCCCGATCCGGCCATTCCAGTGCACTAGGCCGGACTGGAATAACCAAAAATATTTCAGATTGTCACTGATTGTATAAGCGTACACTGTACAGGTACGTGTAGTCTTTGAACAAATCTTGAATCTTCAGTCCTGGCACCTGCTCTTACAATCTAAATAATCTGAAGATGATCAGAATCATTCCGTTCTTTTGTATGTATGGGTTATTATATACCGGTAGTTAAAAATATATTTTCAATTGTACAAGTTTATTTTCACTGCCAACAGATCAGATTGTATCCGCAAGATCTGATAACGTATCCCGCAGGTGTATAAACTTCAACCAACCACTACAAAATAAAGGAAGCAAAATTCACGTTTCTGGGAAGTACATGTATACTGCAATTGACAAGTTAAAAAATATTTTAATTTACCATATATGCAAAAATTTGCAGGATATTATATTTTGACATTTCTTACAGTAGCTTTTAAAATGAATTTATCTGAACTGAGGGATATGGCATGACAGCATTTTCATACACTGTTCCATACGTAGGTCTAGTCCAAAACCATCAAACTTTCATTGTCAACGTACTTCACAAATCCCCTTCTCATGCAAACAAGTAGTTTAGGAATTAAATAAATGTATGCCTTCCTAACTCCCAGCATTTAATATACATAGCAGTATGCAGTTTAAATTACTTGCAAATTTAGAATCAAATAAATTTACAGCTCAATCCAATATAGATATCTGCAAATATTTGCATAGACCTACACGTACATGAGCATGTATATTTACAAAATAAATCAATTTTTAAAAGCCATATTGCAAGTCATGTAAATCTGTTCAGTATCTGGCATGCTGACAGACTTCTTTAAATTTATAAACACCCCAGTTTGAATTTCCCTGATTAAAGACGCTGTTGCTACATCATGGGCCCCCTATAATTTATAATTCAGGGCAAGTTATACATGTATACACATGTACCTATTTTTGGGACAGCAGAATGTACAATGTACTGGTCCCTTTGTGTCATTCCTATCCATCATGTGATAGCAACAGTGTCTTTAGTCTGGAGAATTCAGGCTTTGATGTTTACGTACAGAGAAAGAATTCAGTATAATACCAGATTGTTCAATTTTAACTTGTGGAAAGGTGGAAGGCTTAGGGGCCTATAATCGCCTATTATCAATAGCACTGTAGAGTGTACATGTAGATCATAAATCATTGCAAGATGCACAGACTCAGTGCAGCACACCTTTAACTGAACATACAGATATTTTGACGGCTGGCAGAAGGATGAAGTGGCCGCATACATGTAACTGTCAGAATGTCAGTGACTTTGAAGGGCACAGTGACATTCAGGAGGGAAGGGAAACAAAGTAATATTACCAATAATAAGACCCCTCTATCGAGGAAATATATTCTTGTTGCTGAGAGTTGCTGAGAGTAAGAAAAGAAAAGACAAAACCCAGGCATGCCAGGAGGAAGAGATCACAAAAAGGGCCAAATTATAGTGAATTTGCAAATTACGTAAATTATGGAAAAGTCTTAAGTTTTGAATTTGACTGTCCAAGGAAGTAAATGTAATTATACCTGAAGTCCGAGTCCTGATGGATGTCTATCATACGATTGTGAATGCATCTCATTTACAAGGCTAAAATAAATGTGAATCCCTACAATCAAGTTATCAAATATCCGCTCTTTGATTTGACAAAAGCAAGCAAGACAAACGACCATCCTTGAGTATTCCATTACTGAGTGACCTGTACTGACATACGGTACATGTACAAATTGTATGTGTGTACATCTACAGGAATATTGTCATGACTGTACATGTACTTACTAATTACGGCAGCCGTACGTAATATCCTTAATTCCATTACTCCAAGGTCGTCAGAAATTCATGTATTCACATATCTATTAGACAATGCAGTGCTTAAAAATCTGTTTTTGCAATGTACCTATTAGCTAATTAATTATTTTTACAAAAAGGGTTTTAAGGAGACATGTAGGCCTAACGATTTACGAGAGTTTAATTAAAGTGAGCATTTGGGAGATATTTCCCTCAGATACACACAGGCCAACAAAATGGGGACCCTTTACAACATCAAAACCAAGAGACAGACTGACAGAGGACAGGCATGATTAACAGGCAAATAACTGAAGAATAGGATAAAATAATATTCCCAATAAAATTTGTTTTAAAAGATGGGAGGTGCTATTTATTAAAATTTCGGCAAGATATACTGTAGGAATATGATAAAAAAAATAAACATGTAAAGAGAACCCCGAATTTCACCTGTCAGAAGCTGGACGACAATAGCAAGATGACAGGAGGTGTGCAAGTGAACCAATCACTAAATGCCAACAGGCAGACAGCCCCAAACAGCAACAAATCAATTTAAAAAACTGACAAAAACGGAATATTTGAAGAAGAAAAAAGATAACAAAAATTGCATTTTTTTGTCTCTTCACACAAAGAGAAATGTGTTCATTGTCTGAACCTACCTGCACATGTGTAAACTGTATACACTTGTAAACCTGTAGAGCCTACATTGTACACCAAGTACACACAAGTTTCACAATCACAAAACGATACCAAGAGTACGTATTTAGTGTCAGTACCTGCATGAAGTTAAACATGCTTGTAACAGGTTTTATGTCCATTAAGTTAAATTGAGCATTTTATTACAAAGTTGAGCTACTTGCTCTACAAAAATATCAAGGAAGATACAGTACACAGTCACCTGTGAAAATTTCAGTCTCATATGGTGCCCACAGTGAAAACGGTGAAAACGGCCTCAGTATTTCTTAAGTTATTTCTCTTTTATTTTTGATTTTTTAAAAGATCAAAAAGATTTTGGGTCGTTGTTTTTACTAATTTCTGGATAAATACACTATTTCAGGCGGATATATTTTAACGGTTAGGGTATATTTCTACCACCACCATCTTCATATCCTGTAAGTAAATACGTAAATATGTGAAAATTTCTGTTTTGGTCTCTTACCAAAGTATGATACTACATGTACCTTTAATAATACAACAAACTGTGTGGCACACTGTATTTGAATACATTTTGAATTGAGTAAACAATTTTCAAGTGCACCGAAGTGATCTGAAATTATCTTCCTATATCCAAAAGTGTGTAAAGAGCCCCCCCAAAAAAAACACATGGAGAACAATAGTCAGTAGTACCCAAACTAAATAGAGCACAGCAGCTGAGTACTGAGGTTAATTTCATGGCCTCAACTTCTCAAAGACTTTCCAATTATCCACTTTCTATACATATTTGTTTTGCTGGTGTTCTAGTCAACCAATTCCCAGTTGAGTTCTAACAAGTTTGCACAAGTAATTTTCATTTTTTGTTTTCATTATTGGTCCCCTGATGGCCCTGAACGGGATATAAAAAATAAAGAAAACCATATTTTGAAGGCCGGCATGACGTACCCAGAATTGGCTAATCAGAAGAACGATGGTGCCGGCAAAATACTGGTATACACTTCCTATAAACTAATGAAGGTTGTACAGAATGACATGATTTGACATCTTACAATGAGTGGAAGTTGGCAAGTTTAGCAAATTACGCATGGCCAGCTATCAACTGACGACATCCTGGAAAAGTTTCCTGAAGTTTCTCAAGTATGTCATTGACAACTTCCCTTCTTCTTAAGCTCATTTCATATCATAATCAATGGTGGATACATAACTTGTGTGGCTATTAAGGAAGGTCATTTTCAAAGATTATTTTTTGTCTTGGTCACTTACCAGGATGTACTTTAATCTTGCCAATGACGCCCTCCACAGTCCCAAGGCAAACAGGATTCCAGGCTGTGGCAAGTGCAGAACCTGAGATCAAGAACAAAAATAAACTTTTATGGCTGTCATGTACACATATAGTTACAGAGCATCTCTAATTCTCATCAAACTTCAAAGTGTTTTAAGTCAGAAGTGCAGGGCATCTTCACATTTGGCTAAATGCTGAAATGCAGAGTCCCCACAGATTATTTCCATCCAAAAGCTGCACATCATACACCCCTCTGATTAAACCTAGCCCAAGTAACTGGGGCTCTACCTTTTCTTAAATTATGGGACTCGATGGTGGCTTAGGTACGACTTCCAAAATTAAAAAGGGGAATTAAGCACAGAGCACTGAGTCTAACTAAAACCTTGGACTTTCAGTTAATCAATAGATCCTATTTGCATCCGGTAAGTTAGCTCTTAAAGGATAGGCCCCCATAGCACTTTTCCTATAATTGTCTGTCAGTGGAAATCTTTCCATTTCTTCAAATGCACTTAGTGAGCCTAAATTATGATAAAAAATAATGTTAACTTTTTCAACACTTTCGGAAACAACAACATTACGAATGTTGGAGATTTGATCAATGTTCCGGAATCCAAAATTAAAGTTTACCAAGTCTGAATCGATATAAACCCATCATTGCCAATATTTGTCATCCGTAAACATGGCAGAGTAAGAGTTATCCTTATTATATTTGTTATACCGGTAAATGTTTCCCATGCCACAACGAACCACACACATCACAAAGACAGACATTCAAGTCACCAACACAACATTTCATCACATCAGTTCACAGGACTGCAGTTGCACAAAATAGGCCTCGCTCATGTGCAACTGCATGCAGTGCATACCCCGGCCCCCTACACCCACACTCCGGAAATCTCGAAATGAAAAAGTGCAAATATGAGACACGATGACAGCTGACAGGAAACTTACCGTGCTGTGGGATGAGCTGACCATCCGATCTACTGCACCACAGACTATGCTGACCATCCTGTACGATATAATGCTCATCGGTCTGAAAAAGCTCCATAGTGATGGTGGTGGTCGTTCTTCTCTTCTTGCAAGTTGCAGACCGCTAAAACCTGAAAACCTCTCACATTTGCACTTGCACTGTGGTCCGTGTGTCAGCAATGTCACTGCGGCAGGCATTCATGGCACATTCCCGCCGACCATGATGGCTTGGCTTCGATCGAGGAGGCGTTTCACTGCGAGCAGACGGCAGATAAAGTCATAACTGCAAAATCAGAGAGTAGACCTATGAGTATGATTAATAGAATTCCACTGTGATGATGAGTCCCTCTTGATGGCAATTAATCGTTCGAGTTGGCTGATAAAATCAATCCTGGCTGTAAATAAAATGCGTGCAGTGCATGATCAAAATTTGCGCACAAATAAAAAATCGCGGAGTATTGTGATCACGCCCTCTATCGACAATAAGTTGTTACTTTTTTCCCACGAGGAATTAGCCCGGTGCGTGCGTAGGAAATAAATACAAATGATTTAGGCATTATTTACTTCCGGGAAATACGTCAGCAGTATCACGTTTCATTATCAAACAAATTACAATGCATGATTCATTGATTGCGGCTGCATTGTTCACTTCACACTTCCGAGAAATGCATTCTGCATTCCAGTGGGCCATCGCTGAACATTGAACGATTGCCAGCTCTCGATTGTGACTTTGCCTGCAAAGAAGAACACCGAGTGTTTATAGTTGTTTAATTTTGAGTGTGAAAACTGTGATTGATCATGGGGATCTTGTGTGATTCTCAGTGTGGCAAGCTACGATTGAATGTTATGGTGTTGACGCTGTGTTTATTCACGATATGTTGTTGTATTTTACAAACAAGTGCCGATTCGTCTTCCTATGTATCGCCTCCCGTCCACCAAGAATCTGGTAAGTTTGGTTTGGAATTTTAGATTGAATTCATTTTAGAAGTTTATACTTTTTTCAAAGAACATCATAAATTTTGTAATTTATTCATTCTGTCATTTTCTCTGATTTTATGTTTCCACAACTCGTCATTCACTCTAGTACGGACCATCGGAAAAAAATCTCAAAATCTGTTTCATTGGAAAGAATGTGGGAAGATTTCCATCCACGAACAATAGAATAAATCATGTTAACATTCTTATTAAGGTGACTAACAATGTACACAGTTTACTTTTATGTTTAACCTGTGAAAACCGAGAAGCATTCACTCAAAAATAGTTGTAAAAATAGGCCTACTAAAAAACGTTGTATTTCACACAATATTTCAATTCAGTCCCATAGGATTTGTATTGAGGTCAATTGATCAGATTTGTTTGTGTATGTTTTAGTTTTATTTCATTTCAACTCATTTATGTATTGTCTGAAACTTGTGTTAATGAATCCATAATTTGAAATGTTTTATTTGCAGTCTCAACTTGTGTAACGTGTAACCAGCACGAAGAAATGATGTCCAAACTGAATGACTTGAAACAATCCGCCAGAGTCTTGAGTCACAGAGTGAGTTACCGTTCATATTACGACATGTTGATGACAGAAACACAAGTTTTAATACAAATACCGGGGTAATAAACTGCTGCAAGCTGCTCATCAGCCAAAATAATGACCTGAAATTTATAAAATGCTTGGAGTGCTTCGATAAAGATCCTGCTAGGTTCGAAACGCATCATAGCATTAATTTGCTATTGGCAAGTTTGAATTGATTTTTCGTTTTTTGGCTGAGCTGTTGTCATGCTACCCTTGGAGGCTGGCGTATGTTTGACCAAACTTCTTTCCTTTTATTTCCCTCCTCAAATTCAGGTGGATAAAGTTGGCAGCAAGTTGGACAGCCTGGAAGAATGTTCATGTGTGCAGAAATGAAAAACCATCTGGACTTAATAATACAACTTCAAGGACATCTGAAATAACAGAACAGGAATATTAAAGGTGAACTGACCAGACCCTCAAGAAGAAAATCCAGGAAAAAATGGCCCTGGTATTGTATTTATATTATGTGCTGCTCTCCATAAGTTATACATGTATGCATCCTCCGTGAATACACAAATAAGCTGGATCAGAGAAGAGCAGATTGAAGAATGATGACTCTCCCTTTAAAGTGCCCTTGGACCTGACAGTGATTATTATCGTTTTCCTTAACCGCATGACCTTAACGGTAATGCATTTTGCAAGCCCAGCAGGAAGGAAAACTGAAACCATCACCCACCATGGAATAGACGTAAGGACTATGTGCTTGTCAAACCAGGGTAAAACAAAAACAAAAGTTGACCCAAGTTGTCATAATGTCTAGACAGCTTGATTTGTTTGGTTGAGACATGAGCGCGGCCCATGAAGTTGATGGGTGAAGTCTACACAGTATTGAAAATATATATAGCACTTAAAAAGACTAATTACTAAGTAAGGTAATTACTACATAAGCTTTTATATTAACAGTTTGACTTCATCAGATGTAATGATGTGAAGCATCATCAACTTGAATATAAAATAAACTGGTATCCAATGAAGCATGTCCAAACAAAAGGCCATGGTGAGTCATAACTGGGATTAGTAGTGGGACATGAAACCAATCAATGTTGACCAGTCTGTGGATTATTTTTGAAAGGTTAAATCTTTTGTATGGATGCTTCTCTGTCCATTCTGGTTTTGAAGTTTCTTTTAGTGAGCACAGATCAAACTCTCAGCCAGTAATTGAATGGCTTGATCCGTAAGGGATCTGCTGTCAGTATGGCTTATGAGTGGATGTGGCTTTGGCTTTTGTACTTCGCAACGCATAGCCTTAAATCTAAGTTGGCTGTATTATAAAGTTTTTCATTTTTTGTATTAAATAGTTTTTGGGAAAATGTCAGAGAATTTTTAGTGTCGAGTCCAGCTTAGTGTACTTGACCTTTTTGAAGAGGAAGAGTATTATATCAATTTGTTTTCCAGATCCAGCTCATTTTCTACTGAAAAAGCTATGTGGTATAATGTAAACAAAACTTAAATATCATTTCTCTGTTTTCTCCATGTACTAAACATTTTAACAGATGATTTTCCAATATATTTACATGCATTTCATTCCATATAAAATGTTTACCAGTTACTTTATAGGAAAAAACACTGATATTGATAAACTGTAGATGGTAACGTTTCGAGTTCTTTTATAAACTGACATGTAGTTTTATAAAATCTATTTTTACACTGACATATACATGTAGTCTGTTTTGAATCTATTTTTCACATCTCGAAATGAAGCAAAAGTATTCTGCTAATTAGTGCTGCATAAATTTGGTTGTTGGACCAAAACTGATACTTTACACTCTGTACAGGTTTCTTACTAATTAAAATCTGTGTATTTTTACATTTTCTTAACACGCATGCAGTAATCTCTCTAAACTTTTGTGAAGTTAAAAAAGTTTTATTTATTCAATTTTTGTTTGCCAAATATGACGCCTGCCATATTATTGTTTTTAATAACATATATTATTATTACTTACTGCTGACATTAGTATTTTTTAACTTAAGAAATAAAGTTAAATTGCGTTTGAAATCACTTGAATATTGGTGTGGAAGTGTGAATGTTTTAATGTGTCAATTTTTGTGTGAAAATGGGCGGGGCCGGCTGGGAGGGGGGAATCTAGCTGTCACATGAAGAAATGAACAGAAATAATGTTCCATTCCTCCTCCATGGTCATTCTGAAGTTGCTTGTGATTTGTGTAAAACTAAAACTGCACCCCATAATTAATGCCCAGGGGCCAATTTCATGGAGCTGCTAAACACAAAAAATTACTTAGCACAAAAATGTCCAATTGATATTCATGGTCAGTGAACAAGAGCCAAAGAACAATCACAAGTGATACAAAACACACGGGAAAAAAAGTTTTTGCTGAGACAGAAATTTCATGGTTAGCAAATGTTTGTGCTAAGCAGGGCCATGAAATTGGCCCCAGTATCCAAACCATGGAAAAACGGTCTCAAATTACCTCAGTTATACGTGTATGGGTGAGTGAATCCTGGAATGCAAGCAACAAGTGTCCCGTTTAATCTACAGATGCACACCCCCGGGCTTAATTTATGACGCATTTGTTTATTGGGCCCATGTGATACTGCACAGCAGTACATGATACAGTACACATGACATGCACATTGTATTGTACATACACACGTGGTTATTCTGGTACTCAGTAGCAAAACTTCTTCAAAACAATCATTTTGTGATTTTCTTAGGAACGGAAGCCGGGGAAAATGCTCTTAAGGGTCCGCGATCACTCTGGAGATTATAAAGCTTCTCTAGTCTAGAATCCAGTGACATTATTCATTCACTCAGTCATTCAATCAAGTCTTTTCCTACCTCCATGGTGTGATCAAGCTTGGGAAAGAAAAATCAAAACTTAGGCATACAACCGTAAATCATCCAAACTTCACTTCAGTGTTTCAGCTCCGATTCGATTTCTATCAAACTGATTAAGCAGCTGCTCCTTGTGCTAGTCGAGGCAGTTCTCTTCAAGGTCACAGCTTTATTAGATCAAGATGTCTTACACCCAATGGAGACCTGTACCTCTTCAACAAGGAGACTCTTCAGCTGACCACCAGTGGCCAAAGGCTGTGGGGTCACGTCGTCCAGCTCCAGCACAGAACCAGCCACAATTACAGCCTTCTCAGTCTCAGACACACAGTGCCGAGCCTCGAAATCCAGGGGCGGCCAAAACCTACCAGAAGCAACAACTGCTGCAACGACAACAGCAACTGCAGCAGCAACTGCAGCAACAACAACAGCAGCTAATGAACCTGAGGGTCTCGTCACCCATGGCAGGAAGACAAGCAGACACACAGACATGGAAATCGCCCCAGACATATGCCCAAGCTCAGGGTGACCGGGCTAGGGCAACATCACCGACCCTGTACCGACCGGTAACTCCACCGTCTTCTCCCCCGCACGTGGCCGGTCAGTCACCCGCTGTTCCTGCTGCTGTGGCCGGTGGGAGTAGCAAACAAGCCGTACCGTTGGTTCTACGAATGGGCGCACAGAAGGAGATTAAGCCCCAAACCGCGGGCAATACAACTCGATCTCTTGTAAGCATGCTTCAAATTATTTTGTGTAATTTGTATGCAACCATGAACTGAAATGCCAAAACGATGTAATTATTGAAGACTGAGAGACATTTTCGACAAGAATGGTCCTTTTTTTTAGGTGAACAACCTCCATGCACACTTGGTTGTGATATACCCCTTGAGGACATTATGGACATAGCCCTGAAAAATACAGAATCCTGCTTTCCTTCAAGCATTAAATGCTTATAGGAAAGCAGGATTCTGTATTTTTGATTATGTTGTTTGGCAATGTACAAAATACTATCAACTTTTCTCAAGAGGATTGTATATTTGTAGACCTCTACATACAGAGGACGTGTCTCTAGTCTATCTAACGTTAGAGTCGAAGATTTGTTTGTTTTGCCATGAAATATTTTAAGGAGTAGGTTCTTTTAATACAATGGAAAAAGCCTTGACAGATTTTGTTGCTCATTTGCATTTACAACAAAAAGTATGAAATTCTTTCTCATCCCCTCCCCTGAAATTATATAACTCATTTTGTGCTCCTTTTCCTGACCAGGTTTCTCCAACATCCTTCTCCCGATCCTCATCCCCTCGTTGCATCTGTCACCGAGACCATACCAAGGTCATGTGCTATGTCTGCGGCAAGACTCGGACCGGTCGAGTCCGTTTACAGTGTCCAGATCACCCCAACACGATACACCTGATGGACTTTGACCGCTGCCCAAACTGTAAGGCGGTCAATCTGGCCGAAATGCGATCCAGATCCAGACCACATTAAGGTCAATGCCACACCCCTTCCCTCCCCTCCCACCTCCTTCCACTATCCAGCGGGCATTATGCTTTGACAGTACATAGTGGGAACAAGCTAGGGACCACTGTTAAACTGGTTAAGTTTAAACAGAAATTAATTGATCCAGATTATTACCGGGATCTTTGGTTTAAAGGTAATTTCATACTTTGGTTTTTTCAAAGAAATGCAAATTCATGGGCAAAAATATCAAGAAATCTAAGTCATGAAAAGAAATGAATCTAAGTCCCATAAAGTGCCATTTTTTTTAGAAAACGGTGAAAAACACCAACAGTATTTTATAATCTTTTCACATGATTTTTTTATCTTTCAAAAGTCAAAATTATTTTTGGTCAATCAGAAAATCTTTAACAGGAATGGTTTTGTCATCACCATCTTCATACCCTGTAAACTATAGATAAATCTGTGAAGATTTCTGTTTCGGTATGCTACCAAAGTATGATAGTACCTTTAATGTAACATTGTATTTGTACAGTTGTCTCAGTGAAACTAGAGCCCTGATATGTCTAATTATCTACAGTTCCCCTCATCTGCATCTTTATTCATCATGATTAATTTGTATCATTATTTGAAGAAAGTCAAGTGCATTTAGATTCTTTTGATGACAGGTAAGTTAATATTTAGGTTTGATGTTTCTGTTATCATTTCATAATGAAGGTGGTAGAAGTTTCACACAACACAGAAACGGCAATTTGGCTACGTTTGATAAAAAGCTACAAGGTTGTGCTTAAAATAAATATAAATTGCTGTTGATTTCACACTTACAATAATCCTTTGATAAAGATCTTCCTAGAATCAAAACGCGTCACGCCTTCTCAACTCCAAGCATTTTATAAATTTCAGGTCATTATTTTTGCTGTTAGCAGTTTGCAGCAGTTTATGACTTGATCATTGATGTATTGATCATGTTCATTGTGTTTGAAAGTTTGAGCACTCTACATTCTTGTACAGGCCAAATTGAAAATCACTTGTGAAGGAACATTCAGTTACCAAAAATAGAGCAGATGTGTCATCAGCTGTACCATAAAGCAAAAATATTATTTATTTGTGTGTGCTATGACCTTGTCAGTGGGTACATAACCAAGGGGGGGTTTTACAATTTCAAAAGTTGGACTTGTTCCTTTTTTTCCCCCTCAGAAATCCCTCCAAAAGAGGAAGCATGTCTTATTTACTTTTCAACGTGCACTTTCATGTTTTACACAATAAAAAGGATGTAAATTTTACCAAAGATTGTCTACGTTAATTAAGATAAGAAGTTTTTTGCTGAATCTTAAGAGATACCGGTAATTTATTGCACACGTGCAAAGCCAAGGTACTTAATGGGGTTTCCCAATTTGAAAAGCAGGGCATCTGAATATTGTTGTGGTTTTGTTCAGTACTTTAATACAAAATTATATGTATTCAAATTGTTGTTGAAACAGGATATGCAAATTGCAAAAGATGTTAAGTAATTAATGCAGCTTGATTCATTATTTCATTACAGCATATATCATTGTTTACTTGTAGTCATTTGAGTTAAAAGTTAACGAACAATGTAAATGGTTATCGTGCAGCTTTTGTTTAAATCAGAGATTAACGCGTACATGCTTTCATCATTTTATTTTGCCATTGTTTTGCCTTTTGTTATTTATAAATGTAGTTCATGTGAAGGATGTTTATGAGGCTTATTTCATGCGTTGTTAAATTCATCATTAAACAAAACAAATTCAGTAGTGTAACAATTTGATATTTAAGACCATGTTTGGTGGAAGTACAGATGAAAAGATGAGCATGTATGATAGTATTCCTCACGTTGGCATGGTTCGTAGACTAACATTTCAGTTCCTGTTTTGGCCAGTATGATCTGATTCTGAGTTCAGCTAAAAAAAAAAGAGAAAAGTTTAGTATTTTGAAGAAAAAAATTGCTTTGTGAAGAACAACCATGTTTTCTTGTTTTTTGGTATTCATGTTTTTGAATTAGTGTTTTGGATAATTAAGGTATTTAGGAAGTAGACAATATATGTACGTCCTGGTTTATTATGTGCCTAAATAACACATTTTGTAACCGGAATTACTGGGTCAGTATAAACTCAGTTATATTCTGTTATGAGAATTAAGTTCTAATATGCAACTCCTACACATTTCGTAAGGTCTGTATTAATCAAAATTCCATCTATATGCAATTTCTTCTAATCCCAAGAAGCTTTCAAGAATCTTCCACTCCGACCGCATTGTAGCAAAGCAGAGCTGCTGTTGTGCCATTCGTCATTTGTATTTCTTTAGATTATCTTTTAGTAGTAGGACGACCATATTGTTGTTATGTGTACATATTAATGCACTCCGTTTAATTTGAGGTAAACAGAAAAAAGACATCTCTTTATTTTGTTATAATTTCAAGTAAATACATGTATAAAAAAAAGACATTATTTTCTTTATTTTGTTATATTACCAGTATTACCTTATCTTTTTTCTAGTTTCAGATATTTTGCTGCTTTGTGTAACCATTTTGTTTTTCATTAGGCATCGTTTATAACTGATCAGTTTGTGATATGCTGGACTCATAAATGTTATAAACCCAAGCATTGATTAGAATTCATTCTTTTGGTTTGACTACTGCAAGTCTTTCTTACATATTACCTTCATCAGGGTAAATAAGACTGCAATAATATTTCGATACTTATTGTTATACTACTTATTAAAGTTCATGTCATTATTTTGTTTAATGTGCAGTTTTGTTAAATAAAAAGTACTTATTATATGTGTACATTTCTTATATAGCCTACCTCTCGGAATAGTACTTGTTGACTGCATGTGTAAGGTGCCTACTTATATTTTATCCAAACCTTTCTTTACCGTGTTCAGGAAATATATACGTGTTTTGAAATAAAATATTGTTTATTATGTCAAAGAAACAATGTTTTATTCTCTCCATTGTGTTTTGCATATAAAGTATCTTGTACACACTTAACTGAATGATCAAGTACTCAGACTAATCCCATTTATAGTACAAAACAAAATCAGGTGCTTTTTTTATTTGAAATATTCAACGTTTGGAACAACATGTATGCAAAAATTAAAAACCCAACTGGAACTACAGAATGGGTGATGGAATACGGATTCATCTAATGTTACTTCAAACTTGACGGGAAACCATCTACTACTTCACAACACTTTATAGTGAAATTCCCAAAGAAAAAATACCACACCGGGGATTAAATGTTAGTCAAACTTTAAAGGTCATTGTGGGATTGTGTAATTAAGGCCACATAAAGCAAATAAATGAAATAAAAACCAGTTTTGTAAAGTATAAACTCACCAAAATACATTGGTCATGTTGGTGGTGATGCCCTTCTTAATATTAGCAAGGTTGAATTTAAGGAAAGGGGGAAGGGCTTTGCTTTTTGAGGGAAATTACTGGTATGGGGTAAAACGTTAACAAAGATGCACTATTTCTACCTAGATACATGTAGAAACACTTTATCTGCTGAATATAGTTTATAGACTTTGATGACTCTTGTGATCTGTTAGGTCTGGTAACAGACAAGCCTGACAAGTGACAAGAACATCGAGTGACTCGATTGAAAGGTTGTTTTCATGTCTGCAACAAGCAAGGTAGAAAAATTGTCAAAATTTCTCCAATCTAGGGTTTGAATGCCTGATGAACATTTCCTTCACAAATCTCAATCTCAAGTCAAAAATCTCATTTTGGAACAGAAGAGGCCATTTAGTGACCTAAACTACACAATCGGTAAACAATGAAGGATCTAATTTTGAACAAAGTCACAAGAATAAGCCTTCTAAATTATTCTTAATATAAAAAGTAAAGATTCAACACAACATGGCTTTTGAAATATGTTAATCCTAGATGTTAAACGCACTGAATACCCATCTATCTACTTTTAACACCAAAAGTTTGAATACATCTGCTGGTGCCACACCCCTTGCACCCCCTTCCTGCCCCTCCCTCCCTCTTTTCTAACACCCCACCCATCTGCCCCTCCCCCTCCAAAAAACACTTACAGCATAGACATTACACTGTATATAAAACAAAAACAATCGGTCATATGACCAACTGACGGCCAAACAGACAAACAAAGAAACAAACCTCACAAAGAGTAAACTGGCAGAAACATCAGGCTTAGACATTTGACTGTTCTGCTTTGTTTCTGTATTATCAAGAACCAGTTTCACATGGATAAGTTGTAAACAATCTTACATGTAATTTGAAAGTCTCAACTTTCTACTTCAATCTTAAAATCTCAATCTTAAAATGGCGGCAATTCAGTTGCCCTAGTAACCTCTAACAGAACCTTTTGCTAAGACGTTTTGTACACTTCTTTGTCTTTGTTCAGGTCACCCCCAAAAAGTACAACAGCTACATACCGGTAAAGTCCACTCTGCTCCCCTTTTCATTTCTGTAAAATGACACTAAAAGTAAGTGAACACGGAACATGATGGAGACAATTGAGTAGACTTGTTTTTGTCCAAAGTTTTTGAAGTCCCCTTTTCCCCTTGAATGCGGATAGGCCTATACCGTATCCAAATAATTTCTTTGACACTAGTAACCAACTGAAACTATAAGTGACAGTACAATTTTTCCTAGCAAGCACTAAATATGAAATATGTCCCTTCTATTTACTGATTCAAATCTTGTCTCATTAAGGGTATACATTGTATTTTGCAAAATAATACAGTGGAATGCCACTATAACGAACACGCCTAGATGCACAGAGATTGTTTGTTATAGTGGTCGTTGTTATAGTAAAACAATGTTCAGCAGGCCTATACATTGTACACAAAAATTGGGAGCTAAGGATGATGTTCGGTAAAGCCAAATGTTCGGTATAGCGGTATTTGTTATAAAGGTGTTCCATTGAAATACAACAAACAAAAAAACATTTTAAAACAAATTTACCATAAGCCGAGAAATCCCCAAGAAAAGTGACTTTAACATTACCAACCAAGTTTGCTTTAGTTACTTGTGTGCACAAGTCATTCATGACAAATCAATGAATATGTACAAAAAAAAACACATGAAGATTGTCACCAATGACCCTGTGACCTCTGACCTTTGACATTACACCACCAGCTGACTCTTTACAAACTCACTTCTTTCAACTACTGTACTTCAAGAAATGCCAGCTTTAAATACAGTTGCCATATTTACCATGTACAAGTGTTACTTTTCTGACTCAAGCTGCAATGGCTATCTTAACATGAAAATCCAGGGATAGACAAGAATATTATCCTTCATTACGATTCAAAAGAACCTTGGGCACTGCAAAATAATGATACCAAATAGCGTTCCGCACTAATGACGTCACACCATGCATGTAGGCGCACACATACCTCCACTCACCACACATTTGCATGGCCAGTTGCAATGTTTGTCTGAGGTTCGGTGCTATTTTTAGTGCAAGTGCGCAGTGCTATTGATTCAAACTTATGGCGCTCCACGAGTGCCATTCCACTTATCCAGCTATAACCACATAATTTATCTAGCTAAGTTGACATTTTTAGTGACAAAAGTTGCCAATAATTCAATCATTACCTGCACAAGGTGACTTTAAGTAAAAACGACAAGTCAACATATCCTGACAGTTTATCATGCCGAGCTCCAGGTAGGCTGTACACAATGAAAGCAGCTGTGTTTGGAACTCACGGATTGCGGTTTGCTCGAAAATGCTGATCTATTCAAATGCAAATTAAGGGGGTAAACCTTGTACTGCAATGAGCGGATTTTCTTGGGACAACAAAGGTTCACAGAACCTCTTGTTCCAGACAGTATCCACATTCAATGTATTTCAATGGAAATGACAAAGCAATCATTATTCTCACACCATGACATGGACTGCTATAGATGCTCCCCGGGCTGAAGAGATAACAAGGACATAAGAACCATAAGCCATCCCTATGTCCTCCACTGGTTTACCTCAGTCCAAACTCCTCCTCTAAGAGAGTCACGTCCCTCTAGGCTGTTGCAATGCCTCCTGCGCGTTGACGTAAGAGCTCTCGGGAAAAAACTCTTCCAGACGATCCGCATGTGCAAGGTACCTGTTCCCAAATAAAAAAGAAAAGAATTTTACAAACCTGAAACTGGGATCAAAGCTTCAGAACCCATTAACTCTAATTTATTGTCTGCAAATTCCATACAGGCTAGGGTTAGACTAGCTAGGGTTACAGTAGCTAGACCCTAGGGTTAAACGGTTAGGGTAACCAAAGTTAGGGCAGCTAGGGTTGGACTTCATGAACTCTTCTTATCTCATATCTCATCTCAAAACAAATTTTGCTGGGGAATTTTTGACTGACCAAGGAAAGGTGCTTACCTAAATATTTATGTCTACCAAGGCTAAATACCGTACATTTTTACCCAAGTAGTCAATTTCAGAAATGAGATTTAATTTACAGGACTGAGGGCTAAATGCACAGACAGAGCTCCTTTGCTAGAAATGAAAAGCCCATCCAGGAATTAGGCATCTACTACACACAGTAACCTCTGCTAGCATTACCATATTCTACTACTAAATGCTACTGCAATATCCACTCACTTGAGGAATAGTTCAATGTGTTTGAGCAGCGGTCGAAGTTTCTTTGGTGGTAAATCCATCTTGCCTAGTAGTTCAGGAAGCTTGACTGGAGGAATCAAACAAACCAACAGTTATTACAAATTATCGGTTAACCAATGAAATCAGGTGAAATGTCGCCAGCAAAACAGAAATACATCGAGTGACTTTGATCACCTTTTTTCCTTAAGCACTTTTTAGCTATTAAGTAGTCAGTACTTTATGTTAATTGTATTCATTGAAAATTTGTATTGACAGTGGTTGTATAAAGGATGGAGGCATAATAGGTGTGGAGAGCCCTTCCAGACCCACAAGATTTGTATAAGAGTTTCTTCCACTTACCAAAGAGACGCATCAGATGTTGTGCTCCATATATCTTACATAGTGGCAATCGCCCATCATAATTAGCATCATCCGATAAAAGTTTACAAGAGGGGAGTTTAAAGTCACATCCATTGTCCCCAGACCCAACTCCTTTAGAGTTCTTGCCGTTGTGGGTGGACGACTTGCCACTGTTTGTTGAAGACTGGGTTGATTCACTGGATTCTGACCTGCTTAGAGTAATAGGTAGCTGATGGGGTGCTTCTGGCGTGGGTGATGAGGGAACGGACACAGAGGAAATGGATGACACACTCGCTAGCCGGGTGGAATGTCGCAATGCAGGTCTAGCGGTCACTACATTGGTGCTGGCTGTATTTGCTGCAGTCTCCTTGTTCTGGTTCATTGCATGCTCTGCCATGTGCCTCTTAGGGTAAGGTGACCTTGGTTGGTGTTCAGCATCAGAGCATCGGCGCTTGACCGGTGGCAGCGGAGCAGCTAGTGTGATCTGCTCGCTGGTGGACTGTCTACGGGTGACCCGGCGGGGAGGGTCTACTTTGGGCTTTGAGTCTTTGGTGTCTGATACTGGCTCTGGTTTGATCGGCTCTTTGACCGGAGTAGACGGCAAGCTGTGCTTCCTGGGCCTACCTCTTTTGCTTGGAGACCTGTCATGAAACAGGTAAAAAAAAATAAAAAACATGCTTGCCTAAAAGAATGCTGGATACTAGAAGGATGTCCTACCTGCAGAATCAAGAATGGCAAAACATACACAGCTGAAAGTCACAGCTAACAAAGTTCTTATATTTTCATAAACTTGAAGACTTACGGTGCTTCAGGTGCCATGTTTGGTACGTAGGATGAGGCAATCATCTTGCGATACTGTTCTTTCTCTGGTCCATAGAGCAGATTAGTGGGTAGGATGAAGTCAAAGATGATACGTAGGCCATCCATGACTTCTTTGCATAGATCCACACTGATGCAGAAAATAAAAAGATACATTTTTAATTATTCCCTTCCATGATGCATAGAGAAAAGGTTGTCAAGACTTTTACATTGCTGTACCAAACCCATTGAAAAATCAGCCTGTGAAAATAAACTGCATAGCAATGTTACTGTACGTACTTGTACTTTGGTAGCGGTGGTAGTACCAGTCCCTCTTTGGCTGCCGTGCCTACGACATTCTGCGATTGGTTTCTCTTCTTCTGGTGAATCTGAACGTTGATGGCAAAGTGACGGATGTAATCCTCCATGATGGCCAGTATGGTGTGTTGGCATGGCAACTTCACCAGCTATGAGGTAAAGCAGTAGGTCCAAATGTCAAAGGTCAGACTTCTAGTAAAAGCTACTGATTACAATGTTCATATTTTTGTCCAACATGAAGAACAATGCAAGCATTGTGAATTAGGAAATGACAACATAAATATTGTGGATTCGGTCTGCAGTAACACCATGTAATATTCGCTACTTTCGCACTTCTTATTTCGTTGCACTTCTTGTTATGTCTCAACGTTTCGACTAGCCTACTCTAGTCTCCTGATGATGAGTAGAGCAGGCAAAACGTCGAGACCTAATGAGTGTGACGAAATAAGAAGAGCGAAAGTACGAACGAATATGACTTGGTGTTATCACAAACCGAATCCACATGCCAATGGTCACCATGCAAAGCCTCAAACCTTTCTTAACATAAATATTGAATATCCATTGGATAATTGTGGACACCAGTCACAAATATTACACCAGTGAAACAGAAAAAAAAATAGCCAGGAAAATCACAGCAATGAAGGTACAGAAATCAAGGCAATTGCTTATGAGGAATAGGCGTGATCATGAATATTCTGCACGTACCTTGCTTTTACGCATGATATAGTAACAATCATCTTCAAGTTTGGTCTTCAAGACATCAGGGAGAGGGATAGGGATCTCCACTGCTTCAGGTTCTTCACTAGAGGACTAAAGGACAATACATGTACAAGTACTAGTAGTAAGAACCTTTACACACATTGCTAAGAGTCAGTTTATAATGCAGTCACATGTATGATCTCTTAGTGGTATGGATTTGATAGGTTGAGGTAGTAGTGTAACATGGAGTACAGCACGTTAACTGATGTCGGATTCAAATCTTTTTATGTATCCGCCAGGAGTATAAGCCACAGGAACATTTTTCTGGGTAAGAATCAACGTATAAGCCACAGCCTGTCTTCCAAAAATGACGGTACATATTTAGGGTACAATGCAACAATCAAGATCTACATTGTATTGGAATTACTGTATTTCACCTACTATCAATATTATCAATTAACTCAGTCACTGAATAATCCTGCTTTATAATGTTGACGTTTCACCAGCATGAGCTTGAGCTCATCTGGGTCATGTGGTCAATGTCAAGGGACTGTACCCGTCAGGAAAGATTGACTGTCTGATGACATTAAGCTCAGACTTACCGAGTCGTCACTTTCGTCACTGTCGGCTGCACCACTGCTAGCATCAGAATCGGAGCCTAAAACAAGGAAAAGGAAAAGCATAGCGAACATTGGTATTTAAAAATCACTGTAATGAACGACTGCTACAACGGACAATTACACCATGTTCATTATAATGGCGTTCCTCTGTTACTCGTGTCTTGGAATACCGGTAGGTGGTTTTGATAGAACAAGAGGTATTACATGCATCAACTTGAAGCTGGAATATGAGCTTAGTTATCTAGAAGGTAAAACCAGGAGCTGATTAGTGATTACACAAAGCACTTAAAAGATAAATCTTAGATAAGGGCTTTGGTCATTAACAATTCGGTAAAGACATCCAGTACTGGTAAAGCTTTTCCCATTGCTGGTCCCAGGGAGTGCAACAAAACTTCCTTTACATATCCGGAGTCGCTTCATCAGTCTCAGTTAAAAAACAAAATTCTCAAAACCTTTTTCTTTTCATCACTTCCTTCTTAGGCCTGTGTGGCAGCTCCCTGATTCTTTCCTTTACTGACTTTCTTTGTACAGTGCTTTGATCTTGTTCAAGGGGCTATACTGGTATAGTACATCCTTATTATTATTATTATTAAATGTGAATCTTAAATAATAAACAGAATGTGAAGTCACAATTTCTTGAGCTCAATTTCTTGAGACGTACCTTTACCAGCTTGTCTCCTCCTGGCCTGCTCCACTAACTCAGCCAACGTCTTCTTCTTTTTCTTCTTCCCCCTTTAAACAAGACACAAATCAAAATAAGCACTCTGCCCTGCCCGTCTCAAACACATGATAATAAACCCTTGCCGATTCAATTTGAAATCAAGTCTAGTAACCTGACTTGATTTCAATACAAGTGTACAGTCTAGATGTTATGCTCCTGACTGATGTTCGAGTATCTTTTAATTTGGTAACTAGAAAACTTTTTGCAAAAAAGTGACATGACGTACATGTAGCTCATTTGTCTTGTTCACAGCACAATGCAATAAAATACACCCCTGCATACATGCATCTTGCGTTTGGTATTCGTCAGAGAATACTGCCAATGGTATTGTTGTTAAAAACTCACATTTTGGCCAGGGCCTGGCGATGAAGTTTGCCTTTAAGCTCCAGGTTTTCGTCCGTGTATCTCAAGATGTAGTTAGCCGGAGCCCAACGATCCCAACTATCAAAAGAGAAAATGCACATTTCATATTAACATTTTGCTGTTATATTTTTTCATATCCAGCAAAATAATAATTAATGGACACTTATAAAGCGCCAACCTAAGCCAAGTTGAGCCATCAAGTCCGGGTACAAAGCTTACACCGTCTGTGCTATGAAGTCCTTGGACCAACAAGAATCACTGAGAGATTTCAGGGTGTGGATCGTTACTACTCATTGGTCAAAGACTCTTCAAATGAAGGAACTTGTGACTCACCTACTGTTCCAACCGTTGAAATGAACCAGATATTCCGGCACACGTCGATTGGTTGTCTCATCTTTTGTCCACTCCAACTCTAAAATCTGCAAAGAAACAAAAAAGTAAAGGTACAGTCTCCTGATGAGGACTAGAGCAGGTTAGTCGAAACGTTGAGAAATTACGAGAAGTGCGAACGAAATACAAGTGCGAAAGTACGAACTATTCTTACATAGTGACTATGGTGTTTCCGCAAACCGATCCACATAATAAAAAAATTAGTACACAAAATATTTCAATTATAAAAAAAAAGGCAAAGTCAACGTCATCATTTTGTATGATTGCAAGAATATAGACACTATTTTTTAATTTTCAGTAAAATTCCAAAGACATATTGTTTCTTTACACACGGTGGACTGAACATGGCTTTGTCATTGAGCAGTGTTGAGTGTGTTAACCGTATACATTACAACCTATGTGAGCATATATTCTAATTCCATTTACGTAGCATCAAGTGTGCAACAAGTGAGCCTTCAAATTCAAGACATGCAGTAAATAATCCATGTTCAACATGTTGACTTCTGACATTCAAATCGGCAAAAAGAAAGAGAAAAAAAATTAATTCAACAGAACTACCACTGTCAATATTCTTAAAATTAACAAACAGATACATGTACTGTGGGCATACACATATTACTGGTAACAAGGTTAAGCCCACAAAACATCACAAATCGAAACAGAATTTCTGGAAAGACTTAAAATAGGAGTTGGTGTGGAAAAAAAACCTTTCTTTCACATTTTGGGAATACTCTGCAATATTTTATTATAATTTCTTGTTACTAAATCTATTTATCAAACTAAATGTTCGAACAGTAATCTTGTCCAGTTATACAATCTACATTACAATATCTACAACAACTTTAATAACAACTTCAAATATTCAAAAAACTTGATTTTGGGCCAATAATAAAAATATTCAACAAAAGATTAATTTGTTATCATAATAATTCTTTTAAACCCAAATAATTGAGACTCACAAGCATGAGAAACTTGCCACATACCTTCAGTGATTCTGCTGTCACTGGATCACACTTGGCCATGAATTACTTTTCAACGGTCTTTCTACAATACAAAGCACTGACCACACTGCATAACGTACACAGTTCAGCTGAGTGCTTTGTTCAGGCCTGAGGCCAGGTGCAAGCACTACAGCCAATTGTTTACATTGGCCAGCCATTGCCAACAGAGGGCGCTAGACCATTTTTCACGGCTAGTGATTTTTTTTTTTTGGGGGGGGGGATTGGTGGTGGGCAACACAAGATAAAAACCCTTTTATTTGCACGCCATTGTACTGAGTTTTAACCAATGTACGATGCTAGATTTTCAATTCTGTGTAGCATATGGTCCCGAATGAAAATATGCACATGCAATATCCATACCAATGTCGGGAAAATGAATTAGGCCTAGGTTTCGTGATCGAAAAAAAAAATCAATTTTTAGGAAGCCTCCAAAAGTCCAATTCTGACTCGCAAGTGAACTGAACACGGCGACTCGATTCACGATAACAACAGAATTTAAAGCTCAAACTTGTGTTTTGGGTACTTACTTTGGAGTCGTAGAGAACTTTCGCTTTTGTGGGATCAGGTTCGAAACACAGAACATGTTCTCCGACGCTAAATTCGGCGGGTTTTAGGCCCCTTGTTGCTATCACGGACGTCGTCATTTTTCACTTTCGGGGCTTTAAACGTAAACTGTACATAACACGCGCAGTGTGCGGCAGAAAAATAATTCTTTGCAGGTTGCATGTATGAAGCCCTTATCTATTCAATGATCAACTCACGTTAAACGCAGTGGGCGCCCGACTATAATGAGACCCACGTTGGACGCTGGCAACAACTAAAGAGGGCGCTTTTACAAAATCGCTACAGAGGGCGCTATACATTTTTCTTGTACAAAAGTAGAAAATAGAGCAGACGACTCAATATGACTGATCACACTCTGACTGATGTGACAGTAAAACAGAAACTAACTGATTAAAAGTTAAAAACTAGTAAAACTAAAAAGAGTAAAAGGCACATTATAAGTGAAAGTGCATTGAATCTTCTCGCTGGTAAGTGTTTCATTTCTAGGGCTAGGTCTACACAAAATTGAATAAGTTAGTGCAGTGTTGGCCCCACTAGGCACTAGTCAGCTAGTGTGGCACGAATTTTCGCTCAAGCCGCTCCATCCTTAGGCTTTGCCACACGTCCAACCGCCTGATTTACGAGGGATATGTTCGGCTCTGGTGCGCACCCTCTTGTCATCACATTTCACGCTCTTTCTACATACACAAATGTTCCTTAGTGTCTCATCTTCCCTATGGTATATTATTCGAATGAATTCAATCTTGTATTCATCTATTTTTCGGTCATTCACTGGTGCGCGAAAAATGATTTTGTGCACAAACGTATATATGGGAGTACGACCCAGCAACACGATCACCCCCCCCCCCCCCCCAGGTCTGAGGACGTGTCTACACTACTGGTTTATCGCAAGTAGCATTTCACCAAGAGAGTGCACTTGCGTAAAGCATTGTGAGATACACCTGGGTCAAACTGCAAAATCACGAACACAGCTCATGCACAAACATAATTTCACTCGGACTGTCCGAACATAAGCGGTTGGTGGCATCTACCGACCCTTGTACATCACATAATTACTAGCATTCGCTATTTGGTATTTTGCTGAGGTCTGCTTACTGTACTGTACATGCAGTATATTTACTGCGATGCATCCAAGTACGTTAACTTCCAGTGATTGCCTCAAATTAACAGTTAACAGTTAACATCCAGGTGGGCAGACATAAGTGAATTTGTGTATTATTATACAGGCTGAGTAAGCACAGTCGTCATAGTATTATCCATCTGCTTGCTGTTTGTTGTATATGCAGCCGTCATTCATTAGGTTAGGTACCGTACGTGCCTCTAGTCCTAGAGGAAGCCCACAGACTTACTTAGTCTTAAGAGTCTCATATTGTTTGCTTTGAGGCTTTTTGCTTTGGAGAGGGAGATGGATCCAGTACCAAGTATTGTAAATTTAAGCTCAAGGGACTAAATTAAAAAAAGTTAGGCAGGGACGGATGAAATGATGGTTCACGTTCTAGACCTCAAGACAGATTTACTGTTCCTTCAGCAAGAAAACATGGCCAGTCTCTTTCATCATCTAGACAAGTTTTAAAATTAGATCTTACGTATGTCACCAATTGGGGGAACGACTGGCTCGTCACCTTCAATGAAAAGAAAACTCACCTGTTATCTGTTTCAAGATCTACATCTAAATCATCTATTCCTACCTTGTCTATGAACTCTACATCTCTTCAGGAAGTTAGTGACATCAGGTTACTTGGTCTCGACATCACCAATAAACTCTCCTGGGACAAGTACATCAGCGGTATTGCCAAAAGGGCCTCTCAACGTGTAGGTTGTCTATACCGTGCACGGAAATGCCTTTCCCCCCCTGTCATTCTGTACTTATACAAGACGACAATCCGCCCTGTTATGGAGTACTGTTGTCACATCTGGTCCGGTGCTCCAGCTTGTCACCTTTCTCTGTTGGACAGAATACAGCGTCGAGTTGTTAACCTGGTGGGCCAAGAATTGTCATCTTCCTTGGAACCCCTCTCACATCGTCGCAATGTATCTTCACTGAGCCTGTTTTACAGATACTATCACGGCATGTGTTCCAATGGTCTTTCGTTGGTCGTCCCTGTTGACCGTCCCTCACAACGAACCACTCGCCTCTCAGTCAAATCCCATCCTCATACAGTCGTGACTCCCAAATGCAGGTCCAAGGGGTATGCTATGAGTTTCTTTCCACGTACTGCTTCACTCTGGAACTCCTTACCTGCATCCTGTTTCCCTGCTGTATATAATTTGTCTAAGTTCAAGTGCAATGTCAATAGGCTTCTGTTATCCTAATTCTGTGCACTTTCTTTTCCTTTCTCTTTCTTTTTTAGCCCTCACCTTGAGTGGCCTTTGTGCCTTGTGTTGGGCGACTTCCATAAAAAAAATAAAAAAAAAAGATAAATAGGTTTTTCCCTTCGTGAAATGTTGAAGCACCTGGATGCTCTGTACCTTCTGGTTTCCACAACTGACAAGTGACTGCAAACCTACTCACTGGGGAATACTGTAGATGTCTCACCAGCTTTAATCAAGTCAAATGATGGGACATGGAAAGATTCTACAGTAATCTTGGATTTTGCAGGATGCGTGTTGGGATGATTGCCCTTTTTGCAGGCCCCATTGAAATTCCCAGGGGTGGCACTGTATCTGACAAATGTACCTTAAAACATGTAAAACACTATTAAAGGTCTTTTGAATTTCTTCGACTATGATTGAATTAATTGTCATGTATAATTTTATATTTTAAATGAAAAGAACAATTAATATATTCGGAGCTGAACTTACAAATAAGTTATAATAAATTCATCTTTTAGAATCTAAAAATGTAGTGATCGTCTGAGATCAAGGGGTGAAAGACTAAAGAATGCTACTCTTGAGAAAGAATTCCAGCCATGAAAATCCAAAATGCAAAGTGCATAATCAGTGATTCACATTGTTCACATTTATTGAGCCCGAAAGGGCATGATTTATAACATGAACTGTGATAAGTGGTTTGATGTTATTTCTAAGACTGTACACTATGCAGCGTCTAATGCCTGAGTTGTGATAGTCAAGAGCTTGAAGAGGATTGATGTGAGAGATTTCACGCTCAGTCTGCTTCTGACAGATGTTGAAGTCCCATGTTAATATTTTCTACATGAGTAGATCACTGAGACATGAATGGCAGGGATGTACTCATCAAACAGAAAGAAGTCACAGATTCATGATGTTAAAACAGTTCTCTTCTTTTTCTAACAATATTTCAAGAACATCTTGATCTTCACAACTCTCTTCTATCCCTTGAACGTGACTATAAGCGTCTTTGTTTTCTTCTCATTTCAGTACAGAGGAGTTTCATGGAGGAGGATCCTTACCATGACGACGGCTACAACGGTGCCTCTCATGATCCAGCTTCCCAGTCAAACGTCCCCTCAGAGGCCGAGCTCCGTGTCCAGAAGATGCTGGGTCATCAGCTGGACACCGAGGTATCTTTGGAGAAGTAAGTGAATGCAAGAGTCTAGCATTTTCTGATTGGAATCACAATCTGCTTAGCAGGAGAATATGAGTTAGCTAGCATCTATGCTAACATCTTAAGGCTTGCCTCAAGCCTGGTTTGGTAAAGGCCCTTTGTCTCTCTATGAGCATCGGTGCATGGCCTGTCCGCTGTTTCACATTTGACATTTGCAGAAACTTATTTCATTTCCAATTACAAAAAGGAAGTTGTGTGATTTGCAGTCGCCCACTCATTAATAGATGACGTGCATTGCCAGGTAACTAAACGATTCATCCACAAATCCGTGCCACAACCCGGTGGAATGACCCATAAACATGATAAACTAAAGTGCGTTATACGCAGTGTACTTTACATATTCAAATTCAATTCAAATTCAAATTCAAAAATTCTTTATTAATTCCACATGGGACAATTAGTAAGGCAATTGTTTGGCTACAGTATAAAAGTACACACTATATAAGTAAAAACAGCAAATACGATACTTAAAATTTACAAAATTTAAATTTACATTTAAAATGTATATTCAACTATTCCACAAAACACCTTATTAAAACAGCAGACTACAATGGAAAACACAGAAAGCACAGTATAAAGTTAAAAAAAAAAAAAATTGATACTTGTGGAACAATGTCAGATTTAGTCAAAAGAAAAAAGACCAAACAAACGGAAATGAAACTTTCCGAGTGGTGGGTGTCAATAGATCGTGAATCCTGGTTGAGGGGTTACATACGGACACTGAATCTTTGATGGGCTAAAAACACGGGCAAATATTTGTTTTGCCTCTCTTTCATAATTGATTGGGATGAGGTTCTTGACATATAACCACTAGGGATCACAGGTTACCAATCCAAATTCTATTCAGTGAAGATAGCTTGTGGCTCCTCAGCTTGACCATGTAAATAGCTCAGTAAATTTACAGTCGGACTTGGCTTTGTATTAATGAAAGGCTTTGTCCAGTGATTGAAAGAGGATGAAGAGCTAGGGGGAGAAATAATCCCATCCCAAGTGATGACCGCCGTGATGACCGCTTTTGGATTTGGAGCCAGTCTTGTTTTCTTTGATCTTCCCTTCATCCTTGTCCTTCCTCTTCGTCTCCATCCTCCCTCTAGACAGGCTGCCCAGAACCGGTCATTCACCCCTGCCTCCACGACCTATCGACCTTTTGTGGAGCAGGCCAGCGGTCAGTTATCTCTGGCTGATTTCCAGGTACTGGAGAGGGAGCACCAGGTTCTTGAGGAGTTGAGGGCGTGTGGACTGACCGATCAGGAAATTGCACTGAAACTTGAGCAGGAGGGAAGGCAGATGTCCAGCCTCGTACCGGTAAGTGGCTGCACTCTGAATCCTGCAAAATGAGTCACAACTCACAATTTAGAAAATTGTATTCAAGGTATAAATTTGAATTGGAAATTGTAATGAATTATTAATAAATCTTCTTTGTGTAAAATGCTCAGAGTTAATAGGAGGCCTGTGCTCAATTTCATCTAGCACTAAGATCAATCTTAAATCATGAAACCAATCTTAATTGCTAAGCAAAGTGTGATGTCACAATGCAAATCCCGGTGGTGATACTGACAACTCATCTTAAGATTAATCTTAAAGTTTCATGAAATCGAGGCCTGGTGTTCCTGTCCTAATGCAAATCATGTAATATATTTCACGTCATTATTTTAGTTCATGGGGCTGTTTGCAGCAGTTCACTACTTGTATCTTCTGTATATCTCTTGAGATATTGTGCTCTTCTTAAATGAAAGAAAAACGTTATATTATCCCTGATCATTTAGCCAAACATCAATCCTGAAATAGTTTTCAACCCCCAGGAGAGTACAGAAAGTGTCTGTGCTATTTCAGCTAGCAGTGAGGCCAATCAAGCATCTCTCCCCCACAGCATTTACTCCTAGGGGGATGCATGGTGAAGCTATTAGTGACAGTAGATTGCTCAAGGATGCAAAGTCCCTTATCCTCACTGCTCAGGTGAAAGGCACATTCTGGAATTATCCATGTAGGTCTTTGACACCTCAGACAACTCGGTCATACGTGTAGCTCACTTTAAGCTTCCTTTAGTGATAGTGCTGGGATTTTTATCCGGTTAAAGGTTAACTTCCAGGTTTTAATTATTCGGTTACGAATTTCCACTAACCGTTATTAACCGAAACTGAAGGAAAAAAAAAGGGTTGAACCTTTGGCTCATGCTCAACAACCCAAAAAGTGTAGACCATAGAATGTCAGTCAGTTATATTGTCCGTTTTGCCAAGAAGAAACACACTTTTCACATAATTATTGTATCCAAAAGAAACATTGTGTACTTGATCTAAATGCTTGACCTAAAGAATAACATCGTAGAAAGTATTCTGAAAGCGAGGATCACATTTAAGAAGAGAATAAAGGCCTGTCACTGTGTCAGATTGTCTTTGTAATGATATCAACATCATCTCAGTCCTGATTATTCATACCTTGACGGAGTCCAAGTCATGTGTCAATTTATGAAACATGTCAGTATGTTGGTAGCTGATGGAAGTTCAGTCAACAAAATCATCAGAGCATGTATTAATGCATGATGGTCCTTTGGATATATAGCAGTATGTGTGAGCGGTTTCATGGCTTCTGACTGCCAAACGAGCAAAGATAATTGACTATTAGGAGCACCACCAACATAGAGCTAGATAAAGTGATGGTAGAGCACCGGTACATTATTCCGGAGGTTGCGGGTTCGAATCCTGGTCCAGTTGAATTTCTTTGTTCATAGATCTATCAGTGACTTCATCGGTTCATCCAGTATTTGATAAAAACACATTTTCAGGATCAGTGGATGAGTTTTTACCAAATTACTGGTTTGAAATGCTGGGAATAGGTGTCAGGGGCAATCATGGCTAGCCATATTGTAGATACATCCAATGTGTAGTAATTGTAATTTCTGCTTTTGAAATGCCAATACTTATTTGTTGTGAAATTAATTAGTTTTCTGTACCTTTTACTCGATATTTAATAAGCCAGCCAAATAATACAAATTACCAACTGAGATAAGATTCTGATGGTACACTGTATAATTAGTAAATTATTATTACATTTTTCCCAGGGTTTGCCCAACAGTTACAAACTGGTTTTCATTAGTAATAATATAGTAATAAACAGGTTTAAATTGCATAAATAAATAATTTGGTTTACATACATGTACAATGTCAGACACCAAAACAGAAGATACAGAGTAATGCTGATTACGGGAAGGATGAAAAAAAAATGTAAAAAGTGCATTCACTCAGGAAATTTCTGGTTGTATAGCATAAATAGCGCCCTCATACCTGCATACGAGTAAATTTCAATCTTATAAACACTTAGACTTCATGATGAATGGATTGTACAATATATTTCACGACCTGGTGAAGAGCCTTACAGAAGCATCACAGTGACTTGTATGTGCGCCACATACTGCTCACAGACTAAACGTTTCGATGTGACGTTTGTAACTTGCTTCTTCAGTGTCTTGTTTGCCATAGGGACACGGCGAAGCACAAGTGTAGTGAGCCCCGCGTGTAACTGTGCCTTCGGGCCATATTCATTAAATGGAATACAGAAGTAGGGTGATTAGTGCATCTCAATGGAGAGGCTGGGGAGGACAAAGCCGTCGTTATGCAGCTTCAAATGAGATCACGTCCTATACTATAGAGTACCTGCAAGCCAGGGGCTATGATGGCCAGCCCGTTACTCTGTCCCACTGGGGCATCCTTTGCTCTCCTAAAACAGCTAAAACCAACAGAAATCTATTTTGAAATCATTAATTGCTGTAATTGTGCATTTGAAGCACTGGCTGTATCTTGAGAAAAGAAGATTCAGGATGATCAGAATTAGAAATGCCATTTTCAGGGTTTAAAGATACTATCATACTTTGGTGGCATACAGAAACAGAAATTATTTTCACAGGTGACAGTTACTGTATCTTTCTTGATATTTTTGCCCATGAATCTGCATTTCTTTGACAAAACGCAAAGTATGATAATACCCTTAAAGCATTAATATCGGGATGTTGCACAGTTCTCAACTAGAGTTTGTACCATTCCTCCCTGCATTAAACATAATCAAATCTCACTGTGACCATCCTCCTATTTTGTGTGGACCTCTGAGGGTTTGCAAGTCTGATTCAAAAGAAGAAAAAGAAAGAAAGAAGAGAAAAAATTCACGGTTTCGTCATCTTCAGCATTATTTCCTACATGTTTTCAGCGTTTCCCCATGAGATGGCTGTGGCGCTATAAGGAGTTCCTGCGGCACAAAATAACTAACTCTTTATTGGCTTGGCTGTAGGCATGGTATGCACTCTGTGACTTCTGACATTTGGAATGCCAGCATGGTTGGCTATCTCAGTCCTCCTACTCATGTCCACCTCCCCGGCCCTCCCCCCTCCCCTAGAAACACTCGATAAATTCTCAATAAATTACAGCTTATAATACTTGACCAAGTTTCCATTCTTTGTGTGCCTGTTCCGTTGAGATGGAAGTCTGTGAATAGACCCTCGATATCACTCTTAGTATCATGTATACTGCAGATCTCCTGATTTTTTTTTTGCTGGTTGGGGCAGGGGGGGGGTACTTATTTAATTGGACATGAATAATGACGTCTTGTATTCTGATCCAATCAAGTGTGAATAGCTTGTAGTCTTTCTTGGTCTAGCCTCACCATGATCCGTCTATGTCAACCATGCAGACATCAACCCAGGCAGCTGTTCTATTTGTCCTTGTTGCTGTCTCTCCCCTCCACCACCTCCTGTCTCCCACCCTATTCCCCTCGCTGCCACGGATCTTTCCCTCTCACTTCATTCACTTGGCTTATTTCCTGCTTTTCCCTCCTATTCATCCCAGCCACGCAAGCGTGCTGGATTTGCTGCCGATCCCGTTGCCCGGCGCAAACGTCTGAAGGTGGTGGAGGAGAAAATCGCTCGGAAGAGGGCGTCCCTTGGCGAGCCATCCCACGAAGCCTCTCCAGACCTCCCCCGTCATGATGAAGCGGAAACACCTGTCTCCGATGACATGAACAGAGGAGATGTCCCTGGCCCTTTCAAAGATCATACAACACTTGGTGAGAGGCTCTGTGTGGCCACTTATACACTCACACCCATAGGCACCTGTTTTATCATATCTGGGCAAAGTGTAAGAATCTAATAATGTTAGAGATAAACAATTTAATAACATTATTGGCCGAAGAGCAAACCACCCAACACTTCCCATGGCACTAAATAAAGACAAAATCTCCATATTTACTGGGTTATTCCCACAGGTTGGGGCATTTAGCTTGCCAGAACGTATTGTTACACATACAAGCATACTTAAATCTTGTACTCGAAAGTCATACCTACCCATTTGCTATCTAGAGATAGATCTTTTTGTATTGTAAGAGGTACACACATGCGTTTAATTTGAAATGTTAGCTGAAGATACTAATGTAAGTGAAATTGAACTTAAGAGGAAAAGAAATTTGAACAAAAGGACATTCATTTCCAGTATTCCAAGTCCGATTGTCTTCTGTCACTGCACGTACATGTACATTAGAGGAATACAATTTGGAATCATGAAGTGAGATTTGTTTTATCATTAGTGTAACCATTCATTATCAAAATATAATGTGACTTTTGAAAGTAGATAAGTGGAAATTTGTTATAGGGTAAATATTGGTTAAAATCAAACAGACGTGACATTCAAGGATTGGTAAATCTCACTATTTTATTATTAAAACTCCTAATGAACATTTTGTTTGTAATTTCCAAAGCGGATGAGGATGATTTCATGGTAACCATGGTAACAGGTGTCTGTTTATTGGACCTCATCTTTTATCTTTCATCTGCTTTGAATGTTTTTGCATCTGCATTTTAGTTTTGTGTAAATTATGTATTTTATCTTGCAGCATACAGGTACAGGTATTATTTTGTACACCTTAATGAATTCACATCCCAAGATTTCTCTTTCTCCTTTTTTCAATGATGGATGAAACATCTAAATTTGTTTTCATTTTTTTGTGCATATATTAAACATTCATTTAAGACTGACCTTTGAATTTTACTCATTTGAGAATAACAATAATAATTAGGAAGAATTGAAAGAAAAATCAGATAAAAAAAAAATATATGAATGATTATTTGCAAATTATGAAGGCACCTAAAGGCAGATTATGAAGTTACTGAAAAATGTTAATTAAATAGTGTTCTGATGTACCTGTATGTACCCTAGCTTTGCCCAGAGGAGGAACAGTAAGCTATTCCAACAGCTTATTCCACGAACTACTTCTCTTCAGAACTCCTTCAATTCCCGCCTGGAGCATGTTTCCCTTTTACCTACATTCTAGACAGTTTTATGAGGAATATCAGTTCCTATTGTTGCCTCCCTGAATCTTATTCTTCTGTAGCCCCTTACCTAGATTGGCTTTCAGCCTTGTTAGGGGCAAACTTGCATAAAAGTAAAATGGCACTCTGACATCTGCTTCGTGGCTTTTCAACAAATTTGCTGGTTTCTCTTTCAGGCCACAAGTATGTCCATCCAGACGATCCAATCAACCATCTCGATGCCATCGCTGAAAGGTTATTTGGTAAGAGTGTCGAGGACAAACAAAGTGGAAATGTGTCTCAGAGAAGAGGAAATACCCCGTCCTCCACTGAGACTGCCTCATGGGAACACAGTCTCCGTTGCCATGATGACAGTTGTCATGGCGCAGAAAAGAGAAGAAGGCATCCTCCTAATGAGGACTCCGCCAAGGTGGAAGATGAAGCTGCCTCAGAGGAGGGATTTAGAGCAGGATGCACATTAGCAGTCACAGAGGACAGACAGGAGTTTGTCACAAAGGCTGCAAGGGAAGCAGACCCTCACACCAGCCAGCTCAGAAATCTCTCTAATACCCCTCACGGGGGACCCTACCTGGCTGTCGCTGGCACTGCTGTTGAAGATAATTTGGCTGACACGGATGGGGTCTTGGGAATTGGACAGGAAACCCAGCAGGTCCCGGGGGCCGAGGAAGAATGCAGCGGTGTTCCGAGTGGCAACGAGAGCCTGCCTCATCGTAGATTGCCTGGCCTTGTCAGACCCCTCTCAAGAGAAGATCTGCTCCAGCAGCGACTGAGTCAGGATGACATACATAAGATGGAGCGATTCAGAAACAACTCTCCGGGGCAGCCCAGCAAGGTTGTAGATAGACAGATCCCCCCTTCCCCTACCAATGTTTGGAAAACAGAAATAAATTCCAGCTGGAGGATTTATGAATTAGGCAGAGACTACCCTCCTAGACATTACATGGACAAGAGCAAAAGTGCAGATTTCAGTCACCTCCAATGTTGCATAGCCATGCATATCAATGTATGAATCAGAAATAAAATTTCGGTTAGAAAGAAACAACTTTTTAAGTAAGAGTTGTGAATAGATAAAGAAAATGTCCACTTGACGAGACGTTATAAATCTGTTCGATTTTAATGATTTGTGTCTTGAAGTTCAGACCAACAAATCATTTGACCCATTTACCCCAAAAGCAATTGTTTTAATCAATTTGGTTGCAGGATTGTCGCAATGGAATATAAAGCCCTAAAAATCCTGTGAATTATATTCAGAAATATCAGCTTATGTAATCAGCTTTATTGAAGATGTTTTGATGTATGTATCTGTTACCACAGCTACAGATTACAAACTGTAATAAATTGCTGCAAACTTCTTATTTTATCAACCAAAATAATGACTTTTAATATATGATGTTCAAAGGCTTAAGCCTTCGAGAAAGATCTTGCAAGGATCGAAACTTCAGGTCATAATAACGCTATGCAACTCAGTACAGATGACACTATTCATGTACGAAAGAAATTTTTTTTGTTTCCAAAACAGAATTAATTTGCTAACTGGCATTGCTTTTAAGTTTTAACACAGACAAAGGTTTGATGTCCATCCTTTTGATATTTTGCTAGGTGTAGAGACCTTTTTGGAAAACGCAGTAATCTCACGGTCTGCAATCTCAGACAAATTCAGGTCGGTTTTCCTTGCCATTTGTTCACCTTTTCTCTTTCCTCTGATCTCCCTGCAGGTCTTGTACCTGAAGAATCTGAGCAATCAAGTCACTGAGGCAGATCTGGCATCAGCCTTTGTGAGCTTCCAATCTCCCAACAGACCAAAAATCATCTTCAAGCTTCTGACAGGGAGGATGAGGGGCCAGGCATTTGTCACCTTCGCAGGTATAGGCAAGGGATTAAGGGGTCTTATATTACTCAACTCATATTGCCTTGTCTCTCAGTTTGCTTCTTTGCAGGCATTGAGTTTATTAGCTTCTCCCCTTCCATACGGCTTCCCTTGATTATTAACACTTGTGTGACCTCATGTCTTGCTCTGCAAATGATCGGGTATTGAATGACTTTTCAAGGTTTTGTTCTTTTATAAAGCTGAGAAAGTTACATCAGCTGTGTCATGTTCATTGTGGAATTGTTGGTATTTTTCATCAGAACTTGCTGTCTATATATATCAATTGTAAACTTTGATCTTGTACGAGACAACGCCTGATTTTTGTCTTGGTTAGTTTTCTTGAGGCAGCCAATTGTGCCAGTTGAGGAGAAATATTCAGCTTTCTTGTACTCGAATTGTTCATTGCTGTGAAACATCACAGGTTTGCTGTCAGTTGTTATCATGTCTGTATGCCTTGATTGAGCACTGGAATATGAACCCAAATTCACAAGTCATGGCGAACCAAACCTTATAGACAAAGGTTTTTGGACTTTACTAAAGTTTTGGAGAAAAAATATTCTAGGGTGATACAAATTTGTCACCCTAATGTTGCCCTAAGATAGCTTTTCCATAAAAACTGTCACCCTATTCCAGAATTTAGTGGAATGTCAGACATTTTTATGCAGGTAATATGTCAATAAACTCTATTGGGTGTTGTGGATCTACATGTATATTGTGCATATCACATTCAATGTGTGATGTCTCAATGCACATATTACATGTGTGACCAATGAAGTTAGGGTTCCAACTTCCAAGTTGGTATTTAGTCTGGTACCCACATAGGTATTAGGTACCCATTGGGAAAGTTATTGATGTACTTATGTAGTATTTGTTTCAGTGAGTGCCGTAGCTCTTGTCAGTGTGACAAGGCACTTCAGATGATTTCACACGTGAACTTTTCCGCTGTATTGCTGCATGATGCGGAGGGTTCAACTGGCCCGGGCCCACTCTCTGATAGCCCTGGTTTGATGCCGAGACGATAAACACTTGTCTTGCTGTCAGACTTAGCCTTGCTCTTTGCAGAGCATCAAAGTGACGAACCATTTCCCCTTCACCAATTTACTCAGCTCTCATCCCATCCACCTAATGGGCTCTCACAACCCATTCCGGTTCGTTTTCACAGATGAAGAGACAGCAGCTGAGGCAATGCATCACGTCCATGGCTATCCCCTGAGAGGGAAACCAGTGATAATACAATATGGACGGCACACTAGGTGACGGAGCACCAGCTACAAGCCTAGACAATCCACCATACACCCCCGGTAACTACATACCTTGCTCAATCTCAATTTACCTTTTTTTAGTAAAACTGTTTTTATTGGGTTCAGATTTCAAGGTTTTAGGGTATTTTCATAGACCAGGAAATGGATGAAATGAGTGATGCTTTTGGACTGAGGTGGCATGTGGGTCCACAATGGAAAGGGAAAAATAACGATTCAGGAGCGTTTCAAGTCAGCCTGTGATCTGAAGGGGTCAGTGAAAAAACTTCCTACTGGTAGTCCTTGGGCCGATTTCACTATAAGCACTTTGCGATCTCGCTTAAGTCCAAATCCATAGCTAAACAGAAAATTGCTACGCAAAGTAGCGATCGATTTTCCGTGTAGTGGTGCATTTGGGCTCTAGCGATGATCGCAAAGTGTTAGTGAAATCGGCCCTTGGAGTGTTTCAAGTCAGCAGGTGATTTTAATGAGTCAGTGGAAATACTTCCTCCCGTTAGTCCTGATCAATGAAACTCAATCACCACCTTTATTGAAGTTACTATCAGTGTTTGATGCATTTGCCTCTATATTGATACCCTTCTACTGTGTTAAGTCAGTATTGTTTTATGAATATGCACAAGTGAAAAATCCAAATGTTGGTCATGGGCCAATTTCATGGAGCTGCTAAGCACAAAAAAATTACTTAGCACAATAATGTCTTGCCCAGTAAAACAAACCACCCTTGAAAATTCCTTTTGATATTCATGGTCAGTGAACAACAGCCAAAAAAGTCATACACAACACATGGACATTTGGTTGTTAATTCTGTTTTTTGTTAAGACAGAAATTTCATTGTTAGCAAATTTGTGTGCTAAGCAGGGCCGTGAAGTTGGCCCCTGATAACCTGTACAGGCATTGAGACTCGAGATTCTACTTTTCGACGGGCAATTTTGAGAATTTGTGTTCAATTTCTACAGATGAGCATTTCCATCTGTAAGAGGAAGATTGAGAATAAGATGTTCCAATCTAGTGTGTGTCTGTGGGGTTATCCATCTTACAAGATTGGAGTCTTGTACCCTGTTATAATCTAACCGCAGGGGTCATGCATCAAGGAGCTCTGTATTGGGAAGCATGGCCTGCGGATGATTACAGGCTAGCAATCTGATGAAGTCTGATTCACTGTAGTAAAATGATCATGCCATCCCTTGTACCGTCAAACCTACTCGTCAGTAATCACATCATGCCTAGGAATCTGTGCAGCCGTATCTTTCCAAGTAACGTTACACCTTTTGAACGAATCCCGACAAGCTTTAATGGAGCAGCCCGAGTTTAAGCTATTGCCAGAATAACCGGTGTAAATGGAAGTGATTTTCCCTGCAGCAATTGGCCTGTGACAATAGAACCTACTTGTCCTTCTTTGGATAAGGAATGCACCTGCTCAGTTACTCTATTGAGGAGTACCGCCCGCACTCACTGCCATGCTACGTGGTCTGGTGGGCTCAGACTCTCTCCCTCTAAGTATCCATCCAGCATAATTACTCCCATTTGCCTCTCAAGAAGGCTATTGAGGAAGTGCAAATCACACCCAACCTAGCGGCATATGAAGCGATTGGTTTGTTACCATGGTGACCTGGCGTGCTGGTTGCCGTGGGCTTTGCCTATGGTGTTTTAACATCTCCACACGTTAAAACTGTTGATTAAATCAGTAGACTGATGATACACCTGTTAAGCGTCAATCAGTTGATTGACTGACCAATTAGTTGATTGATCAGTCAATCAGGCAGTCAACCAATTCCAACCAATCAATCAGTTATCCAGTAGGTGTGTCAATGTCTTATTAGCAAATATATACAGTGTATGTTTATATGAAACATATGATATAATTATGTGAACATCTTCAGTGGAACAAATTTAAACATATAAGGTTTGGATTTCTGGAAACCTTAAACACTAAATAACTTGTCACTGAAACTAAGTGGGCAGTACAACTATGAGAAATTGAGCCAAGAGTAAAGAAACAAAAAAGAGGTTAAATTATTTGAGAAGAATTAGACTCTTGAAGATATTTTTGTATGTGGACAGGTAAGTGCATGACCTTATTGCCTGTGCTCACTTCCGGACGATAGAGACATTTCATTTTTGTATTCCTCTCGCTTCAAAGTCATATGTTTCAAAATGATCCATATTTCCCCTGAATGGCATAACTGTATCCTAAAGGGTAACTCGATTAGCAATTTAGTTTTTATATTGTGGGCCAGTCAATTTATTCCAAGCACTGTATGGGGAAGTATGGTAGGATCTTGATTTGAGCTTAGGGCCATGGAGCAATATATACCTTTTTGTGTGTCAATAGGTCAAGCACCTTGTAGATGTGTGTTATGCATGCCCAGCCTATGCACAGAGAGGAACTACTGAAAGAGAAGGATTGAATGTCTGAAACATGCTGGGTGATGAATGATATCGATAAAGAATCGCTATGAGACTAATTGTCATTGCTGCCTCACCCATGATACCCCTTGGAACTGCTTAATTGTCGGTGCATTGTATGAAATTTGTATCTAGGCTGCTTTCATTTTTGTTTCTTTTGTTTGTGATGCCGAAAGTCAATGTATATTTATTATGGGCATCCAATTACTGTCACATAGGAGGGTAAATGTGTGACATTGTCCTGCAGTATAGGCCAGGCATCATCTTTTGTTTAAAGGTGATGCACTTCAATTGTCGTGTTGTTTGGATGAAAGCATTCATTTCCCATTATGTAGACTATTTCAGAATGCTTGTCATAACACCTGCATGCGCGATGAAAAGTTCATCAAAATTGATTTCGGCGCCTGCATAAACTGGAAAAACAATTCAGTGTTGGTGTGTCACTATTGGGCAGTGCGTCCCTATCGTATTTTAATGTTACAATTTTACAAGTACCAGTTAGCCCCCAAGTCCAATTGTTTTTAGATTTGATTGTAGCAATCAAAATCTGCTGATACAGCTTTCTCAGCCTGAAACTAAAGGGACCTTAATACCAGTGAATAATGGGAAGATTTGTATGAAACACCAGGTCTACAAAACACTGCTTTCTGAAATTGAACCGGTCTTCTTCTTTTTTTTTGTCATGTAAATTATTTATCATACCTTGACATTGTTCACGAATGTGCTGCTCTCAATAATCATATCAATGGCCACCCACCAATGCTTAATGTTACATAGGCCCTAGATTTAAAGACCCTAAAAAATGTATAACCAAAATAACAGACATTCGATATCAACATTTTTTCACTTCAGTTTGTGGAATTGTTCCATTTTGATTCTTTGTAATTGCACGTCAGAAGGAGTAATTAAGTGAAGATATTTTATGGGTGCCCTAGAATGAATGGAATGAGTTTACCCAGTCAGTGCAAACAGTATGCAATTGGTTTCTCTATGTGTTTTATGCTGGGATTTTGGTGTCACCTAGATTTGGCCTTATTCCCCTCCATCTTGACCTAAATTCCCCGTCCATATTCCCTTGGCTGTTTTCATTTCTGACTTGTATAGGGCCTACCCCTTTTAGTTAATGATGAGGCAATGTTGCCAACATCCGAACCAAAAATATATAGGTAAAACTGAAGTTCGTTTTTTATGTTGTTGTTTCGTTTGTGTTTTTTGTTCATTTATGTTAAATGATGTATTCTTTATAACGTGATTGTCATGTTTTGTGGTTTATTTTGTTGTGTTTTTAAGTCAAGTATTTGTAAATTTGATTTGGTACTTGAACTTATCAGTTTTGTACATTATAAAGGTCATAGATATTTCAAGTAATGAAAATGTTCTGTTATTTCTTTTACTCAATTTATTTGTGTCCTTTATTTGTTTGTGATGTCCTTACTTTATTTTGTTTTGTTGTTAACTGTCTCAGTACAATCCCCATTTTGAAATGGGCCGTAATTGGCGCTCTTACCCGAATCAATAGGATGTGCCCTGTAATACCTGCATTCTATACTAAACGGCCAATCAGAATAACGTCCAGTTACAGTAAACTCGGGCGCCAATATCTTACGTTTTTCACGTCAGAAATCTTAGGGAGCTACATTTCAAGTTCACTTTTCGTCACATAAACCTTTCTAAATTCGTTCGGTGATGATTTATTCCCCGTCACTTCACGATAAACATGACATTAATTAAAGTTGATGATTCGTTTAACTGCGATCGTTTCGTTATGGCAGTTTCGGCATCAAGTAGGCATACTGTTACATCAGCTTGCAATTTCTCTTCCATTCTTGGTCATTGACATCAATGGACCAAACCTTATAAAAGCTGCTCACATAATTTGACCAGTGGTCACCTAGTGGTCACTAGTAATGGTCATTTTCTTCGAAATACAAATTCATTCTTTCCAAAAACTTTTTACGACTGATATATCTGTGCTCCCTGAACCACGTAAGGTCTAGTTCCATAATTGTCATTATGTTAAAGATTGTTGATGTAATATGCGAAGTTATACCTCAATGGTAACTCGTGCAGCAATAACTAAAGAATTATTGCAAACAATTGCCCTTCAATGAAGTAGATAAGCACTTCACTAAGTGCCCTTTGAGCACACATGAACGAAATCATGCGCTGGCTCAGGTGGGATTCGAACCCACAACCTTCTGCTTACTAGTGCAAATGCCATACCGCTAGTTAAAGGTACCAGTATACAGGATTGGTATAAACATACCGAAACAGAAATGTTCACAGATTTACGTATAACTTTCAAGGTATGAAGATGGTGTTGGTAGAAACATACCGGTAAAATACTTCCTCCTGAAATGATGTTTATCCAGAAATTGGTAAAACAAAGACCGAAAACAGTTTTGATCTCAGGGTAAGATCAAAGCCATTCTTGGTGTTTTATAGCAAAAGATGAGTCGGGTTTTCGTTTTTTTCTTGTGACTCAGATGTCCCATTCAGCTCAAATTTTCACAGGTTTATTATTTCATGTACATGCTGGATCAGACAAAGTGTAAGTTCTGTTCTGTGACCTTTACCAGCCATCTATTATACCTTTAAGAATTTTTATTCATCATGCAGATTACAGTGCATTTACCGATTACCAATTATACTAACTGGTGGCCTCAACTCCTTACTCAACTCTTCTTGGAGGAAGATATTATAAAGTCAACTCCGCAGTGACATTGATGTCATTTTACATACAGCCATCGCAGTCTAAGACGTCAATTACAGTCCCATGCAGCCGGTCATATCGAATTATCTTTAATTGAGTTCCGATTTGAAACTGTGGATATATACAGACGGGCATGCGATCGAACTTGACCGCGCGTGTCGGCTAGATGGTCATTATCACCGCATCAGTGGTAGATTGGGTCGTGAACTTAGAGGGTGAGACGCTGCTGACACAATGTCTCACCGTCTTGTAGAGGCAGCAAGTGAATCAGCTAGCATTCCATGGAGGTGTAAGAAACTGCGATGTTGAGCCCACATGACAAGCATGATCCATGATAAGATCGCTTCATGCAGGCGGTATTTTCACTTCGTTGACCTGAGCGCATATCACGGTATGACAGGTGCTATTATTCCCTTCATACAGCCAGGTATATCTTGCCCTGAGACATTGAGATTTACTTAGATGGCTTGGCGAACCTTTCACCCGACCTGTCTAGAAACGGACGGATTTTAGGAAAGGTTGTTAATGTCTGCATCACAATGAAGCAGTGAATAAAAATGGACGTGATACATCTATTACAAATTGACAGTGTATGTTCAGCTGGGGTCGATTTCACGAAACATGTTGCAACTTACTTGCATTGCAGTCCTATGTAGGATAAGACATCTGCGACGGGTTATGCTTCCTAACTCGAGTTACGATCGACCCAGGCCTCTTATGAATAGGCCCAAATTGAGCTGATGATATGAGAAGAATATAAGGATGTGTACACTAAGCCATGTGGAAATGCATACCTAGGTTAAGGTTGGATGCTTTCAATGCGAAAAATTCGACACATTTTCAGCCCCACAAGATTATGTCGACACATTGACACAGCCTCACAAAAGAGTTCGACATATGCACACGACCCCACAAGAGATGTCGACACATTAACACAGCCCCACAAGAGATGGCGACACATTGACAAAGCCTCACGGGTCCCAGGGATATAAGCACGAAGAGCACAATACAGTCATTTTTTTTCTTTCCCGAGCCTAGTTTAAGTGGGACATAAACACAAGAAGTCCCATAGAACCCGGCCCGCCCCCCCCCCATCCTAAATGATATTATGGTTGGGTCATCTAGCCTATTTGGACAGCTGAAAATGTGCGGAAGCGAGGTAAGAGTAAAGACGTATCCCCAAGCACCTGCCGAGGTCCACGGGTCTATTACTTCTCACCTCTTGCACTGTTTCCATTTCTGTATCGTTCAAGTCTTTTACTCTTCTTTCCTTCGACCTCTACGGAATAAGAAATCGGCTTGATGATGCAAGATAGGTTTGTGATCTCCAAAGCCTGCTCGTATGGATTTTGTTTTCTAGGAAGAGGAATAAATTGTTTGCTTTCAGATCTGGTAATCTTGATCCGTCCTCCTGTTGGGGGTGATGGGATGGTCTGTTTTGAAAGTTACTGTGATGGTCATTCGGTCGCCGTGTAGATACAACTTGGTTCAGTTTCATGTGGGAATCGGATAGCAAGTATTCTGTTGGACCGCATCTCGAATGTTAGGCTATAGTAAAGCGGCCTCTCCAAATATAGGAGTTTATTTTTATTTATTTTTTCATTTTTAAAGTTAGGATTTGTGTATAGACGCGATTGCCATTTTAATTTGACCCGTATAGTTAAGTGGCATTTCAAGTGGCCAAATAAAATATTTTTTATGAAAGTGGGATTCTACAGCGTTCTGATGTTAGGTATAATACTTTTTTATACTTGCGTGTTACACGGTTCAAAAACCCCCAAGATTGATTTTAGGGTTGGGTTTAGAAAATATAGAAAAAACATGCTTACTTAAAAATTCTATATCATGAAATGATATTCATTTTTATTAAGTGATATTGTTGCTGTCTTCGTGAAAAAAAAAACACTCTAACCAGAGGTGAAGTTTCACTCCTTCCGGTCCCAAAACCTTACGAATCTATAACGCTTACCTTAAGTGTGGGACTCCTGATTTTACAATTATATGCGGTACATCAAATGCCATATATTTTCCGGGGGAATAAGTTTGAACCAGAAGTTGACGCTGGAAAGAAAAGCACAGAGGTCGTTCGCTGGCTGCGTCATGTGGGTGGCAGTGGAAGTCCTTTAAAGGTATAATACATGATTGGTAATTCACAGGAGAGGACTCACACTTTGTCATAAATGAAATTTGAGCTCTATCGGAGATCTGAGTCACGAGAAAATAGCGAAAACCCGACTCAATTGTTTTTATAAAACAAAGAGAATGGTTTTGATCTTACCCCGAGATCAAAACTGTTTTCGGTCTTTGTTTGACACCTTTCTTAATAAATACACCATTTTATGTGGAAATATTTTAACTGTATGTTTCTACCAGCACCATGATCTTAATACCCTGATAGTTATACGTAAATCTGTGAACATTCCTGTTTGGGTATGTCACCAATCCTGTATATATACTGTACCTTTAAAGGTAGTACCATACTTTGGTAAGAAACTGTGAACATTTTTGTTTTGGTTTCTTACCAAAGTATGGTACTACCTTTAAAGGTACAGTATATATACAGGATTGGTGACATACCCAAAACAAAAATGTTCACAGATTTGCGTATAGCTTACTGGGTATGAAGATGATGGTGGTAGAAACAAACCGTTAAAATATGTACGCCTGAAATGATGTATCTTTTGATCTTTTAAAAGATCAAAAATAAAAGAGAACAGACTTAAGAAATACTGTGGCCGTTTTTCACTGTTTTCTCAAAAAGTGGGCACCGTATGAGACTGAAATTTTCACAGATGACTGTCACTGTACTGTCTTGATATTTTTGCCCATGAATCTGTATTTCTTTGATAAAAAAAAATCAAAGTATGATATTACCTTTAAGCAATATCACGAGCAGCGGTCGAGGACCCATTGACGACCGACGAGCACGCCGAGGGGTTTCCGACAGGGATGTACGGAGGGACGGTAGAAGGAATCGCCGGGCGAAAACCTCGTGAGATCTACGCTGTTCGTACAATAATTAAACCTGTCAGACGGGAGGATGTTATTGAATCCACCAGTCAACTGTGATATATAGTGAAGGGGAAAAAGAGCAGGGTTTGACTTTGATGGAAACGGACGTGGTGTAAAAGCAGAGGGGATTTTATTGAAGGTCGGGTTTTTTTTGGCGGGAGGGTTTTGGGTTTTTATTGTGACATGCGGGGGCCGATTTCATAAAGCTCTGCGACGCGTCGCAACTCGATTTGTCGCGCGTCATGGCTGCGACGCGTCGCATTTATGCGGTGAGTCCATAGAGAAAGGATGCGGCTCAGGCTAAGGCTCCATTTCGTGAATCCATTCTAAAATAACGGGTTTCTAAATAGAGGCTTTAGAAAACACGTTAATGGGATTTCAGCGGAATCATATAATGTGAATTTTGTCCGTTGAATGTCGAGTTAGATGCTCAAAACCTGTCCATCTGCGAATTATTCCCATAGCAGTTTACAGCATCATTGTTTCCGATACTGATGATTACCCCAGTAATATGAGGTTTGTTTATAATGTGACTCTGGAGGCCGCGTTCTTATACCCGCATCATGATCAATGCAGGCCGCTCTCTTCATCAAGGGAAACCATCCCCAAGCTGCAACAAAGTGGCTTCATGGGCATTCTTAAATCCCCCTTCTATCCGTCTCACTTATACCCTGGCCTCTGCTCTCCGGCTGGATCATTAAGACGTCTTAGGGTCATGAAAACTGTCCATTCCAATGTTCCTCCGAGCATCTCTCCCTAGATTCTCATTAATATCGGCAGTCTTTGCTTCCTTAACCCCCCGTCTCTGCCCCCATTCCTTCTATCTTCCCCCCTTCTCTCTCTCTCTCTCTCTCTCTCTCTGCCCTCTCAATCTCGTCTCAATGATTGCCGAGCTTTCTTGCTCCAATCGATTGACTTAGGCGCTTACGGAAGTTTTCTCAATTGATGTTTTCCCATCATCAGAGGCTGCTTCTGTCCGGGAATAAAAGGACGTTGGCAAATGTGCCGATGTCCTCTTATTATGAGTCAGTTGATGTACCTCTCTCTCTAAGAAAAACCGTTCATCTCCCTCCAAGCCGGAAGGTATAGATGTTGTGTTTTGTAAAATATAAAGAAAGAAAACCTGTGGGTATGCAGTGGTTAGGTGATGGAGCCACTTTTTAGAAAGTGCTGTCGAAGCACGGAGAAGCTATCCCTTAAGAGGTCGAACCCGAGTCTGACTAGGAGTCGGTATATCTGTAGAGGTTTATTGGCAGAGAGGCAGGCTGTGGGGGAAGCTAGTGAGCGATGTTGGCAGGATGACCCGCATGCATGGAGTTGGTGAGTTACTAAACGTCGTGGGCAATCTGTTGAAAAGACAAGAAACAACTATGACATGTCTGTAATATACGCGGAAGAGTCGCCCAAGACTTAGAAGTGGCATTATTAATGATGAAGGATCTTGACCTGTGTTTGTGGTCTCTCCGTCCATTGCTCCCTCTTCCCCTCCCCTGAAATCAGAGACAATTCACGGGACTGTGGTCATGGACACGACGTGTCTGAACTGCCCTTGGATAGCTTGACTACCGGGATGTATAGAATGATGTCGACTGATTCCACTATAGGCACAATGTCAGATTCTCACACACAATCCTGCAACTAATTAGTAACAACTTACCTATATAAGTACAGTAGAAACGCATCCTACATTGGAATATACTAAAGTACTAATCATACAAAGAAGTGGAAATATTTAGAAAACCTTTTTTTGTTCTGTTTGTTAGCTATCTGTAGCCTCTGGCTCTGGAATTGCGCAATGTTATTGTACCCATCACCGACTCCTCTGACTTCTTCCCAGCTTTTCACTGCTTTGAACTTGCTTCATCTCAACTCACCTAAGACCTTTGTATACGAACTATATGCTGCCATCTATCGGGGGAATCATTGTTGTCTTATAATGACCCTCAGTCCATCCCATTCCACTTCACCAGTCCCTGTCATGTCATACTCAGATCATGACTTCACAATGTCAACAAGCCTTCTCAGTCCAACTCACTATGTATATGGTTTATGATTATGACTCCTTCGTACAAGCCTGTGTAGCAATAGACCAAGACAATTCACCAGTCGTCTGATGACGAACACTGCATACTGTCCGCAACGTTGAGTAACGTCTCTTCTCATTATAGCCACAATCTTTCAAACAATCTCAGTCATTGTAACCCCCCCCCCATCGACCTTTCCTCCTCTGCTATGGTGTGAGTCAAACTTTCTGTCCTGACAAACGTTAAATTTGCAGGTGGTTTTCCATATGGATAAGCATATTGCACCATTTTAATATCTTATCCTCATTTGGCTTTTCTCTGGTGAGTAGTTTTGAATTTTAACAATCCCACAGAAATCATTCGAATCTAATTTCTTCTGAAACAAACACACTCGAAATGAAAGCAAATTGTGCTTTTCTTCCCTGGTCGTTGTATAATTTCCAGCCTATGGGGAAATGATACTGTTTTCACAGGGAAGGGGAATAGTGGAATCTGGGTTATTGCAGCTGTCGGCATCCCTATGCAGGAAGAATGTAGATCCCACAGTGGTATTGATATCATTATGCACGACGAGTGACTCTACTAGACCTTGGGCAGGGGGCGTGGACGATCAGAGCCACGCCCACACGTTGAGGAAGTTGATGACGTCAGCAGCACATCTCAGCATCATAGATTTGAACCTTTGTTCTCGTCGAATGAAACTCGGCTTTTTATTCCCTCTTTTTCTTTGCCGCGCTTTTTTCCTTTTAATAAATAAAGCCAAGGTGAATGGGACGAAGCCATGTCCGGTAAACTTCGATTTTTTGCCTTCGCCAGAGCCAGACTTGAGAGGGCACTTTTGTTGCCACGGAAACGGGGTTGGATTTTAGCTCTTACGGTCGATGTTTTTCTCTTCATCTCGACGGCATGAAAGATTGGCTTGCCTGGCCCTCCGTTCGCAGTCCGCACAAACCAACACCTCTTGGAACAAGGCACTCACCCGCTAATTGCTTCGTCTTGCTTTAACAGAAACCCGATGCCGATTTGAAATAAAGACAGAACGAAAAAAGCGCCAAAAATATCGCAAAATGGCGGTGGAATCTCGTGATATATCGCGAGATCCCACCGCCACCACGAGATATTGTTTACGTATAGGCAAATATCTTTGGTATATAGGCAATGCACTGCGGTACAAGATGATGCCGCTAGGGGACTCTACACGGTGACAACGAGGGATGATGTCACACAAAGAATACATCAGACGAAGCAGTGTCCAATCGCCCTAGACAAACACAGGCCAATGAATGCACTGGGATCTCACTGGTGTCTATTTAACACCAGAGTGTTTTCACAGTGTCAGTAATCACTCTATCCCCTGGCCCCCTGCTCATAATTATTCCAGGGTCTCCTGATTGCAATTCGGCCTGCCGGTGTTTTACAACGCGCCACTCGGTACAATACGCCCCCGAGTTCACGAGTAATTTGTATCGCCTTGAAATTAGCTTCCAACCAAAAGAAAAAAAGGGCGGGAAAATGGAAATCGATCAATTTCCACGGCTACGCATGCAGCGTTCACGGCCACGGTGTGCCAATTGGCATTGACCCGAGTTTACAAGCACAGATTATGAAATTCGGTTATAATCATCCAGACCTTTATAGGATGGACAATCACCACGACCTCAATGCACACCCTGATGGCATTAGTGTCTCTTTTTCACCCGTGGCTTCTCAGCAAATTTAGGCATATATGTAGGGGAAGGCACGGTCATTGTCACGGACACTATAAACTGATTACATCTGTGCGATTATAAACGATCTTGACCGGTCCTTTAATCAAGCATGTCCAAGGAGTGACCACGCAATGACCACACAGCATCAGTCAGATGGAATTATCCACTTATCCAGCAATATAGTTACTAATGCATCGGTTGAGATGTTTCTCAGAAGAATTTGACAACCTGCACAAAATTACCCCAAGGGAGGTAAACAATATCCACAAGTCGTAGCCTACAGATTCCATGGCTGTAGTGATCTATAGGGCTACGGCTTCTTATTTCCCCGTTACTGTGTGCTAAACTTCGCTTAAGCTGTATGGCAAAGACTGGACTCTGCTTGAGCACATCCATAGCCATTTGGCCACAGTTGTCATCTGGATGCTATAACCAGTATACACGTTGTATGCACGCTTTGCTAATGAAGCCCGCACAACAGTCTTTCCACAATATGTGACTTCATCCATGAAAACATCCATTACGTACACCTGTCAGTTTTGCATCACTTATAGAATGAAATCAATTTCAAATATTAATCAGAAAAGGACAATAATGTATGTACACGTTAATCAGGACCCATTTTAAAAAAAAGTATGATATAATTTAAGTTACAGTACAGTGGCCGATTTCACGAAACTTTACGCAGTTGCGTAAGTCCACTTACGCCACAAAATTCGTGGCGTAAGTGGACTTACGCAACTGCGTAAAGTTTCGTGAAATCGACTGCAGGATTGGTAACATACCAAAACAGAAATGTTCACAGATTTACGTATAACTTTCAGGATATGAAGATGGTGCTAGTAGAAACATACCGTTAAAACTTCCACCCGAAATGGTGTATTTATCAAAAAAATTCTAAAACAAAGACCGGAAATAATTTTGATCTCGGGGTAAGATCAAAATCATTCTCCATGTTTTATAAGAACAATTTGAGTCGAGTTTCCGCTGTTTTCTCATGACTCAGATGTCCGCCGGATTGAGCTCAATTTTTCACAGGTTTATGATTTCATGTACATGTTTGATCAGGTGACAAACTAGTATGAGTGCTGTTCTGCGACCTTTACCTATCATGTATCATACCTTTAAAAGATGTATACCAGGTACATGGACAGTTTGGTTAGTGGTCACAAACACCACTGAGATGACGTCACAACTAATATTAGCGGATCATCTCTTCATATAGCTAGCTCCATGGTATCTCGTTCTCCAAGTAAATTGCTGATTTGTATACGGGTTGCAAGTCCATATTGCCCGCCCAGTGTTTGCTGTTTTATCGGTCGTTGTAAATTGCCGTGATTTATGCCGGACTGTAGAGACCCGGGGAGCAATGGCCAATTATAACAAGCTCTCCGTACAAGCAAAATTTACGATGCGATGGGACTGCATAACCATGGAGACAGACATTGTTGTCTTTTTGTCGTCTGACGCATTTTGGTCTTTTGGCAATCAAAAGGCATTCCCAATCGTTTCTGTGTAAAATGCAAAATGTAGATATTGCTGAACAAAATCATGCATGTACATTTCTCGTGTAAGTTCTCTTTATCATACCAAAATAGATAAATATAATAATTTTTAATGCAGGTTGGTTCCAAACAGGGCTACTAGAATGGCACTCTTTGTACGTTGCTGCAAGGATAAGAAGAGTTCATGAAGGCAAAAGGTAATATTTACTATTCCTCTAAAAACTGGGACCAATTTCATAGAGCTCCCACATTTGCTTAAACACCAAAAACCTTGGTAAATAAAATCAGTATGCCAGCTAAAACTCCTGAATGTTATGCTCAGCAAACAATGGCCGAATACAAGTCAAAAGCAGTAAACATCACATGAACATTGGTTGGCAATCCTGTTGATCAAGAAAGACTTTTCATGCTTAATCAAATTTTGTGCTTAAGCAGCTCTATGAAATTGGCCCCAGGTTAAATTGTAAAGTTGAAGGGAACTATGTATGCCAGATAAAGGGATTCAAAAGAGGAACATGCAGCAAACGAAGAAAGAAACGGCTCTTTATTAGGATTCTTTTGTGAGGACATCCTCGGCAAGAATGTTGAAATCTTCAACCTTTCTTAAATTGTGACGGCTCTCATTGAGTAATGTCTCTTGCGAATCTTGCGCATGCAGGTACTAGACTGCTGGCATTTTCCTCATCCCAGTTGAGGTCCCGTTCCACTTTTTGAAGTAAAAATACAGCAATCAAAATAAGTTCTTTTTGCTTCGATTTTGTGAAGTACGTTTTTAGCCCCAAAAATCAACGCGTATTGGTTGGCTTTAGATGACGGCGGCAAACCCCCAAAGGGATACTTTACGGAGCAGAGGGTTTGGATAAATGTCCCAAGATTGATATCAAGCAAGACATTTAAAGATAACATTCAATTCCGTCAGTTGTTTGTTTATGAGATTAGACGTCTCAGAAGCCTTCCCATATCCAGCCTTGGTCTTTTCCTCTCATAATAGAGCATATTTGATGATGAGCAATCAAATGCTAGCATTGAGCATGTTAAGAGTGTTTATTGTGTGTTGAGAATCAGATTGTTTCTCTACGTAAACCGGTCAATGTGTCATGTGCTACGTGTATGTCGTGCCGTGTTGAGTTTCTTGTTTAGTAAATAGCGAGCCAAAATAATTATATCAACTTTCGTCAAGATTCGGCATCACAAATTAAGACAAAATCGCGATTTCCATGCAGGAAATCGTAAAACAAAGTCTCCTTTTCATAAAACTAGAATTGAAACGTTCAATAATAATTAGAATATTTGGTCGACAGTGTATAGCAGTGTATAGCTGACTGTTTTATCTTTTCGTGTGCTATGCTTTCAAATTACTGTACAGAAAAGTTACGAAGCCGGCTTGGCCGTAAATACATTGTAAGTATATTTTCGCGTTTCGTTTTGGACTAAAACGCAAATTGTGTAACGTTTATGTTGCGTTTTTTAATTATTAGTGATGAACGAAAACTTGGACAAATAGGCCTATAGGGTTTTAACAAAATCCCTCATAGTGACGCTTTCATGGTACTGTTTCCCCAGTGGTGAATCCCCAACTCTTGTTTTTTTCTCTTCCAAACTCTGTTCTTTTCCCTGCCCATGTTTTGCCACCGTGGTCTTCTAAGCTCCCAATCCTTGCCTTGGCCTTGTCCTGGTGTTATATATTACCTAGAGGTATTACTGTCTCGAATCAAAACAACACTCCTTAAAGGGTCAATATCTTTCCTTCCCTAATACTTCCTGCTCTGTCATCTGTCATTGCTTTGGGTAAAAGATGGCACCTTTTATCAAGTGTATTCCCTCTACTGGTATCTCTTTCATCAATACTATCATCAGTATTACTCTCATCGCCCTACGTGAGTGCTTTCGATTACAAAGTCAACACACATCCCCCATCACACAGAAACGCTGTGAAGATTAATCGAACCTAGACGTGAGTTGGGACCACAGTGGAAGCACTATAAGAGCAGGTCTGACTGGGTAGTAGCGCCTACGATGCATGTTGTATTGGTGATGCGCATTGTGTGTGTTTTAATTCAACCGGAATTTGACGAGTGGCGTTACAGCTGCACAGCATGCAGTACCGTCCATATTAGTCTGGATACCCGGGCATGCAGTGAGTTCCTCCGGTCAGCTACACCGGGAGCTAGGGTATCCGTGGCGTACACCAGCACTATCCATTAATCTCTGATCTATCAAGTACCGAGATGACTATGTAAACACGACTGCAGAACTATGACTGTCGGATTGCCAACGTTATATACCATCCGTCATTAAAGTAAGATCCGACACGTATCAGCAGCACTATCGTTTGCACAGAATATCTTCTGTTGTTTTTGAAGCAGGTCATCGCCAACAGTCAGAAATCCTGCAAAATACTCCGAATTTGCAAATGTTGCAAAGATCACTGTCTAGTGATGGTTTTGTACTTTTCTTGCAGGTTTAATTGTTTGGCACTGGATCGTCTTATTAAATGGTTTCGTGAGATCTATCCAAGTAATCATGTAATAATGTTGGGATGTGCTTAGGTCTATCGATTTCCATCATATTTTGTCCTAAACGATTGGATTTCATTGCATGGGTAGGCCTACTTTAATATTAACACCAAACACAGAGAGTATTATGCTTAACACACCTCGGATCGATTTCATGAAGGCCTACGATCGATCGTAACTCGAGTTACGAAGGATAACCCATCGTGTCCTACGTAGCGCTGCAATACATCATAAGTTTTTGATGATAAGTTACGATGAGTTTGGTGAAACAATCAACAGACATCAGTCACAACCTGTGTCGCATTAACAGTGTGATATGTTTACGCAAGTACGTCATTTATTTTTTCAGCCAAAGTATAAACATAGAGGCATCATCAGTTACCGTAGCTAGCGCTGTGAAATAATGTATCCTAGCACTACATTATGACCTCCAAATGCCGACTCCATTAATAAAAGTCATATTATTGCAACAACTGACCAGCCAGCAGACAGCTTGATAAATAATTGCATTTTTAAGTGTAGATTACAGACATTGCAGTAAGCGTATGATTATTTCCTATACGGCGCAAAACTGTTATTATTAATTAATATATCTTCAAGAGACATTATTATCAAATCCATCCCCCCAAAAAATTCGGACTGGTTTTCTTTTATTTAAACTTCGAGAAATAGTAACAAATATCCCGTCTGTTCCTGTTCATGTATTGCCTTATTCTATGATATGTCGTTGGATGTACTCCCTTGTAAATACAATCTGGCACAGTTATTTGCGTAAGGAATTACACGCACAGGTACCTTTAACCTAAATTATTTGATTGAAAATAGCAAATACCTACCAAGATTTTACTTGAACATCCATCATAAAAACCCAATAAGATAAAAAATAACTCCATTGCAATTCGATAAAGAAAAGAAAAAGTTAAACTGAAATGGAAGGGAAAATTGGAAATTGAAAGCACGAATCAATAGCTAGGCCTATACGTGGATTTCATGTAGAGCTACATGGCGGTTACATGTCTAAGTATAATCGTCTCGCCAATTGGATATTTCCTGTCCTTCTCTTTCCTTATGTGACTGAATTGACTGGCATGTTGCCCAGTAAACCGCATAGGCGTAGTATAAGTCCATAGGAGCCAGCATGGCTTTATATGAACATGGGTGAAGGATTTGGCATTATATCTGTGCAGCAATTGACGATATAACTCAATGTTGCACATTCTCCTTGCATGCATATTGCATGGACAATCCCTAAATCTCGGATTCTTCCCAGATCCTTTTTCCAATTTGTGATTTGACCTTAATTTCATTAAAGTTAATCACTACAGACGGAATTTTGATTTTCTTTTTTAAAGTGAGTGGATAGTCGCGATTTTAGCTTGTAGATGTTGAATGTTGACAAACTAATTCAGGTTAGCCTATAATGTGTTTGTTTCGCATTGCCTCTGACATTCTCAGCTACCTTTTAGTTATCCAAACATTCAGCAAGTGCCGCTATAAACTCTGCTGTTCAGTATATAGCCCAGCCTTACATTGTTGAAGAAGAATATTTTCTGATATAGGTAATACATAATTGATATTAAATAGTCGTTAAAGGCATAGCCCGATGACTATACCAATGAGACCAAGCCAATCAGCTTGCTCGGTTGTTTTTCTCTCTCATTATAATATAGTAAAAACCTTTTTGCTTCGGACTAGGTCAAAGAGTCAGGCAGTGGTATTAGGACGTCGCCATGAGCGGTCATAATACCACAATCCTCCTCATAATGGTAAAAAAGGACAGAACATCTCTGTCTACATTACAGGAGCCTGCCATGTCTGTTCCGTGTCCATCACAATCCAAATCCATCGCCCACGAACCAGTAACCCTGTACAGTACGCATCAGTCTGACCAGACGACAACTCGCAAAGACTAGGGAAGCCCTCGGCCACGTTTTATTTACCTGGTGTAGAGTTTCATTCCGATGTGTATCTAAATCACTATACCTAGCAATTTACCCTCTGCAGCTCTCTATTTGTCCATATTTCAATGAAATGCACGCTGAGCATTGATATATAGATTGTAATTGCGATACATAAACTACGTGATGGTCAGCCTCATCAGACTCTAGGTATAGGGACTATGAGACACGTAGACAGTGCAGTGCAGCAACATCGGGATGGTATGTTGCGATATAACCCTACTCCCCAGGTGATTGTATATGATATGAAGTCTCCCCTGATGATGTATTTCAGAATGCTCCATTTGAGGGAATGAACATGCAGTGATCGTATGTCAAACTGTCAGGATTTGTTACTTAATGCGAGCCGGAGCCTCCTCACATAATGTGCAATTAGCCATGACTATTGCAGTAATGGTGATTCCCAGAAATAATTTCCAGGTTAAATAAACATAATGAATGAATGTTGGCCGATGTAATTATTATATAATAACATCCCCGTGCATAGATTCTGCATTGTGATATGACACATCATATCTTGTTACTATAGACAATGCGCACACCGGACGCGCGCGACATACCTTCCCATGGCAGCCAATGTACTACCCCACGGCAACCAATACCACCTAGCCTATGGTAGATTAGTGAAAAAAAAAACAGTCGCCAGCGCTATAATTGCATACAATTTGATGTATGTTTTCCCTCTGTTTTTTTCCGATGGTTCGTTAACTATAATGTTGATCTCTTTAAAGGGTGTTTACAACCTTGGTAAAGTGACAGAACTGCTGCAATCTGCTCATACTTTGATTTGTCATGGAATAAAAACAAACTCGGAAATGTTCAGCTCATGTCATCATTGGAAACAGTAGAAACAACGAAAAACCGTTGCAATTGCTACGCCAATTGTTTCTAAATAGAGGTTTTGATCTTACCCCGAAATCAAAACTGTTTTCGATCTATGTTTTAATATTTTTCTTGATTAATACAGTTTCAGGTGGAAATATTTTAACGGTATACTACCAGCACCATCTTTGTACCCGGTAAGTTATAGGTAAATCTGTGAACATTTCTGTTTTGGTTGGTTACATACATACGTGTTGTACACGCCCTTTAATGAAAATCTAGATAGCCCATTAGCACACCAAATGCCCAACCTTCTCCAGCCCCTAAAACTAGCCTAAGTCAGTCGATCAGCGTATTATCTATATAACTGATATCCCCGTTATGTTGGCCCGTCGCCATATCAGGCTGATAATGGTACGTGACTAATCACGGGTATACAATTTGATCACGATTAAGCTGCATAAATCCATATACATGTATACATGTATTGATGAATGAGGACACGTGTTATTGGTCAAAACAATCATGAGTCGTTTCCTCCTGACTCCGGGATCAATCATGTTGAAATATTAATGTTTCGATGGTGTCGTGAATCTGGAGCCCAAACTCATGGCATTTTGATGTTGCATATGCCATACATGGGTCAAATATTGAAAGTTGAAGAGCCTGACGTTTTGATTCTATTAAAACCCTCAAAAACATCCATACCTTTGAGAAAGAGCCTGGTGTTAGGATCGAAACGTCAGGCCTTCTTAACTCTGGGCATGTTATATATTTCAGGTCATTATTTTGGCTGATGGGCAGTTTGCAGCAGTTCGTTACTTGCATTATACCATTATGTGTAACTTAGTTGTACACTACTTTATGAAAAACTTAATATTTCCTGGTGAATATCGGAATACACGAATACAACGCTACAATCGTTAGACGCCTTATCAACGTAATCACCCCCTCCCCCACCTCCGTCTTACAGTGGCAATTTACATGTCTTACAGTGGTGCACAGTCCATTTTTGGCCATCTTCGGTAAGGTCTATACCATGGGTTATTTATGTCTGTGGTCTATACTCAATGGTTCCGAAGCATGTCTGCTGCCACCAAGCGGTGAGGGGTCTTATTTCAAATTGTATGTGCCAGCCTTTGCCACTGACCGCACTTTGTACTGCTGATCTGCCCTGTCCTCGAATGCAAGCAACACGTATATAGCCTAAGCTCCCCGTAAGGGGATTATAGACCAAGGCCTCCAATTCAGTTCCTAATCACGTACAGACCCATGCCATCCGGCCCTATGGAATCATATACTCCTTCTCACTTGAAAAACTATCCCTCTCTTACCAAATCAATTTCCAAGAATGGTCTTATCGGGGTTCTGGTTAATAAGGGCCTATCTTCGGCGAACCATTTTGATAACTGCTATGCGATCTAAAAGGGTCCTTCTTTTAGTGTAGAGTTGCTTTTTTTAGAGAAGGCATAGCATGTGCCGCGTGACAGTCGGACACAAAATAATGGTGAAACTGAAAAGGCGAACAATTTCCACAGCGAACGCCAATCTTGTTTAAATTTCGAATTGATACAGACTTAGGCTGATTGCATTCGTTGCTGCAAGGCCCCTGTTGGTCACTTCACGAGGCCATAGAAGTGTCCATCACAGCAAGCGCATCTAGATTAGAACACCCCTTGGACCATTCGTGCATGTATATACAGGCAAGGTTCCTCGGGGATGGGATGATTTCTTGTAAAATGCAGATTTGCCTGAGAACACGGAAGGTCATTTTTGCCCGGTCAGCCTGAGTCCCAATCCTGAGATTTGCAATTCCGATAAGTGGGCAAGTATTCCTATCCGGAAGGCTGATCGGTCCACGTACAGCTCGACATGTTGGAACTGGGTTAAAGTATGCTACCTTCACTCAGAAATCATTTCCAGGAATACTTACGTCAAAATGGCATACTTCTTCTTGCCCAACAGCAAACTAAGTACAATTCGGTCAGGTATTTCCGTTTTCGCTTACACAAAAATGTAGGCCTTTTCGGATTCCTTGAAATGATTTTGCAACCTCTCAATAACATTATTGTAATTTTGTAGTTGCAATCAGAACCAAAATCCCACCCCAACAATGAATTTCAGGAATAATCAGACTTCTTTCACAATGTAACAATTACAATTGATAGGAAGTTCCGTTTTATAACATTTGAAAAAAATCACTCCTGAGAGGAACTTTATTGCCTTGTTAATTAGAAACAAATGTTGGGGTAGGTCCAGGAAAGTGGATATAGAAATTGAATCTCTGGTAAGCTGCATGAACTCAATGATTTTCTAAAAGAAGACTCTAGAAATTAATCAGTAAACTTGGAGACTATTAAACGAAAGTAATATGGCGACGGAATGGTCGCCCGTCGCCATCGATAAGCACTTGACCAGGGGTTGATTTCACCAAACTCATCATAACTTACTATCAATCGCAGGAATTAAATGCATTGCAGCCCTACGTATAATGATGGGTTATCCTTCGTAACTCGAGTTACGATCGATCGTAGGGCTTCGTGAAATCGAGCCCAGGAAAGATAATATTGGTGGATAAATTCGCAGCCGGGAGCAATATCTTACCTTCATCACGCCTTACACTCTGCACACCGCAGCATGCTAACTATGAAGGTATACACAGCATTGGTGCTCGCCCGGTGAAAATGAGTGGTCATTACAGCAAATGACCGGACACCTAGACACACTGGTCAAGTAATACCCTGAAATCTATTCCGGTCACCTCGGTACGGCGGCATGCTCGCCAATCCCAGCTTCATTAAACTGGAATTTACATCTCGATTGGGTCTTCCTGCCAACATTCTGTCGCCTTGGTGTCGTAACCGAAACTCCGGCAGCGGGTCCCTCGCCGTGCCCCGGGCTGCTTGCCAGTAGGCGCAGCTGGCCCACGAATCGTTGTCACATAAACCGCCGATGAGTAAAAACAACCTTTTGGTATAGTCAAAGACAATGTGGAATAATTCATAACTTGATACGTTTATCGAGGTTGTTTATCCTCTTCCCCGTGCATAGTTCATTATTAAATCGGCTGTGATACGCCCTGCATGCAAGGGATATAGTGTACGTTTTTTAGAGCAAAGTACGGTGTCGCTATGTATACACGGATGGTTGATTAAAGGAAAACTAAGCAGAAATGTTCACAGATTTAAGTGTAACTTTCAGGATATATTGATAAAACCATACCAATTCAATATTTCCGCCTGAAATGGTGTATAAATACAGAAATTAGTCAAACAAAGACCGAAAACAGTTTTGATCTCGGGGTAAGATCAAAACCATTCTTTATGTTTTATAAGATAAATTGAACTTCTGTGTTTTTTTTTTCAATTTTCTCGTGACTCGGATATCCGATTGAGCTCAAATTTTCACAGGTTTATTATTTCATCTACATGGTGGGTCAGACAAAGTGTGGATGCTGTTCTGTGACCTTTACCAATCATGTATTATACCTTTAAATCGGCTGTGATACGTCCATGCAAGGGGTATTGTACGTTTTGTAGAGCAAAGTACGGTGGCGTTAGGGGCCGTCCATAAAGTACGTACGCACGAAATGCCGACTTTTTTGACCCCCCCTCCCCCTCTGTACGCATGGCGTACGCAGTGGTCCCAACCCCCCCTCCCCCCCTGTACGCATACGCATTCCACATTAGGTTTTTCACTTCTCGTGGTCCCTTGCTTTAGCATCATTAAAATGTCACCGTAATCCGGGCCGGTACCGTTATTGGGACCTCACTTTCAAATTCTGAAATGAATGACTAAAGTTTAACAGGTTTTTATACATTTACAGATGGATTTTACTATTTTTTACCATGTTGAATAAGAAAACAAAGGAAAAACAAAACAATCCCGGTGCTTTTTTCACGTTTTTTACCTCTCTTTTCGCGCGATAATGCTATGCAAATTTTTCGTTTGCGTACGGTACGCATTGGCCTTAACCCCCCCTCCCCCCCTGTACGCATGGCGTACGCATCGGTAACAACCCCCCCTCCCCCCTTCGTGCGTACGTACTTTATGGACGGCCCCTTATTATACGGATGGTTGGTTGATTAAGCCTCGTGCTTTACATCACAGTTTGATATTCGCTCGTGAAAATAAAAGCTGAACAGACTTTGACGTTATATCAGCGATAACAAGGATCAACTTCTCAGCACACTCATTTATATGTGATTTATATCAAATAAGAACCGTCGTAATATTCTTCACAAAGATTTATTGGTTTCCATCATTGGTTTCCATCAAAGTTGATTTATTCGGCCTATTATGCTTGTCAACATTTTCAAATTCAGACACTTGATTGATTGTTCCAACATGCATAAGTGCCGTCGGGTAATTTGATTCCAATAATAACTATCGATTAATGCTCATAAACGTATTGTATTTCTTATTTTGACCATTCTTATTGCATCAGTAATGCCGGATTTAGTCACTATACTTCAAAACATGCTTCATATTTCTTGCTTGCTCCTTATTAGTTTTCTTCGATGCCGTTGTCAAAATTCACTCCAAAGTTGCTAGCAATAATCGTGCGAAGGCCTAAGCACGATTGATCTATCGCCTTGGTTAATATCACACAAGTGTAAAAGCATGTCTCCGTTAGACAAATTGCACCTGGGCCTATACTTTTTTAATGTAATTGATACTTGTGATCACTGTACAAATTTGGTTTGTATCTGTGCCCCAAAATCCCTCATATGAGAATTTGTTTAGCAGATGATTGTAAAAGCAAATGTCCATTGAATTAGTTGGAAGTACAATGCTGATTTCCCAGCTGGAATGTGAGTACTTTCGTAGCTGAGAACAGTTTTCAAATTGAATTGGGAAGCGGGAAAAGGCAGAGCACCTTTGTGGACAGAAACACGGGACATGCGATATCCTTTTAGTTAGTTGAATCGCCCGGTGGTGTAAAGGCCCACGTTGCCCTAAGGATCAAATCATGAAAGCTGAATCCCCATTGGAACTACCTCGATAAATAGACAGGGTTTTCTTGTCGTTCCTATAATTTTCTCATTTCCGAGGTGAACACAATTCAATACATTCAACCAACGACTGTCATCTACACGGCATAATACCCGACCAGGTTAATGCCCAAGGTTCTAAAAAAAGCACAATTTATTAGAAGTTTTGTGGTTCTGATTGAAATATCCGTGAGAGCGGGTTAATTTTAGCTGGCCAATAATAAAGTACTGAAGCACCTGTATCGAAAGTCACAAGGCAACGATTTGATTAAAGAAAACCGGAGAATCGCTATCATTCAATGTTATAACATGATGACATATCTACCCCAGGCATGGCGGAACCATGCACAAACCTCTATATAACATCACAATGTCTTGCAATTCACAAGATCTGAATTAATACCAATGTCTCATCACCACATTGCCTACAAATCTCACAACTGAACGGCCTACAATAAGCCCTATAGGAACTAGAACTGACAAAGGTAGGTTGAGTTCTTGTCATTTGCCATTTATTAAACAAGACACGTGTATATAGGCTATCCAACGAATGATAACAAACTAATACTGTAGGACTCTTGGCAAGTAGCTTATTTTCTCTTCACTCGTGTCCAATTGATAAGTATTCTGCCATCTTCGCCTATCCTCCAGCCATCATGACGAGTTTCACGCAATGAAACCTTGAAAGGTGTGTAGTGTGGAATTCTGTTCATACAAATGCATAAGCACATCAGTGCTATCTGCGCGGGCCAGGTCTATCGACCACAAGCGCCCTGTGTGTAAACCGTGGACATTACTGAATACACGTGCACAATATTCAACATTTGAAATTTGCAGAGTGATGCACACGTGATACGCGGCAACATTTTGTATAACGGCTACAAACGAGGAGGCCGACATAGTTTGTCTATGAGTTCGTTAGAATGATACTAAGGCTCTTTACGAAACGATGGATTAGGCTTGGGCTTGGGCTTGTAGACTCTGTCATCTAAAAGCTGAAAATTCAGGTTGTGAATTATCCCTGAGGCTGTAGTTCCGTCTTCTTGTTTAAACAGAGTATGTACTTCGAAACCGTACCCCAAATCCTCTATTTTGATACCAGACTTTAAAATGGAGGTAATAAATGCAGCCGGAGCCTAAGCCTAATTGCATCCGTTTCGTAAATGCCCTTCTCTCAATCAGAGTTTTGTACTATGTTTGACCGATGTACAACAGCATAAATCAGTCAGTGGAATTCATATTACGAATGTGCACTTCTAATGAAACCAAGTCAGTGAAATTGTCCATTTTCCCTAAGAAACTTCTTTTGTAAATTGCGAGCCGAGTTGCACTCACGCTTCGTCTAATGCAGCATGTGAAAAAAATAAACCTGTGAAAATTTTAGCTCAATCGGACTTCTGAGTCACGAGAAAATAGCGAAAACCAGATTCAATTTTTCTTATAAAACATAAAGATTTTTTTTTTCAGGCGAAATTATATTAACGGTATGTTTCTACCAGCAGTCCAGCACCATGTTCATACCCTGAAAGTTATACATAAATCTGTAAACATTTTCTATTTGGGTATGTTATCGATCATGTACTATACCTTTAACATCTCCACCGGCCATGTTCTTATATAACGCGGTCACGGACGGGCACAGGGAACGGTTCAGTCTCCTTTCGCGCCCGTGCGTTTCAGCGTGGAAGATACAATCATTTAGCTTGACCGCCGTGCACTAGGTACCTCGACTCGGCAAACATGAACGGACGTGACACTTACCTAGCCTCCCTAATGGACATTTGACATATTTTCGTTTCGTACCATCCGTGTGATGTTCAAAACGTTTTCCTTTTTAATTTCGAGTACCGTGTCGGACACTGACTCGTGCCAGGTCGAACAAATTGGTATCGACCGACATGCCGTTTATGGTTGAGAATTAAATGCATCCACGATGTGTTCACAGTTGCTGTTTATTACGGAATGATTGCAGTCAACTGCACTGATTCGTGTTTTGTCAAATGTTGTTAATTCATATTTTTCTGATATTTTGCTTTCTCAAACAACAAATGTCCGAAGTCACCCATAAAGTGCGACTCGTTAAACCGAAAGCACGGTGTATGATCGCAGATTGAACTTAAATCCGAACAATACAAGTAATAAACTGCTGCAAACTGCTCATCGGACAAAAGAATGGCCTGAAATGTATACAATTTGTTTGGAGTTGGGAGGACCTAAGCGATCCTTCTCGCCTCCGATAAAGATCCTGCTAGGATCGAAACGCGTCAGGCCTTTCTAACTCCAAGCATTTCATTCTATAAAACAGTGTATTTACCTGGCATGATTGAGTCGTCTTCAAATTATATGGATTCATTTTATTCTGTCGAGGCTAAAATGTTTTGGAAAATATTTTTCCAACTGGATTCTTGTCGATTTTTCCTTTGATGTGTGTACCTTAAAATTACACGCGAAGGTTTTTATCAATTCCCCTTATGTAATGAATAAACAGTTAAGTCGTGACACTTAGTTTTCTTTATTGCTATGCATCGCCCATTTGATATTAAAATGTCAAGATGCTCTCAGATATGAAGCTGATATCCATGCGAAACGAAAATTCGCCAAAAAAAATACGGTACATGTATCAGTTCATCAGTTGAATTTTACCGTGGACGTTTAATCTGATGACGCCATTGGATCGGTTTGACCTTGCAAAGCGTGGAGCAATTGTGGATACCTGTCATGTGTCCTGGTCCGATCGCAGTGTAGAATGATCTTAATGGACCAAGAGTCAATGTCATTTAAAAAGGTCTCACGACTAAACACCATTTCTTTGGATCTACATGACGTACGTTCTTGCATTTCTCTATTGAATAATAAATATGGATTTAATATAAGGGAACGTCATTTTGTCTTCTGACGACTGCCTATAAAGAAATGGACAACAATGTATTCTTTCCATTTAATCGTATTTTAAAAGCTTTTTATAGGCTTGTATGACCTATTTATAGATCATTGATGTATGTTTTGGGTTTAACTGCAGGTGTTCCTTCAATTATTAACTGTAACTGACGTCACGATTAGTACAAAGCGCCCACGCTTAAGATTTCCTTTCCTTTCAATTTGCTGAAATTCCTAAGCACTGATATTTTGTAAGAGCCTCTAAGGAGACTGTCGTTGCCAATTTCCATACCCTGGGTTTTCCCTCCAATCTGTATCAGGCTTTCAATACCCTCCATAGAGAGTTATATTAAAGGTATAATACATACTTGATAAAGGTCACAGCCCTCACACTTTGTCTGATCCAGCATGTACATGAAATAATAAAACTGTGAAAAATTGAGCTCAATCGGACATCTGAGTCACGAGAAAATAGCGAAAACCCGACTCAATTCTTCGTATAAAACATAAAGAATGGTTTTGATCAATACCCCGAGAAAAAACTGTTTTCGGTCGTTGTTTTACTAATTTCTTGATAAATACACCATTTCAGCGGAAATAATTTAACGGTATTTTTCTACCAGTACCATCTTCATATCTTGAAAGTTAAATGTAAATCTGTGAACATTTGTGTTTGGGTATGTTACCAATCCTGTACTGTACCTTCAAGCCTCTGCATCATAACTCATTACCGTCTCTTCGATTACCGGCAATGTGGAGCAGGTCAAAGGAAGGTCAGATGTGAAATATCGGCTCTTGTAATGAGAAAATTAATTGAAGGAAGAAACGATGATAATTTATAGGGTAGAGGGAATATTACTATCAAAACGAGTTTACACATGGTGTGATAGCGCCGTGAATCGCCTCAATGTACAGGCCGTAGACTGTATGAGCTGTACGGCGCCGTAGTCAGAGTATGTCAGGATACAGATTTAATTAGTACCAGTATAGGCCCATACTTAATTGTCGGCATCTCATATCACTGCACGATGAGCATTCCTCCATTAATATTACTTCCATGTAAAATGCTCTGCGATGTTCAAAGAGGAACCCGCTCAGTGTTACACACATGAGCCATTAATTCCTGATCATTTCACAATAAGGAAGTCTGCCATTTAGTCTATCTTTATATTGGATGTAATTTTACGCACTTGCAAATTAATCTCAATGTGTGTAATTGCTCTCATTAAGGTAAACAAGTAAGTTGTCGAATTAACAAGTTTTGGAGGCCGATGTTGCGTACATAGCAGTTGTCTATGTAGGCTATGCCACTTGTATGTTTCACTGTGAAGTTTCTGAGTTAGTTTTAACAACTGAAAGAGTGTTATTAAAACAATCTTTAAAATGCAGTCTGATTGGTTGGGCACGCGCTTTGGACGCGCCAATGGTACCTAATCATCACCATACCAATATGCAGACCGTTGATACGTCCTTGTAATACTAGACAGCCAATGAGAGTGCTGCATTCAAATTGGTATGCGAAAATTCATGTTTGTATTCAAGTCCATATATCAGCAAGGACAATCTTCACGGCGCTGTACACGGAGGGTCAGTCCCCTCTAAATCGAAGGATATAAATAATGGAACAGTTTAACAAGTAATTGCTGAGATAAGATATACACATGCGTCTACAAAGATCCCTGGAGTTAGAGTAATGACAATCTTTGCAACTTATAGTATAAGTTATGTTGATAAAGATCTAAGAGAATGATTTACAATCACAATAAGTAGACGTATACAATTGCACTGATATACATACATTTGCAAGTTTTTGGTAGATTGATATATAAGTTAAAATCAATGAACCATCGGATATGCATAGGTGAGGTATTCCGATCAACGATTTGTCATCTTTATCCAGACAAAGTTTGCCTTGTGATTCATTTTTAAAACAGAATATGCATAGATAGAGCTAAGGTGTCATGCATGCAACAGGGCAATTTACTGAACTCCATACTGTTAATCGAAACCTGTCCATGCTATTTATTGCTAAATCCCGTTCGTGGAAGTCACAATCGACCCATCTTGAGTGTTATTCTTGGCCCTTGCCCGCAGAAAACTCAAGTTATGCGGAGAGGCACAAGGCAATGTATAGTAATTTGGTTCCTGCGGTATACGCTAATGTGAACAAGTACGCCTAAATTGCCCCTCTTCCCCACAGTCAAAGCGTGTAATTGGCAACGCGGTGTACTCATTTTCCGCACTGATTCTCTGTGACTCTCAGCATAACAACATAATCGCTTGGTGCGAATGAGAACTTGATAAAAGGCCCTACCATGAGCTTCCTGTCCGCGCCTACCTCGTCGAGAAAAATACCCGAATAATGATTATTCCTCGTGGAAATGCCAGTGTAGGATTTCTGCTATTTTCTCGGGTTTCCTGACCTCGTTCTGTATGTAGATCGCTCTTCTGTGAAAGTGGTGTGTATGTGAGGTTGTAATGAAAATTCCATTTAATGCTCATAGAGAAGTCCGATTATTGTGCGGACAAAATAGCACAAAGTTACCACATTATACTGCTTTGGACTGAATGGAAATGTTCACCATACTCTGATATTCCGTTAGATTACCGTGATTGGTACTGGTTATAGAACGTTTATAATACAGTGGTCATGCATACAAACAAATTAGCAAAATCTTGGTCAAAGTTCGTTGAATTTGAAGCTTCCGCGTTTTCATGTAAACCAGAAGGAATATTCACTTCCAGCCCGTAGCCCAAATTCTACATTTTGATACTTAATTAGGTATGTATCCTCGACTCGCGTTAGAGGCTTCGCCTTGGTCTTGTATCGCTGATAGCAGATCATTTTCTTGTTTGAAACAAATCCAATTGGTCAAGTCATAGCCATAGCCTCTGTGAGGATACTTGTCTTGTCGTTGTAATGGTGAACGTGTGAGGCTCATGGCGTTGTTTAGCTTGGTCGGTCTGGCTTTCCTTGGCTTGGTATAAAAGTAATGTCAGTGTGTTTTATATCCCTCCTATCTAAATAATGATACTTTTCAGTAATGTTTCAGGTAGTAGGCCTATGTCATGTGCCTCAACGACGACATCCCGATTGAGGTCTTATGCACTTTAAAAGAACAAACATTGCGCATTGGCTCATATTATGACCTTTATCTTACTGCACATAACCAACGCCCAAAGGCAAAGTTATCTTACCCAAACTGTGAAATCAAGAGAATCGTAAACTTTCCATATTGAACGAGTGAAAGTTTGTCTTTCCCTTAGTTTTTAAACCAGTCTCGGTATGAGGATCATGTGGAAGATTTTGATTACACCGGAAGGCCTTTGGCGTCACTTGAAGCGAGCGCTATACAGCCTGGCTGGTGCCATATGCACACGGCGCGCTGCTGTACTGGCGCTATAACATTCATGTGATATTGCAGCGGTGTGATGTTCATATTGGGTATACCAACGGCTCAGTGATCTAGGCAGACGCTACGGCATGTCCTGAGTGCCAGTGCCTTGGGCTATTACAGAGAGATATTAACTGTAGGGTAATTTGCTGGAAGTAATGAATTCTTCTTCTTCTTCTTCTTTTCTATGTTTAAACTACTTGTTTTATGAACGTGTATAATGTTGAGAATGTCACAGTGGTAATTAAACGACAGATTTCTATAATGTGATTCTAAGGATTTCTAATTTGTTTTGGTAAAAATAGCCAGGGGCTTAATTGTATGAGATTGGTTTGCTTACACATTGCCTTTTCATAGTGTGTTTTGCTTCTTCCGTAGAGTAACTGTAAGCTTTTACTATGCACATCCACTGTCATCAGTTGAAATAATAGTGCGTATAAAACACTTCGAGAAATATCAAAAGGTTAAGTGCGGTCAAATCTTTGCACAAGCCTTTAGATAGAAAACCCCACTGAGGTCTTAGAAATAAATGACCACAAACTGTCACATGAGGCTCAAATTATCATCGTTTTCAGCATGTTCATCTGAGTTGAACAAAATTGATTTGTTGCAGTTCAATTGGTATTAAGAAACAGAGAAAAAGCCAACGAAATTCTTCAAAGATGACCGGCAGCAAAAAGTAAAACCAAAAATAAAAAGTCGATTTCATTTTTCTCTTCCCACCAGGCATGGAGTTTTTACTCGACGGTCTTGCATGGGGTCATTGATCGGGGTGAATAATATGAGATATACACTGCCCTTATGCCTAGCAGACTCGTTCTAACAGCTGGATCTAGACGAGCGCCCAATGCCGTTCAATACGGCCTGAGATTCTCCGTTTAGCCACGCTGCCTGCAACCGCTTAACAACAAAATTATTCTCCCCCTGCGTCAAAAAGTGTATAGTTATTAGCAACAATTATCTGTCTCTATGCTGACCTCAGTGTAGAGTTTCAACCAGCTCACTATGACACGATGCATGTGAATTGACATCAATGGTCAGGATTTGCATGCTGTATATCTTGGCTGTAGGGTGACATGGCTTGACCGATGCGTGTATTATACAGTGTGATTCAATTAAATTGGCTGTGACCGTTGGTAACCTTTTGGACCGATCTGCTATAGCTGACCCATCGGGGAGATATCATTTCATATTTACGACTGGACATCACAAAGACCCAGCCGCGATTATATACGAAGATATCTCAACGTGTCAGTCGTTGGATGGCTGGTTGACTAGTGGATCACTCACTTATTGCCAAGAAGAGACCCAAGCCGTGAACTCCTTTGCATATTTTACTTCTGTAGAAAAAGAAATAATTTCGTTTCCTTATAAGCGGATTATCGTATGGGATTATCTTCATCTTATGGATGACATATGTCTTATGTCATTGATAAAGACGCAGACAATCTTCTTAGATAACGTTTCAATCATCCAGTCAATTCAATCCGAAGCAACTAATTTTTCTCCCCATTCTTTATAATCCCTACATGTCCATCTTCAACTATATGATTGTTTATTTGTTTACCTTTCTAAAGATGCGCATACGTTTCAGTATGAATCAATTTACATAAGATTATTTCAATGCACGTAAACAGAGTAATTAACAGTTGCAAACTGCTCATAAGCCAAATAATTATGTAAAATGCTTGGAGTTAGCAGGGCCAGACGCGTTTCGACCCGAGCAGGGCCTTTTCTCAAAGGCTAAAATTGAAAAAGATATTTTCAAATGTTTCTAAATGTTCGTTTGTTTCTAAATTATTATCGCCTTCAAAACCAAGAGAGGGAGAGAATGAATTATTTTGAGTTTCAAGATGAACGTAATGCTCGCTTATCTCAGTGTGCGAGTGGTTTCTTGCATTTTATTTTGGTTCAAGTTCTATAGGACAATGAGTATGATGGCGGAAACACATATCTCATTTCAGTCGGCTGTCTGATTGCAATGATTGGACAATATTTTTTTAGTAATATGCAGAGTTAAATTTGTCAAATTCAGTTGGAAAAGGTAACTAATTCATGAGAATTGCATCGCTTATATTATAATACAATGGAAATGTGAATGGGCTTATACACATTCTGCATTATAAGCCGCTGAACTTTTCATCCCATTGGTTATATCATTTTAATTCCCCTAATAAATTTTTATGTGTAGGATTAGCAAGCTTGCTTGCCCCGGTCATGTAGCGGATTGGTATCTTACCGTGCGCTGCAGGGAGAACCATAGAAAATTAGGAGAAGATGGGTCAAGTATTTTGACCATACGCGATGGGAAGTGACATCAACCACGACTCAAACCCATTGGTTTAGTGTCGATGTTAGGCCGTGTCCCAAATCTCTGGCTGCGACCGCAATATATCACACAAGTCTATGGAAACGGCTGCAGTCACTGGGTCGTGGCTGTCATAGGTGCGTGTGTTAATATGTTCGACCGCAGCCAAATATTTGGGACACCGCATGGTCTTGCAGTGCAGGCAAAAACAAAAAATGAATGTATTATAATTCATATTTCTTATATTCGCAAAAGAATATGTACAATATGAAATCTTTTAATGAAAAAGGTGATCGATGCTAGCCTTCATCAGGCAAATGACATTAGTTCATTTGTGATGTTCTACTTCACCGGAACGGATTGTTAATGCGGCAAAACATAAACGTATTGAAGATGAAAGATAGAAATAGGCGTACATTAGAAATGTACGTATAGATAGATCGTTTAGTGAGCTCTCTCAACCAACCTATACACCTATAGACCTATAGTTGCATGCATATCGGGATAAAATCCCGAAGCCGTGACAAGCCTGCAGGACACGGCTTGCTAGTCGCTACATGCCGCCAAAAAGAAAATCGTTATTCTTTATTAAGTGCCAAGGTTTTAATTTCCCCGTTCCAATTCCACCAGTGCATTTCTATAGTCTCTTTTTCAGTCGCATGAAATGTTCTCGGCCAAGTTCACTTAAACAGTTGACGAATATGGAAATGCTTAACCGCTTGCTAAATAAAATAAAGAAGGAAAAACCTTCTCCCCTTTAAAGGTAATATCATATTTTGGTTTTTGTCAAAGAGATGCAGATTCATGGTCAAATATATCAAGAAAGATGCAGTAACAGTCATCTGTGAAAGTTTTCAGTTCTATAAAGTGCCCACTTTTGGGGATGCCCACAGTATTTTTTCAATCTTTCTCTTTTATTTTTGATCTTTAAAAGATGAAAGATAATTTTGGTCATTGGTTTAAATCATTTCTGGATAAATACAGCATGTCAGGTAGAAAGAAAAAATAACGGTAGGTTTCTACCGTTACCATCTTTATACCCTGTAAGTTATAGGTAAATCTGTGAAGGTTTCTGTTTCGGTATGCTACCATAGTATGATACTACCTTTAAGATAAACACTCATACGCACGCCCGGACTGGGCCAAGCAAATATTGTTTCACAATCAATATAGGTCGCTCATTTTCCCCTCTACTTAGACCAGTTCCTAGGTTTCATCATTTTGACTGCAGGTAAATATGTTCAGCAACATTTGCCCGTGGTTTCAGGACTGGGCTGTATAACGCACATCCTATAGCCTGTACTGTATGGGAGAGCTTTTAGCGGTAGCACATTCAAAGGTACATTGTATGTAAGATTGGTTATGTTCATTAACCAGAACTAAATTTAATTCTTCAGTTCACTCAACTTCACTCTGGTTACTTCTCGACTTTTGTGCTTGCCTAAGAATATTGTCTAGTAAATTTCTTTTAAAAAACTAACTTGACATTTAAGTGTTCGTGGACGAACACAGAGCTGTTCCGTCTTTAATTAATTATGCTTTTACAAGATACATCATAATTATAAGCTGATAAGAAGAAGATTAGATAAGATTAGGAATAAACAAACTTACTACACAAGCTATGCATGAAGGAAGCCGATGAGCAGTTTGCAGCAGTAACTTAAAGTTAAAATTAAACGTTTAACTCGAGTGCATAATCCTGAAATAAACAATACTTTAGTTTGTGATATTATTTTCCAATTCATTGTCCGTTGCAAGTCTATATACTGAGAACCGAGTCCCACTAGTTTTCAAAGAGAACTTTGTTTCTGAACAAAATGCCCTTTAATTGATGTGGTACCGGTAGTTCCTTGCCGTTATACACTCACATCATGGCGTTGCCTGCACTATACGTCATACCATATCTGATACAGTTATGACTCCCCTTGGTCCAATAACCTCGATTTCAAGACGTCCGTTTTTCTCCAAAGATCACGTAGGCCTGCTGACCGCTCAAGGGCTTTTGAACTGTGCCATAGAAATGGACATTCAATGAGCTTTTCAATTTACAGCTGCAAAATGAATATTTGGACTAATGGATTGAAAACCATCTTTTTTTGTATGGGTTTGAGGCCACGCCTTGCGGGAAAGCGTTTTTAATTATGTAACTGAATTTGGATGTTACCGTGTCTTCAGGGTACCAGACTATATATGCCTATATATAGTGATTTAACATCTCACATTTTATCGTTACGAAAATCCCACGTTACAGCAAAACTGAACTGCGTGTACGAATGTGACTGCATGGCGATACACATTGTATGACTTGTGTATGTTTCGCTGTGTGCCTTCAGTTTTTAGGCTTATTATACAATGTACCATTATTTCTGTTGTATGTTGAAATTCAGCTTGAGATGTTTGAATGTATAATACATGATTGGTATGGTCACAGAACAGCACTAACACTTTGTCTGATTGTCTGAAATAATCAAACTGTGAACATTTTAGCTGAATCGGACATCTGAGTCACGAGATCCTACGAAAAGTCGTCTCATTTTTTTTATAAAACATAAAGAATGGTTTGATCTTACCCCAAGATCAAAACTGTTTTCAGTCTTTGTTTGACTAATTTCTGGATAAATACAGCATTTCAGGCGGAAATATTTTAACGGTATGTTTCTACCAGCACTTTCTTCATATCCTGGAAGTTATACGTAAATAGGTGACCATCTCAATTTGGGTATGTTACAAATCCTGTACTGTACCTTTAACAACACTGCAAAGAAGTATATCATAATTTTTATACCGTAGGGCATTTGCCCACATTGACTTTGGTTGTCACCATTAATCGCGGTCATTTATTTCTCTCGAAACGGAAATTGTCCGTAATATTTCTTGTGTAATGGCCAGTAACAAGCCCAAGAGACCAAATTCAAGTCAATAAGTCCTATGAATCCAGAAGTCTTATCATCTTTGAAAATGTTTGTGTAGGTCTAATTGACTTGCACATCAATTATTGTACGCGCGGAAATGGTTACAATAGTGCATTTTATAGGATGATTTCTGCATAATGATTCAGTTCAATGTTCTTTTATGTCATTTGTATTTCAACTTGACTCTCGTATGGTGGATCTAACAAACGTTTGGCTGATTCAAGAGAGAAGGGTTTGGCCGATAGCTCTCACAATGTACGAAATTTATCAACAGATTTACGTGAATAGAGTTTTGTAGCAATGATAAAATAGCTTATTACAGCATCTGATTATAATGTGTGGGAGATATCGTTTTAAAGAGTTAAGGATTACAACTGATTAAAACATCATCGTTTAGTTTCGGTCGGAAATTCACTATAAATGAAATCTGAAGTCCAACCAATATTTCTCGAAAACGTTTCCTTTCCAACTGATGGTGTCATAATTGATCGGAAAAAACTGAATTCGAAAACCTAAAAACCAAAAACAATTTGTGTTTTTTTGTCCTCCAAAACCTAAACACCATTTAATGTGTAATTTTCTAAGGTTTCCATAGTTTTATGACATTTTGAATTTAAAAATAAAGATCCCCAATTGCCCTAATATTTTGCATTTTTATAAACCTGTAAAATCTACCACATTATAATAAAAACGGATCCATCCTTGGAACATATATTTTTAAAAGGGTACGCATGGTTAATGTAGCATTGTGTTTCGTTAAAGCAGAACAGCTGAAACATCGCCATAAGTCTAGACTAACATATTACAGTTACATGACAAATATGGTGCTTTCTCGTGACTATAGTCACGTTTCATGTCGATTGTATGATCATTATTTAATAATTCTAAAGGTTGTTATACATACGCAGCGCAGAAACCTTGGGATTTTGTTGTAACCAATGCCGACTCGTCCTGTTCTGCCATGAGGCAGCTGGTTTCATTTTTGCTGGGAAAACAAAAATTAGAAAGCCACAGTAGAAAAATCAATGCTGTGAGTTCACAGTAAAAAAATAATACATGTAATAATAACAAGATTTAAAAAGACTCCTCATTCATTCTTCGAAGTGAAAATTTCAGGTCTCTTCATTTATTTTCAATTTGTTTTGTTGCGTTTATTGCAATTTGAACTGTTCTTGCTTTTAATGACCCCAAGCCGATATTTGTCAATTTAAAGATGCCCACAGCCGCAAGCTGTCGGTGAAGGGAAAGACGACTATTCAATGCAATATTTCATTTGCAAATTCTCCTCGCTGAGTCGTATAGTTTCTGGAAATACATATCCCAAGCTGGCATTATACTCTCAATGACATGCCAAGGACGCCAGACAAATCAGTCGAATGTCATGCAAAGTCAGCATAAAAACGGTTTTCATTAACAGATGTTACACAGGCACATAATTATACCTGTCTGTATGCGGCTTATATCATGCACGTATAAACGACACGTTGACAATGGGCTAGTACAAACACAATCATTATAGTCTTTGTAATGAAATGGCTTTGTGCTGAAGGTCGGGCATTCAGGGAAATGTGTATTTCCCATTTTTAATTTAATAGTTTTGGACATTTTATGATATTTTCCCTTATTTTCGCGAATTTTTGTTCGGAGAGAAAAATATGAGAATTGATGATAAAAAGTATGCCTATTATGCTAAACGCTAAAACACACCGAGGTTAAGTAGATAATTAATGCACGATTTAGGTATAATGCCGTTTGGTGAAATGGGTTTTGCTTATTAGCAGCCAATGTATATAGGCCTATTGGCATGAACAAAATATAACCGGTCAATGAATGTGTACCAACATAACCATTCAAAAACAAAAATCTCTTATAACATTTTATAAGAGTAACCATGCAGAAGCAGCGCATCTTGGGACCTGTTTGTTTAATGCACAGGATCACGGATTCTGGGGATCCGGATCCCATTTTAGCGTACCCAGCATAGGACGTGGATCCCTAAATCTGGGATCCTTTGCTTTAAACAAATAAGTCTTAATATCGATGATTACTTTCCTTACTGAAAACAAACTGCAGAATTACAACACCCAATCCTCATAGGCGCACCTGATTGCAGGAGATATTCCCATCCATGGACATGCAATCCTAATTGCCTTCTAATTTGCTGTAGCCGTGAATCGACCTTCATGAAATTTGTTTTTCTTGCTGGAAAGCGACAAAGCCCCCCCCCCCCCCCCCTCATTTCAAATTACCAATTCATGCATCTCAATTTCCCTTCACCTTAGAGTTCACTAAACGATTCATTCTCGTTCCCACCAAGGTCATCTATATACACAAGGCGCTAGGTCTCGATCTTGTCTATGTGTGCCTTATTTTCATTCATTATTAATGAAACGATTATCAAAGATTGATAACTAGTAATAAACTGCTATCCAACGGATTAATTCTGGGTTGTATGGCTGGAGCTTCGGTGATTAACGGTTATCAGAATGCAGTTATTCTGTAGACGGAATATTGCACATGTGACCACGAGCTATTCTCATTGATAACCGATAACCTCTTCACCCTAATCGATGTTTTCCTGATAAACGATTATCATGCATTGGGCAGGAGTGGTCTCTTACGAGGCATGATAAAACGATTATCACTGATTTACCTTTCATCACAGGATGTAGTTCCTGGGGTGATATTGCCAAGATGTGTGGTTATCTTCTCAAAAATTCTTTCCTGGGTCGATTTCATGAAGCCATACGATCGATCGTAACTCGACTAAGAAGGATAACCCGTCGTATTCTACACATGGCTGCAATGCATCATAAGTTCTACGATTGATATCATAAGTTACGATGAATTTGGTGAAACCGACCCCTGGAATTGTCAATTTTTTCCCCACAGTAAATGATCCGCAATGAATTCCTGCGTTATCTCTATGTGTCTGCGGCGCATAATTATTTTCCATCTTTATTTGTATTTCAACCCTTAAAGGTGTAACAACATTGTTGTGCACCGAACATGTACCAATAAAATCCACGTCTTATATTTGGCATGTCACTGCGATGCCAATTTCAAGCATACCATACCTTTTACCAAAATGCATTGTAGTCAGAATGCATTTCTGCCATTGTCTGCTACATCTACTGAGTGATAAACATGTGATAACGTGCGACTTATAAAAGAAGAAGAAGAAAGAAGTCGTCCATATAATTCCTCTGCTTCTATAATTCCATGGTCTTCTTGTCCTTGCCCTTTTAAACTGTCCTCGACTTTGATCTTGATTTTGTTCTCTGTCGATATAACGCACAGGGTCACACTCGTAGTCTTCTCTCGTGTACGCCTATTGACCTATTATGGGTTTAATATTCACATCGGATTATTATTATAATTACAATACGAAGACAAAATCCTACTAAAGTAGTTTCATTGCTACAATCTTTGTCAGTAATAGAAGTTAGGATTGAAAACGTCTCATGTCCACTTGTATAGTTCTTGTGGCAATTTAAAAGTTATGTTTTTCTAAGGCCGTTAATATGTTTTCATAAAACAAATCGAGTCTGAAGCATGTATTGAGTTGCTATCGTCGTGTGGGTGTATTTTATCAATATTTCACATGCACGCCCCAGGGAGTCCGGTAGTGATATGTGCTCATGCACTTTAGGAATAAATAAAGAAGGGGGAAAGACGGAGTTCTGAACGGCAGGGAATTAAAGACAAACCCGTCCCTCAGTTCTAGTCTGCCTGGAGGTTTTTGGTTTCTCCTCGCATTATACGTGATCAACGTTGGCTGATTCACTCACAGGGACAGCTATACACAGCGTGCTGTACATATGCTGAATCTTCGTGGCTAATTCTTACTGTGGTATATACCCTGTTGCTATACGATGGAAACTTGTGATTTGAAACCCATTCCACTCCATCCTAATATACCCCGAAGCACCCCAAGATGGTTCAGAATTTGTGCTAAGGCCAAAAGTTGTATACATGATGGAATATCCTTTTCCAATATCACATGGAAATTATTTCTGTCGAACTCACCAAATATGAAAAACGAAGGAAGGAAATGAGTGCGGTTTTTTTTTAATTTCTGAGGCTATATTCTGTTGCTGGAGTTAGGTAGGAGGGATGGGAGGACGGACAGGGCCATCACCTGCACGGTGTTTCCCCGGGCAGTCTGACGGTCAGCGCCCAGGGGCACACGGGTAAGAAGAAGAAGAACACTCGGAATGGATGATCACCCGACGAAATTCAATTTCCAATATTCTCGCATGGCAGGATTGCCCGTGCCTAAATGAATTAAACTTTGCAGGCGGCAGGCAGTAGGACACGAAACACTCTGGTGGTACTTTCCATCCCTTCTTTGCCTGCCGTTGCCGTGTTTAGATCTTAGAGGGGAGGGGAGGGGAGGGGGAGGGGTGGATGAGCTCTCGTCTTGTCTGCTTAACACTCTACTGATGTATTTCAGCAACCGGGGGCGGTGTTGGCTGATGAACTCTCTGAATCTGTTTGTACTGAAACATTCCTGGTCCCTTGAAGACAAAATAAACCCTTCCGTCGCCGAAAGACGCCCAAATCAATCTTGACTCCTTTTAGTTCATCAAATTCGCGTCGTGTGTGTCATGTTTTCTTTTCGCAGAATCCAATATTATGCGAATTATAGGCCTTTATGATATATATACACTTGATGAATGTCATATACTTCATAGTGCATCGACTTAGGTTGAAATGCATGTCAAGTCGCTGCCATGTGCCCCAAGACTGGAATGGCCGGGTGCCTTTATTCCACTGTCAGCAATTGTTAGAAGCCGTATAGTACCCTGTCTTCGTCGAAATATGTGATTTGGGGGTTTACGAAACGGAGGCTTAGGCTCAGGCTCAGGCTCCAGCTCTGTCATTCATTATGCTGAAAATATAGGTTGTGGCTTTTCATTAAAGGTGAAGTTATGTTTTCCTTTTCAAACCAGAGAATCTACTTCCGAACCGCTGTCAAAAGCCTGTATTTTGATACCCGTTATTTCGGAATGGATTCTTGAAAATGGAGACGGAGCCTGAGACGAAGCCTGATCCTCCGTTTCATAAACTCCCTATGGAATAATTGGGTGCCTTTATTCTACTGTCAACAATTGTCAGAAGCCGTATAGTACCCTGTCTTCTCAACATTGGGTATACCCTTTATAGTCTGGGGAATTGTCATGTTCACTATGTGTGTGAGGTCGAGTTAACTTGGTGCACCAGACATTAGTCAGATCACAGTTGACAATTCGATTCGTAAAAGGCTTATTATGATGATTAAAACAATCATTTTTATGTAAATGTATATATTTATTTATAAGGATGTTCATGTTTGATTTTTCCGAGTACTGAGACAGTCGTAATACCTTAACTGCATGTACGTGCATATATGCTTATATTGAAAGCAATCCATTCGACCTTTACAAACACATTAAGTTTGGCATTGAAGCTGGCTCCACATATCTTCTGAAATATTAAACAGAATTACGCTTTCTGCTTCATTTATTATATACATACCTTATCTCCGATCAAATATTAAAGTAAATAGAGGGGGAAACATTTCAAACTTCAATACACTTAAAGGTCACCCAAAGGCACATGGTTTGATCACATAAATATCTCCACGTTGTTTACATTATGTTAAAGGTTAAAGGTATAATACATTATTGTAATGGTCACAGAACAGCAATAATGGTATTGTTTCTACCAGCACCATCTTCATACCCTGAAAGTTATAGGTAAATCTGTGAACATTTCTGTTTCGGTATGTTACCAATCCTGTACTTTACCTTTATGTACATATTTGGTAATACTTTCTAACTGGGAGGTAGAACATTATAATCGAACCAACCGTACATGTTTAGTACTAAAACTGCATTATTATCTTGTGAAGAATTTATCCAGATTGGTGTTCACGTCTTTGTGGACAAACGGTTTGTAATCGAAATCATCTGACATGGTTTGAACATTTTCATATTTCAGTCTGACCTTTTTTTGTAGAGGGAAATGTTTCGCAGGAGATTTGAATCTTTGTAATTTAGTCAAACTGTAGTCGAAACTTTACCAAAATGATTTGTTTTTCATCTTCACCAATCTGTGTATACCTTTAAGTCCATGTCAAGTTTGTCTAGCAAATTAACATCTGTCTGAATACGGTGAAGTATTGGATTGTGATTTCATGTCGTGAAGTCTTCCGTGTGTCTCACATTAACAGGGAACGGATCATCCCTTCTAGATATAAATACCTGCAGTACACGTTTTAAGCCGTGTCCCAAATCTCCGTATGGCTGTGGCTGCACATTACACAATCATGCACGTATGACAACCACTAGCCAGTGACTGCAGCCGTTTCCATAGACGTGTGTTATTTGCAGTAGCAGCCAGAGATTTGCGACACGGCCTGCTGTCCATGCACATCTTCAGATAATATCTAATCCACGTGCTGGATTAGTCAGCTAGGCCTACGCGTCTAGCCACTGTGGCCGTTTTTTACTGTTTTCTCAAAAAGTGGGCACCGTATGGGACTGAAATTTTCACAGATTACTTTTGATATTTTTGCCAATGAATCTGTATTTCTTTGATAAAAACCAAAGTATGATACTATCTATAACCCCCCCCCCCCCCCTTGGGCTCCCTAAAAAAAATGAAAAAGCTCCCTACCAAAGAAGGGGGACACAAATTGCTATTGTTCCTATCTTGTTCATTCTCGTGTTCCCATTCCCATACATATTTCAAGAAATGAGATGTTCAAGCTATGTAAACGGGACGGAGATTTCCTGTCTAATTAAGGGCAGGTGTAACATTTGCCAACCAGTCAAAGCGAACAGCATTCTTGATTACAGAAAGTGCTTCGCTTGAATGCACCAAATACGCGCGCCTCGTTTGCCGTGTGTGTTTGGAGTAGAAACAGTGGCAGATCAAATCTTTCAGCTGCAAAAGCCCTTTCCAAATCTCGGCTCCGGCTCAGGCTTCGGCTCCACCTCTGCCAACTATGTGCTGAAAATACATGATGTGGGTTTCTTTGAAGCTGAAGCTCTGTTGTCTTTTTCAAACCAGAGAATCTACCTCCGAACGGCAGCTAAAAGCCTCTATTTTGATACCTGTTATTTCAGAATGGATTCACGAAATAGAGCCGGAGCCGGAGCCGGAGCCGGAGCCGGAGCCGGAGCCGGAGCCGGAGCCGGAGCCGGAGCCGGAGCCGGAGCCGGAGCCGAGGTTTGGAAAAAAGGGCCATATAGTGTTCATTCAGTGCTACACTATATAGAAACCACTATAGACCCACTTGTGTGCTATGCTATACATTTCACTCCGCTACGCCTGAAAATACGACACCTTTTCTGGGTTTATTCACGCTCAGAGAGCCTGAGAGATAGAACTAAAAAGTAGGTCAAGAGTTTATTGCGGTGCGTTTAAGTTTCAGTGCGCTAGAATATCAATTAGTGGAGAAGGTCCATTTGGCGGTGCAATGTGGCCATTGTGGTCTGCCGATCCGGCGCTGTGCCAATTTGGACGATGGTAAATTTTGATTCTCTCCAATTTCGTTAATGATAGCTTCAATCGTGGAAGGCGGAGTGTTGAATTGCATCGTAGGCTACTTGACCCTACTCTCTCACTTGATTTGAAGTCAATTGGAAACGCGGCTATTCAGGCTGGTATATGGAGTAACCGAAGTTGAATGACACTGTAACGATCTAATGAGAAATACTGTATACGGAAATTGAAATTTTTTAATTATAGTTACACCCGTCTTCTTTTTTTTCATTATTAGATATTTTGTTATTCAGATTTGAAACTTTATCAGTATAATTGTCTTGATTTGTTTACCGGGTGGTGTCAGCAAAGGCAGAACTTGGTGTTGATGAATTTGAGTACAATATAATTGTTGAGAAGGGAATTGCATGTTTGTTGGATTTGTGGTCATTTCCATAATATTCCTTCAAAATATGCGTTAGGTGTACTATTAATGACATTCCGTTGAAATTGTTATTGATGTATTGCTTCATAACTGCACAACCACCATCACCCAATATATCACCATATCGCCTCACCACCCCGACCTTAACATCTCACCACTCCGTGCTACCACAGAAACGCGTATCAGTCACCAGCCCCGCCCTCATCCACCACACCAATACTCCCACCTCACCCTTACAACAACCCACCACAATGACCAACCTCCCATCATACCACCTCCCTGACCCCTGAACGTTCTGCCACCGCCACCACCCTGACCCCTCAACACCCCACCGTGACCGCTACTTAACCTCAACTGAGTCTATACAAGCACAAACAACCTTTACCCCTCGCTATCAGCAGCTGCATATACCAAACATTCTGCATAGGCCTACATGCAATTGTTTCTTTCTGTTCTAAATTCAATATTTGTATAACCGCATTGTTGCCAGCAATCTACCATATGGTTGTCCTGATTGGCCCGGAAAAATAACATATATTGTAATTTGGGTGACATTCGAAAAACACTTACGACAACAAGTTGCAATATTATTGCGTATGATTACACTACATGTCCTTCTATATCTTTTGCTTGAGTGAAACATATGGTTGACCATCCTGGGGTCGATTTTACAAAAACTCATCGTAACTTACTATCAATCGTAGGACTTATGATGCACTGCAGCCTAACGTAGGATGCGATAAGTTATCCTTCGTAACTTGACTTAAGGTCGATCGTAGGGCTTCGTGAAATTGACCACAGATAGTAGTCGTTACTAAAGAGTCGAAAGAGAGCTTTCATTACAATCATCTATTGTTTAAATTGTATGGTATCACAAACCGTACAAATATTGAAATCGGTGTCCGCGTGTATGTAATATCAACGAATAATGATTTGTGTTTTTGGCAGCGAGTTTGTGGACGGTTATATTTTGTTTAACTTCATACACCTGGCATCAGCTGGTTTGATTTTTTCTCTTTTAGGTTTTCAAATGCAGATTTCAAGAATATTTAGCTGAAATATCGGTTGTAGAATAGTAGAATTATTTTCAGACCAAATTTAAAAATAAATTGATAAATAATTTTAATTGTTTATCCTGTTGATCCTATAGACTACCTGTAGCTGATCAAAAGATCTGTGATAATAAATATTATAATAAATGAAACAAGATAATGCTTAAATCTCTTAAAACAATGTGGGTAGGATGTGAAGCTTTGCATGGTGGAAGTAACGTAACTAGAGTAGGTTTGCTGAGACACCATGTATAATCTCTTTTATAGAAATGTGGTTCTGAAAAGAACCGATGAGAATAGTCTCCACGTTCCGGCCAGTGTACTCTGGTCCTCCTCATGTGAAATGTGAAATTTTAATGTGAACATTGTCAGATCCATTCCGCTCCATTTTGTATAATCGGAGACCTCTCATTCAGCAAATGTCCCTTTCATATTAGACTTTATCTTTGAGTATCATGAAAAAGCCAACGATATTTTGCTTGAAAGAAACTACACGCGTGATATCCCCCATAGCTCACCGTGCGGCGGCTCGCTGACAAAGGTTTGTCATGATGCGAATATTAAAGGCAGCTTACAGGATTTTCAAAGGCCTCCAAATTTGTTTTTATTAAGTTTGAGACAGAAAATGGACTCAACAGTTCGTAAACACTGCAAAGAGTCACCATGGGAAATCTTGGTTCATCAGATGCTGGGGTTTTCAAGGAAATCAAGATTTAGTGTCTTTTTAAACAGAAAGATCGTTCGTCCGAACGATTTAGTAGCATTTCGAAAGCGTGGTGTAACCGTGAAGGATTCAGAGGGGAGGGGGAGTTTATTTCGGCCGTATTTCTGCTACCCAGCTGAACAAAGCGCATACAGGTACATGAAACAACGTCTGTAAGGAAGTTTAAGACCTTCGCTTTTGTTTAAATACCAAATTCAGCCACAGCGCACATCTTTGCAAATCCTATAATGCTCCTTTTAAACCAATTCACCTGAAAGCGGTCGCTCTATAAACACATATGTCTCATTCTTCATCCCTACTCCTCTGGGATTTGTATGTGCACTTCTAAGCTGTGATGAGGGAATATTATATTCATCATAAAATAGGTCGACTGTATCTAAGTTTGGAATTATTAATCTTCTTCCTTCGTACATAAATCTTACCGTTTTACACCGATGAAAGCAGACCAGGCGGACAACCACTCTCCCTTTATCTCGTTTTTTCCTTTAATCTCGCCGGTTAAGCGTTTCATTCCCCTTTGTATAAAAATTCATCAAGGCTGTTTAATACGCACGCACGCACGCACGTTACTACTTCGATGTATCTGGCGAGACGGCGTTAGGCACGGGTCTGAATTTAAATTTCAAGACGCGTTATTTCACTCCATGTAGTGTGTGTGTCTGATAACATGCAAGGCAAATACGTCCGTGAAGAATACCATTAGCTACACGAGAAAAAATAAAAAGGTGGTTGCCAAATGATTTGATAGGTAAAGCTTTTCAGCCCATAAAGTGAGTAAACTTCATGAAAGTGTGATGAGTGGAGTGGGCGAGGCACCGCCCACTGGAATTGGAAATCGCTATACATGTATAACAGCGCGTATAACACAACCTATAGAGACTCTTGATATACTTGATATGCCCACCCTCAATCACTCCTCTGTTAGACCCTATGTGTTATTATCGTATACAGCTTAAAGGTATAATACATGATTGATAAAGGTCACAGAACACCACTAACGCTTTGTCTGATCAAACATGTACATGAAATAATAAACCTGTGGACATCTGAGTCACGAGAAAAAAGCGAAAAACCGACTCATTTTTTCTTAATATAAAACAAAGAATGGTTGTGGTCTTACTCAGAGATCAAAACTGTTTTCGGTCTTTGTTTGACTAATTTCTGGATCAACACGATTTCAGGTGGAAATATTTAACGGTATGTTTCTACCAGCACCATACCTGAAAGTTATATGTTAATCTGTGAACATTTCTATTTGGGTATGTTATACCAATCCTGTACTGTACCTTTAATACATCAGCCTTTGGGAGCTGGGCTATACATCCCACGCAATGAACCTTCTCTGCTCCTATGGGAGGAGAGAGAGAGGGGGGATAAGTGCTTCTCTCAGGGACACGAAACACCACTACCTCCACGACAGGACTCGAACCCCATTAGTGGAATTGATAGTCACAAGATCTCATCCTATATAGATTGTAGGGCATATAGGTAGTTAGGTCCACGTGTAGCCCGTTTTGGTATAGCGATTGCAAATGAATTCCAAGTGTTGTCGTCCGTGACACGACCCACCAACGTTGCCACTTGTGCCTGCTTTAGTGTGCCCGGATTTGGGAGCAGAGAGTCTGATGTGGAATCGATGTAAAGAGACTATCCAAGTCGCTGCAACTATTTAGACAAGACACTGATCCCTTGCAGCTCGAAGGCATGGCAGCCTGCCTATTCGATCCCAAACCGCCATTAAGTGTTGGTTGTGGTGAATCGATTATGTGGAATCGATACTGGTCTCGCCGACACTGCTGGAAAGGTCTTGCATAATCAAGTTGCGATAACAGGTTTAATAGCTTCCGACGGACCTGTCGCAATGTACTAGTCGATTATTCAACTAACTCTCCCGTGAAACCCAAACTGCGAATTTGTTTAATTTCCGAGCTAAAAGCAACCGCGTACATACCAGGCTTGAACGGAGCCGAGTGTCTTTCCCCCGATATACTTGATTCCTTTCCCGGGGAAAACGCCAACCGCAGGAGATGCATAATTCCAATGTAATTTGCAAGGTTTGATTAGTTTTTCATGGAGTTTTCATTCGATTCTGCAGTCCATCTAATATAGGTACATTGGGCACGGTAGTGGCCAGTCACCCAATATTAAACGGGCAGGGAGTCAAACGATACCTTACCTCCCAACACGCCGGTAATTAGACCTAATCAGAAAGGAATGACCGGTATCTTGTTTCCTAACGATACTCGTCATTTACATCACCAATCTGCTTTTATAGGGAATTCTACAACTCGCGTGAAATAAAGGCAATTTAATATCTCGCTCCTGCTGCAAATTACAACCACACTAGCTAGTAACTGCAGCCGGTCCATAGAGTTTTGTGTTATTTGCAGCCCCAGCCAGATATTTGGGACACATCCTTAGCCACGTTTACTTGCAATGTCGAGCGAACTATGGGCCTTTACGAAACCAGGTTTGGGCTCGGCTTAGGATTTATTTCGCTACCGTCATTTTGAGGCCCAGAAAAAAACGAAACGAAGGGACTGGGCCACATGACGAAGCCGAAGAAAGGCTCCAGCTTCGCCATGTATCCCAAGCTGCTTCATTTCATTTAGGAGACAAAATGACGGTAGCAAACAAATGCCAAGCCTAGCCTCAAGCCTCATTTGGTAAAGGCCATATGATTACCGTATACTACCTTTAAAGAGCCTAACATTTGCTTTAACGAAACATTTATGTTGCATAGAAATAAATTGGCTAGCCGGAAATCCTTGCGAATATCAGACTGAACAAATGATGGCTGATTGATGAAAAGCAATAAATATCACAGGGGAATTTTGGCTGATGATCCTGGAGACTTTGAATGCTGTGCAAATGTTGGTTCTTGAGAAGCTCTGTTAATGTGCCCCTCGATTATAATTGAGGAAGTTGACTTGTACAGAAGTATTATAGGCCTATCGTATTGAACAGTTTCAAATGATTTTAAATACTTCGTTTTTCATGATTGATACACCGCGTAGCTATTACAAGGTGCGATACCTCATTTGGGAATACTGTGCACAATCCACGTCCATTGAATTTGAATTTCTGCACCACGTCACAGAATTGAAAAGGAAAAACTCTCTCATTTTGCATTCATGTATATGCAGTCGTAATGCGGTGCACACTTAACGTCGGCATGTATAAGGAATCCATCTCTAAAGCTGCAGTATATATAGCTGTTCCTATAATATAAGTCGATTTTATTTTGACAATAGCGATGGAGCTTTACATATTCAGAAGCCATTACACATAGGTGTACTTAAGACTGCATGTCAATACGTATAATATTCCCTTGTGCTCGTGGACTGGTTATAGGCTTTCGAGCTACGGTGCTTAGGGCGCTTTTGAGGAATCCTTGGTTTCATTACCAGAAAATATAAATAATAAAAATGGGCAGATTTTTAACAATCGTCAGTACAGACATTGTGGAGGAATATTATGCACGAAGCTCCGTACAGGGTGAGATGAAAAGATTCCTGCATTAATATTTCATTACCCCGCTCAGGGGCATACATTTGGAAATGATTTTGTTCCCATTATACATGCCCCTGGTAATGTGAGACTTGTGTGTGCAGTATAGAAAGTGCTTTATAAACATGTTTTGAGGGAAGCTGGGGTTAATGTACTCGTTGGATGATTGCACATCCGCTGGGATCAGATTTCCCGGGAAGCACATGATAATTAACAGTAACATTTTAAAGTGAGGCAAATCTCATGTTCAAATTTTCCGGAAAAGTTAAGTAATGAGAAGCGTGTTGAAACGTAAAACCTGGAATTCATCAGCTTTTCTTCGAGCTCACCAAGAAAACTGATCGAAAAGCAAGTATCGATTGTCAAAGAGCAGGAAAGAAAAGAAATTGAAGAACCATTTATATTTTTAACAGCATTTTGGTGGAAAAAGTTCAATTTTTCAATTGTGTTTTCCCGAAATGTCAACACCTATTGTTATGATGTCGATACCCATTGTGTGATATATTGTGTGGTTAACTATAGTGTGGTTATCTATACCTATTGTGTTGATATTTACACCTTTTATGTTACCTTGTGTGGACACCTATTGTGTTGAACTTGATATCAACACATATTGGTGGTAACCAACACCAATTATGTTGATATAAACACTTTATGTGTGGATATCTACACATATTATGTGGATACCATAGATTGAACACCTACATTGTGGATACTAACACCTATTGTGTGAATATCTTCACCTGTTTGATGGATATCAACACATATTGTGTGGATGGATATATCTACACCTACTTTGTTGTATGGATACCAACCCCTATTTTGTGGAACGGTACACCCGCAAGTCTTTGGAAGCCTATACCATAAATTGTAATTTATGGTACATGTGCATACAAAGATGTCACTCTAAAAACCAACCACCATCACTAATTTACGGTCGTAAAGCAGTGCTGTGCGTACGTTTTAATTTCAAATTGCGGAGGAGAGAGAGAAAATCAATGACTCGTGAAAATTTGGCCAGGATTTTCAAGGATGAATTGAAATATCAGAGGGTAACGGTTTGGAAAGTAGGCATAACCACAAAGTATATAATTGCACACATTAATGGACCATTAGTAATTATTTTCAGGCAAATAATTATGGTTGCCAAGGAATATGAATGGATTTGTTTTCCTTCCCAGACAAAGAAAAATGAAAAAATCCAAACAAATTGGTTCAGGGAGCCTTGTATCCATTCCGTACACAGCGATAATTTGTATATGCCTTTTATTTTATTGTAAAATTTCATTTTAATTTAATCTAATACACAATGTATATACACATAATTTTCTTTATGTTGCCTCTTTGCTTATAAATCTAAGGTATTAATTATTATGCATTCATAGTACATCTTCTATAATATCTCAAGGTATATACGGTGCACCATTATAATTAGTATTTGTATATAAACAAAAGGACAAAACGATTCTGAAAGAACCATGCAAGGATTTTCATTGTGCTTACATATATATTTTTTTTCAAAAAGGGTATTTTTACAAGCATAATATTATATTTCCAGCAGTGAACAGGTCAAGAAAAGTGAAAGCTAGGTTTGCCAGTTTTCAGACAAATTTCTTCTCATTTGGACAATGAATATTTAAAATGGAAAGAAATGAAAACTTTAACGAGAAATGTCCCCCTTTTGAGAAGGTTTTTGCTCAATATTCCGGCCAGTATTCTTCTGAGTGACCGTATAAAGCAGAGCGTACACTGTCAACATTTTCAGCGACAATCTCGATAACATTTTGCCCAGGTACGTTGTTGCTGAAAATGTTGTCAGTGTACACAGAGCAAGGCGAGTTGGGTAATATGTCGCAGCAACATCTAGGTAACATGTTGGTCAAATGTTGCTAGTGTATACAGGGCCCAAAGTCGTGTTGCCCTGGTGTGTTGCCCTAACTGGGCAACATGTTACCGAAATTGTTGACAGTGTACACTCCGGTACATTCACACCACTGGCCATGGGTCATCTTAGACCCGTCTCTCTATACTCAAACAATCAAAAGATCTCTAGGTGATTTCACTTGCAATCATGTCTCTCACACAGAAAGCCTCGATGTCTGCAGCGATTTTGCACAATATTTATGTTACTGTTATTTTCATTTGCCTGTCCATGTATTATTGCTAGCTTTACTGATCAATACCCGACTGATACAGTTTGAAATACACATACTGATTAAAGGTACAGTCCAGGATTGGTAACATAATCAAACAGAAATGTTACAAGATTTACGTATAATTTTTCAGGGTATGAAGATCGTGATGGTTAACATATTGCCGTCTGAAATGGTGTATTTTTCCAGAAATAGACAAAGACCGAAAACAGTTTTGATCTCAGGATTATTGCTATTTTCTCGTGACTCAGATGTCCGATCCAATTGGGCTCAAATTTTCACAGGTGTGTTATTTTATGTACATGCTGGATCAGACAAAGTGTGAGTGCTGTTCTATGACCTTTACCAATCATGTATTATACCTTTAAAAAGAAACATATAAATAAATACACATAACAATACCCAATTAATAAAGGATATACAAAATAATGTCGGCGCATTTGGTTTAAACCTTCAAATTTTGCCAAGTATACATCTTAAAATTAATGCTATCAAGGTTGTAATTTGTGTCAGACCATACGCTTTTCTGTTAGTGGTACATAACCTCTATGTGGTAAACTTTGAATGACTTATGAGTAAATATATCGATGTTTTTATATCCAGGAATCATGTATATAAGATCACTGATCAATCTTTTTTTACATGCGGCATTCCTCTTTTAAAGAAAACGAAAATACCCTGAAGCGACGGGAGGACAGACATTCCAGCAAAAATGTTTTATAATGACATTTAAAATATATATCTAAATATATACCTTCAAATGTGTGACACTTTTTCACCGAATTTGATTTGAACAAAATGTATTCACTTCCAGAAAATCAGGGCAGCTTTCTGGAAATTGTATTACTTGGTATCGTTTTTTTATTCCGTAGTGTGGTTTTAGCGTTCAAAATTCCATTCCACGGACTAGGTACATTAGGCTGTGCAGACGGTATTGGCGTAAGAGCTATATCTGCTGAGTATGTTAATTGACAAGGTTCAGAATAATGGAGGTTATTTGGTCAAAATACCCTAGTAACCGTGACGTATGAGAGGCTTTTGTGCTGTATCGTCAGATAAAACCGACAGAGCGATGAAAAGGCCGAAGTGGACATGCATATTGCCTTTTATCATGGACCTAGGAAGCTTCCTCGCTCCATGCTTATAAATATACTGCCGTCTTCTTAAGTTTATTTCTTGAGTGAAATGCTGTACATTAATCAAGTCGTATTGCCCTGGCCACTCACTGTATGCAACTGCATGCTTCATACAACGTACTAGATTATCAATGTCATCCAGTTATCGCTATCCTTGAAGGAAAAACCAGCATTTTCCTCTCGTCAATCGGCGATTTTCCGCACCACAAACAACATTAATTTTATGGCCACTCTCATGGACATCACACGTATTGTTTAGAAAATATTGCACAGGACATAACCAGTATAATACCGCCGATATGAAATAAAATAAATGGTCCATTAAACAGCTAGACGGCAGTCGTACGTGACTGACAGTTATGAGATGTGTACGCATAAATAGGCTGGGCCTTTAACAACTTTTTGTAGTGTCATACATGAAGATTATAGTGCGACCTCTCATTGATGTGGTACTAATGAGTTTCAGTACACTGCTTCGAATTCGAGTAATTTGTCTTATCCACCTGGCTATTGCCCATTACACCTTTGAGGTTCCTCGATACACTTAGGCATGGCAATTGCAGATAATTCATGAATAATTTATGATTATTGTGATAATAATGCAGGACTGCGCCCAGAAACTCCCTTACTTACGTCTTATAATGCACTTTCAAGCCCATTCGTTCTGGGTTATACTCAATATCCCGGCGGCTCGATTTGACTTCATTTATTGCCATTGTTAGATAACCATTTCTTATGAATCACGGCTGCAAGCAAGTTGTATAATATTGTCATATTCATCCAACGTATAATACATGTATATATCTAATTGTTTCATCACATTCCACATTTTTATGCACATCGTATAATGGCGGCCAGCTATGTTCCCCATCCAGAGGTCGATTTTACCAAACTCATCGTAACCTACTATCAATCGTAAGAATTGTGATGCATTACAGCCCTACGTAGGATACGATTGGTTATCCTTCGTAACTCAAGTAACGACCAATCGTAGAGCTTCGTAATATCGACCCAGGGCCCACAGCGAGGCTTGTGCATGTAAATAATCTGGTTTAAATTATGACAAAACAACCAAGAATGAATTGTTTCCATTCTATAGATTTAACCGTACATGTTATTATTACAAGAAGCATATTTGAAAGACAAAGGCTTATTGTTTGTATCCTAATGACAATGGCGCGGGAATTTGACCAGATAACGCTGGAACGACTGAAGCATCTCTACTTGGATACTGAAAATGGCAAGATGGCTAAATATAGGATTGCTAAAAAAATATATAGGCCTATATATAACAAGCAGATGGTGTCATAATGGTAATAAGTTGGGAAGCATAATATATACGACCGACTATATTGAGCGAAAGTTGTAGTGTTGGAATCGACACGATAGACGAATCCATTATATGACGACCAGCTGTAATCCAAGGCCCTTTGCTCTCCGTGGAGTTTGGATTAACGTGTGCTGGGAATAACGTAGGCCTATACCCTTGTTATAGACTTAATGTCAAGGGAAAACCTGCATGGCTAAGATTGACATTTTCTCGCATGAAGTTCGCATGAAACGACCTCCATAACTGCTCTATGTTACCACATGATACACATTTATTTAAATATGAACACCTCGATGTTTTCGTGAATAATTGTGAGGATTCATCTTTCTATCATTCTGTGCATGTGTAAAGACTAAGCATTTTGAATAAGTATGGAAGCATAGCAACGATTGTATCGTGATTCCGTCAGAAAAATTCGATTCGGTTCTCATGTAAATATAGAGCATGCGTTGTGCGTTATTTTGACTTCAGTGAGTGGAGCACAAAATGAATCAAATACACTCTATTCTATTGTGATCATTTTTAAGTAGTATTGAAGATTCTCGTTCGTTTATTAGGATCCTGCTGGTTTCATTGACCTGCAAGCCAGCTAGTAGTCCCTCTCTGCCTCAGAAGCTTGGTCGATTATATCGGGTGCATGTACCTCTACAAACATGGGTGGTACCGAACCATTCCGGACCGTACTGGTGTTACCTTGCCTCGGTCCTGCAGTCGTAGACAACTCCAGTTGGTGAGAGTTGGTATCCGCTCGGAAGGCGGATATCCGGGTCCATTTGAGCAGCTTACGGAATGACTTTCGGAACTCGCTGTTCAGGGCAGCGTACAGGAGCGGGTTCAGCATGCTGTTGACGTAACCCAGCCACAGAATGACCATTTCGAGCGACAACGGCACCTTGGCTCCTTCGAACAACTGTATGAAGGTGAAGATGCCGAAGTAGGGTACCCAGCAGACCACGAAGCAGCCCATGATAGTGGCCAGCATCTTAGTGGCCTTGTGCTCGTCCACCACGGCCCGGTTTCTTGAGGACAGCTCGGCCGGCCTGGACGTGTGAGCGTGACCGTGAACGCGATTCGCGGCCGAAGATGATGACGTCTCGCCCCGTGAGGTGTGGCCGTTCTCGGGCGTGTTCCTCCTCATGGGCTGCAGCACACAAGTAGTCTGTGAATTGATGATTCGAGCCTGCCTCCTGGCTATGAATAAGATTCTCAAGTACAAGCTGCACATGATGATGAGAGGCAGGAAGAATAACGTAACTCCGTCTATCAAGCTGTACCATTTATTGTGCTCCAGCGCGCACTGGGTGGGGTCCTTGTAGTTCTGCACCGAGTTATCGTTGGTGTTCCAGCCTAAATGAAGCGGCAAGAAAGAAATAAAGACAGACACCACCCACATGATGTTGATAATTAACAGCGCCTTCCCTCGGGTCAGTCTCTGATGGTATGACATGGGGTCCGTAATGGCCACATACCTGTCTATACAGATGGCGAATAAGTTCAAGATGGAGGCCGTGCTAAACATGACGTCGCACGACACGTATAGATTGCAGAAGACGGCACCAAAGGGCCAATAACGCCATATCTCGTAGATGGCACTGAAAGGTAAGACGAGTATTCCAAGAAGCAGGTCGGCCACTGCGAGGGACACGATGAAGAGTCCCGTCACGTTACGAAGACGGCGGTTGACCGAGGGTGCCAAGATGACGAAGATGTTGCCAAGGATTGTCATGATGATGATCAAGAGTAAGATGAAACCGACAAGGACCAGGACTGGAGTGGACCGTCCGTTGAAGAGTTCGACCGATGGAGCCTCACTCGGCCCGTCGGTGCTGCCGGCCACCCTGGTCGCATTCACCGTCCATGCCGACGTGGCCCCGCGGTCATCGGACTTGTATTCCACCATATTGATGTCCCTGGTCCGGAGTCTCGGGTTGACGGGAAGTTCGGTCTCTGTTATCAGACGAGAATACAAAGCCACACAGAAATCATCTCAATCTAGACGTGATTCTTGAACATCGTCAGAAAATATTATATGTGTGACTGTGTATAACGCGTGCTTGCTCTCTCATTTTGAAGTGAAATGTCATGTTTCTACACGGCCATACATCACCTGCGACGCAGACATTCAAAATACACAGCCCACGCCCAGCATGGCAAAAATATGCAGCGGTTTTTCTTTGTCTTGTATTGTCTGACGTGCCTTTCACTTTGCCGATTGTGGACCGAGGTCCCGGTCCGACAGCTGCTTGATTTATTACATCACAATTGATCCACGTGGAATGACAGTTACATTATACCAATCACTCCGGTATTACACACGTGAAAGCCTTACGCGGCTCGACGCAATATTCGTCCCTGGTCGGTCGGCTGTCAGTGGCCTCGTGTACAATAATCCATAGCGGTATACAGCTCATGCGCCGTTACGTGCTCCGAGATGAACGACACAGGTATGGTCTGACACTGTACGGTCTGATAGGTACGGCTGGCACTAACTCACCGGCCAAACATAGCTCTACATTTGACCAGAGACGCGGTACGCTACTGCACTGGCATCAGCGTTGCTAAGCACACGCGTGTACGTCTCCTCCCACACAATCTGCTGATTTATCAGTGAACTCCTTGAGATGTATAGTGGGGTTCTGAGATTGATGAGGATTGAGGAAGTGACCATGATGAGTGGGCTAACCCACGTGACGAGCAAGGTATATACATGCTATCAGATCTCCAAACCTGCACAAGAAACGAGAACAAAAACACAGAAAGAACATTAGACGATCATAACGTATACAGTTGTATGTGTGGTTCCGGTTTACTACATGTATTTGAAAATGATATAAGCTGAGTGAACTTTCAATTATGAAAATACCGGCACAGTGGGAGTGGCTGCCTGTCTGGTCCAGAATGTGGAACCATGTGGCTTGAATGTTTGGTTACATCATACAGTATGGTTACATGGTTTCATAGTAAGGTCAATTCCTGGTGGAAACGTATGCATGATTCGCATACCACGCGCTGCCAGTCCGAACCATGTTAGCCATGGTGTGTAGGACCACGTACGTACCGGGGATGGTGTGGATGTCATGTCTCGTTTCTGCCTGCTCATTTTGTGCGGTTGATTTAAGAGTGGAAGAGACCTCACATGCCGCTAACAATAGCACGTCGACAACCACGCAACAGCTACCAAATTAATCCGAATGATCGACCGTACGTATTGGCTGGGGATAAACCTACGCAACAACACAGTGATGAGACAATTTTAAAAACCTGGCTTCAGTTTGTTGTACGAACCCGAGTGATCCTATCGCCGTGTATAAAATCATCAGGGAAACGGTGGGAGGACAAAGGCGACTCTAGTCTGACCTCTCAGTGTGCGACGCCACTGAGGTCACGGTCATGACCAAACGTATGGCTTCGGTCAGGCATAAAACACATCTTCGGGCTGGATACACACACATAATTCCAGGGTACACATTGTGTATTCGAATAGAGAATGATAGTGTTGCCGTGCAGATATACCCGAGTCAGCTCGGTAGTCTAGCTGGCGCTCGTGTGTGCAAATTCTGCAGCTTACAAGCAAACGTGATGCTATCGATCCACAATCACTGATTGGCCAACGTCTGCGCCTGCGTATTACCAAGTCACGTAGCAAACCGATTTACTTTCCCATCCTGGACCTTCTAATAACAAACATGGTGACCTATTCACCGATTTTGTGTTTATACGTATATTATACTTTCTACCCAAGTTTGGTGTCCAGATCACGATCAGAGAAAAGCAATACGACAATACTGTTTTACAATAAACATTACACGATAATATTGCTGACCAATATATTGATATTAGTTGTAGTCAATATTATTTCAAATAACAGTCTCGTCTCTCTTAGCTATTATAGGTTGAATAATGCATTGCGATTTAGGTTAATAAAACATCTGGAAACCATTAAGGGAAAATTGAAGATATTCTAAAAGAATAAAAGCCAATGACCAAAACAAATTTTGATCTTCAAAGGATAAACAAAAAATTACGGTCAAAAGATTTAAAAATACCATGTGCGTTTTTCACTGTTTTCTTAAAAAGTGTGCACCGTATGGGACTGGGAATTGCACAGATGATGTTACTGTATCTTTCTGAATATTTTTTCCGATGAATCTGCATTTCTTTGACAAAAGCCTTAGTATGAAAATACTTAAGGGCAATCTTTTTCACTTATAAAATAATTTGGTTAATTGCTCAGGTTTCCGATCACTGCAGACGACATTTCCCCTAGTGCGGCATGCCGTCATGTGAATCTTCACCCGTTCGTTTCACCAGTATAGAGTGAGTAAAATAAATTCTTCTTAACCATCTGTCATGGTGTGTGTGGTTCAAGTACACGTACCAATGGTGACCGAGTCCGATCGGCCGCCATTTTGTCAACCATTAGTGGGTTTTTGCCTGGTAACCATTTACACGAAACAATGCTCGGGGACCAGGAACACTCGACCAGTGGTTTGCAAATAATCCCTGATGGTACCTGGGCCTAATTTCATAGAGCTGCTTAAGCACCAAAATCTGCTTAAGCACCAAAAATCTTGGTGAATAAAATCAGTATGCCAGCCAAAACTGCTTGTGAATGTTATGCTCAGCAAACAATGGCCGAATACTAGTCAAAAGCAGTAAACATGATATGGAAATCCGGTTAGTAATCCTGTTTGATCAAGGAAAACTTTTCATGCATAAGAAAACGTTCTGCTTAAGAACCTCTGTTAAATTGGCTCTAGGTGAACGTTGAGGAACCAAACTTAAAAAGAAATTCAACCAAAGTGAATTATGTTGGTGTTTTATTGCATGTTCTCCTCTACAATGCCGGGTTTTAAGGATACAAGAATATAATATGATCACTTCCATTCTATCATTTCACCAGTAGTTTCCGGTTTTTCTTCACATTTTCCTTGTACGATGACTACGATTGTAATATTTGAAATTACAATTTTTAAATGAAATTATTAGTAAATTGACGCTAGACGTTACCATGGATAATTCATCGGTTGCTATTGAATTGAATACAATGAATACATTTTATGGCTTTGTTCCGGGCAATTTTGCTATTTTTGGTGCGGCATGCATATGTGCAAGAGTAATTTATTGATAGATAACAAAGAACATTGCCCAGACGGCAATGGCTTATTACTATAATTTTGAATCGTTCGTCTATTCGCAATGGGTAAGCTCAACATCACTCGTAATGTATACAGTGGAACGCCACTATATCGAACATTTGACGTACAATGCTTGTGATATGCCCGGCCGTTCGTGTGTAGGCTATCCTGTCCAACTGCTTTTGAGCCGATTTACTGTTTCGCTCAAGGCTTGTGTTTCGTGTTGGTATTAAGTCGGTTTCATTGTGAGTTTATTCATCTGATGACCTTAAGATTCTACAAATTATCATTCTGTAGGTAAATCGTTATCCCATCATACATCAAACTGGGACTATTGTTAATCTTGCTCTGATGAACGACCACATAGTGTAAACTGTATACATATCACATACTTTCATGTAGGATTACATGTACTGACTTTCACATAGTATGATATATTCTTTCTTTTGATACTGGTACTGGCAAATCATTTCTTGGTCTCTCGTCCGAGTGACTCCCGACTCTAAAAACCTCAGTTACCGTACAGCAAGAAAGTGTCAAACCAAAGAACCGTATGCACTATGCGTCTGTTCTCGATTACATATCCTGCCTGTATCTAAAAGCGATGGTGTGGATACGAGGTACCAGACGGCCACTTACACATATTAATGGAGATCGATATCTGGTTGGATCTTAGCGCACGTAATTAGGAGCAAGTAACTAACGACATGGAGTCAAGGCCTCGTTCATTCATTCCCCTGATTGATTAACGCCAGATACCCATGCGCCTTCCCTTCTCTGGATGACTAAAAGCGAAATGGACTTCAAGGAAAACATGGTGTGATGAGATTGCTCTCAGGTTACGAGGTTGAACGAAGAGGAGCAAAACCTCAGCTTGATTCTATACGTGTGTCTGCACTGCGTCCGCGCATGCCTGATGCCTGATTAACATGGCTGCGTCTACGGCTAGAAATAAAGCACAATAGTCTGCAGGAACTTGTTTAAGCCTCTAGCTAGCGACTTCCACAGACGCTAGTGTAATAACAAGTCATTGGTGATCATTTTGAGACGTTGGCTGCAGGAGGCAGAACGGATACTGTATTGTATGTTCTTTGCTGGGCCATCATGCGGGGCGGCCGTGCTGCATCCGAATCTATAGTGTTCATCTAGAGCTGACCCGGGTCGATTTCATGAAGCCCTGCGATCAATTGTAACTCGAGTTACGAAGAATAACCCATCCTAAGGGGCCTATCCCACGTAGGGCTTCAATGCATCAAAAGTCATACGATTGATAGCAAGTTACGAAGAGTTTGGTGAAATCGACCTCAGGGTCATAGTTATCGCCCGTAACACCAACGCACTGAACCACGATGGCAACGCATAGACCTACATAATTTATGGAAGCCCAATTCATACACTGCCTATAAACGTGTGGAACGGTATACCAGCACAGGACAAACATCTCTCAGTTTGTAGATTGTGCATCATGACAGCACATCAGGCATTGCTTACAGTGTATAATGATAGAATTACTGTGACATATTACAGTCTAGTGTATTATGATTACATTGTAATGACCACAAGGGAAATTAATAGGATTAATATTATAATCCAGTCAGTTTCCCTTGTGGTTATTTGATGATTATATTAATCAAAAAGCCGTATCCTCTTTGAATGATCCCCATGTATACTGTTTCTCAGGTTGCAGCATTGCAGCATGAAACGATACATGGGATATACCGGTGTGTGCGTGGTTTCATGGCTTCTGACTGCCAAACGAACACATATGATTGACTATAAGGGACACGTCGCCAACGTAGGGCTGGATAGCTCAGTTGGTAGAGCATTGGAGGTCGCTGGTTCGAATCCCGCTCCAGTCAATTTGTATTGCATCCCATTCAATCTCTCAAAAAGTACACCTTTCTCTACCCAGAGCATAAACGTAGCATAGGCCAACCCAAACTAATGGAACGCGCTGTCATGCTTTAAAAAATATCATTTTCTATCAATTTCATCGCTCAATATTTGAATGTCTTGGCATAATATTTGTATCCATTTTGTTCTCGTTGCTCTCCTTTTATTATCGCAAATCGCATCCTTGCTTTCGGATAGGGAGTCTATAGCAGTGTTTCAGCAATCGCGTCCCGTGATCAGGACTTACACAAGGCCGGCCCTCGCTACAAGGCTACCCGTGACCAAACCTGAATCATCTCCCCTCAATGCCAGCTCGGCACGCTCAAATCCCTCGGCGCCGTTACCTATTATTTTTAAATTTCCATTCTGCCCGAATTCGGCAGATTTACCGGCCAGATGTAACTGATTAGAGAGCACCTGTGAGTATTTGTGCTTCAACGAAGGACGGACTGAGGTTACTGGATTGTATGTAGGGGAGCAGGAACGGGGGAAACTTGTTGTTCTTTCTTGAGCCTTATTACATCACTACAACCTTTCTGTTGCTGTATTTGGACATCCTCCGACACCTGACATAGACTTCCCAACCAAGCGTCTCAAGATTCTGCATGGTTCATTTCATACAGTAGTTGAGGCAGAAGTTTGGACGCCGACAAACTGTGCACCATCCATCACCCTATGCTATGACATGCACATTCAATGACGTTTGTCAAATCAAAATGTAAATCAATTCTTCCTACCTCCAACGTCCGTGAGAATTGTATACAAGATTAATCGGGACTCATTAAATCGTGATCAATAATTACCAGGGGGCCTCAATGCCATCATACAGATGCTCAATTGGGACAGGATCCTTGTCTGTTCAATTTGTCATTAGGCAACATCCCACATGAAGCACGTGAAAGTTACACAGGTTTAGTTTTGGCTTAAAGGTATAATACATAATTGATAAAGGGCACAGAACAGCACTCACACTTTGTCTAATCCAGCATGTACATGAAATAACACACCTGTGAAAATTTGAGCTCAATCGTATATCTGAGTCACGAGAAAATAGATAAAACCCGAAACAATTTTTCTTATAAAACATAAAGAATGGGTTTGATCTGACCCCGAGATCAAAACTGTTTTCGGTCTTTGTTTTACTTATTTCTGGATAAATACACCATTACAGGCAGAAATATTTTAACGATATTTTTCTTCCAGCACCATCTTCATATCCTGAAAGTTATATGTAAATCTGTGAAAATTTGTGTTTGGGTATCACACATGTTACCAATCCTGTACTGTACCTTTAACAGTATGTTTCTACCAGCATCATCTTCATGTCCTATAAATTATACGTAAATCTCAGTGAACATTTCTGTTTGGGTATGTTACCAATCCTGTACTGTACCTTTCACATAGAAACTGGATGGAGGTTTGTCAGGATATCCTTTATTAGCTGCTAATCAGGACATTTGTACAGCTAAGCATTTTTCTTTAGCTTTTGCTGTTTCTGGCCATAAACTATCGCTGGTACTTGTGTATAAAACAAGGGACCTCGTGACAAGTTGGGCACCTTTAAAACAGGAGGGAGGTGGAAAAGACCTCATCATTGGACAAGTGAGGGCGTTATTTTGTGCGCCATCTTTTTGGGCACTCGTGAGAAATTAAGATAATCCTATTCTTATTCTTTTATGAAGTACATAATACAAATGCTGTGTTCACCCCTAAAATTAAATGGCGTCGATCTGAGGCCTCGACCTGGAGCCTCGACTTGGCACATCTCGACGAAGAACCTTCACGACACTGAATCGGCAAGACCTCTTTGAGGCCATGGAGACACTAAGGAAATTACATTCACAGTCCATTACCAACATTGATATTACGCCTCGGATGGACATAACTGACTATAGCACGTGTTAATACCTGTTCTTTTATTCAGTAGATTGAGGCGATGTTGGCTGAAAAGAAGAAATGATATACATCACACATTCCTCACTGAATGTCGCCTCGTCATTGTCTGAGTCACTTTCTCCTTTTTTGATTTGGACTAAAACCTGCTGGCAGACAATTGACTGATCCCAGCAGGAGTGCTTGAAACGTCCAGCTATTGGGTAGCCATCAGCTACAGCTAGACTCCTCCACATATCATATTTCCCTTCCAACCAGCTTGGCGCCAAGTTCAAACTTGATTAAATTTGTGTATAGGGGGAAGTATAGAAGGGGATTGCAGTAGACATTTACAAGGAATTGTTAAGTCTGCCGTCCATCCTTGAACAGTCCTTGCATGTAGGGCATTAATGTGAGTGAGACTAATTTATATTGACAGACGGTAACTATATCTACCATACACCTGAGATGACATTTTTCTCAATAATTTCATTAATATTTTTGCAAAGTGATGCATTGGGCCACAAATATCCAATCGTCACACACACATTACAGTGTGAGAGAGAATAGTATAACTCACTTTCTACTTTAAACTGCAATTTTGCTAATAGTATGGAGACTGACGGGCGCGATTGTGGCACATTTTGTATGAGAAGTGGAGTAGGGTGGGATTTAGGGAGCTTCTAGTAAAATAAACTGAGGTATGATAAGAAATAGCGCAAGTCTACTTTCATACTACTGTGCCGAGAGAGTAAAGAGAGATATTGGTCACTTTATTTATTCAGTGGCGGATCTAGCTTTTTGGTAAGGGGGGGGGGGGTTTACCCAGAGTGAAATTTTCTAGCCAGGCACTGCGAGGGCGGGTGGGGGTAGGTGTGTAGTCAACCCCCCCCCCCCCCCGCGAAGCTAGGGGCTTTATAAATTAGACTTGTGAATTTTGTTTTTTTTTGGGGGGGTAAAAAAAAAATAAAAAAATGGGAATCCAAGGGGGGGGGGGGGTTTAAACCCCCTAAACCCCCCCCCCCCCCCCCTAGATCCGCCACAATATTCATTTATTTTTTGTATATTTTGTCGCATTCTTTATCTTCACAAGACAAAATTAAAACTGGCAAAAAATCAACTAAATAATAAATAGAAATTTACTAAATTACTGCAAGTGAAAACATTACAAATCAACTTTTGAAATAAAAAGAAATTGCATAAAGATACAAAAAGGGGGTTTCGTGGTGAAGGTCGGAAAGGGTATAAGAACAACTTTAAGACACTGAAATCAGGTGGTGATATTTACTTAATTAAGTGTTGATAATGATGACCAGCCTATGTGAGTTAATGTTCCCTCTTCGGATGCATGCAGCTGTCTATTTGAATAGGATTGTTGACAGCTACTAGGTTGTGATGCATTCGAGGCCAATTACAGCCACCCTTCAGAATTATCGCTGCGTAGCTGACATGATTACAAGGATGCAGACGAAAACGTTACAATGCGAGTAAAATTGGCGCGCGGTCGATGTCGATATAATTCAACTGCTCCCCAGCGACGCATACACGTCAGGGTATATGAACAGTGCGCAGTAGTACCAGCGAAGTTCCAAATGCAACCTCGTACCCGCAGGGACTATTTCTAATCTTGTTGTACACACACAAAGGGGCACGGGTTTTTCAATTCCAAAAGCCCCAGGGACGATGAAGTCGTGGATACCCTGCATACCGTTGATGTATGTCACGTCGCATCGTGGGTTAATTTTTGGCAAATTAAAATCTAGTGGCTAACACAGCAAATATAACAATGTCAGTTGATGCTCGAGTCGACCGTAATGTGATGGATGTACCAGTTTCAACTGGATTGATGGTCATGTACAATGTAGACGGAGTTCCTCAGACATTGTATCTTACATACTACTTACTAGCTATATAAAATACATCGAAATGACAAAGCATGAAAGTAAAGATGGCATGTGGGGCCATACCGTATTTAAAGCAATGTTACCTTTTCCCTTTGTTCGATGGTTCTCTAGCCCCCCATAGTGCAAATATTCTTCTGGATGGTACGCATTGGCAGTGCGCCTCTAAGAGTGTATATACTACCGTGTGTAATGATGTAACTGTTTTATGCAACTTCAAATACTGAGAAGCACAATGACAAATACCCTACAAAACAATACTCTATTGTGTTTATTTCGCATTCAGCCAAGAGCTGTTGATAACTTCATGTATGATACGAATCACCCATTTTGGATGTAAAGATAGATGTATGATTGGCGTCATGCTGAGTCTCGTATAGCCCTCTCAATTGCGACAAATATATCGCCACTGCTATCTGCTAACACACAATCAATAGGTATACATGGTATATTTTACAAAATGTACAAGGGATATAGGTTCATGACGTAGCACTCTTCCTAAAAATACCAATACAAGTACGCGTATAGTCCCAATTGGCGTAGTTGTTTGGCGTGGCTTATAAGCTATCATATCTAAAGAGGTAAGCATGTAATGATAATAAATAGGAGCGGGAATCGAAGCTTGATGAAGACAAATTTGTTGTATAAGCATGTGTCGTACAGTCTGATGAAATGCTGAAGAGAATTCTAAACGGATGGTCTACGTGAGCGTTTCGTGTCAGCTACGTGAATACTCTGAGATAAAGGGCCTGTATGGATTTGTGAATGCGTTAGGGAATCATACCTTTTTGAAAATCAGCGATATATACTGGTTACCAGTCACACATATTATGTTGCATGCAATGCGAACCTATTGGCTGATTACAAACATACTGCACGGCAGTTTCACGTTGATCCCCCCGGTGGCCACTGGGAACGACGTCTACAGTAATTGGAAGTTGACATGCAAAACCACCGGCTATGGGGTTCGCGTTCGGCGAAGTTCAGCGCACCCGGATACCCCGTCGTGGACGCGCGTGTGACCGCCCGGCCTGGTGGTTGGTCGCAAAAACTGGCCTCGCCGATGTCCCATTCCCTGAAGCCTTTCTGACGACAATCAAACTTGTGGGAATACCCGTCACTCTCCTGAGGACGAACAGAGCACACTGTTCGGAATGTCGAGATAATACCTACGATTCTCCTCAGAACCACACACTCTCACAGAAGAATTTACATGGTGTCACCGCAAACCTACCTTCTTTTAGTACTTCCACCATGCATAGCTTCAAGTCTTACTTACCCGGAACATATATCAGAAACCTAGGACGTGATACCCTTGCTCACCTGGCAACGTGAGGAAAAGCAGTAATAATCCAGCAAATCTATCAATCACACAAAATGTACTGGGGCGACCGGAGTATAGGCCTATACACACACTGGAAAGGTTTGTCCAGGGATCCTAAGCCAACACAAAGCCCAGTCGAAAGAGAAACGAGAATCTGTCCAGGTCCGACGAGACCACTGTGCCTGGGAAACTCTCCCCCGTCCCGGCGTCGATGTCTGGGATTTCACGCAGCCTGGTGGTATTTCGCAGGACAATAAACCATTCGTCAAATTAATGAAATGCGGCATCGGACTCCGCTCTGCACGGGGGAGAGAGGGACAGAGACGCCCCGTGTTCTGCTTGAGGACAAAGCTCGCTTGGTCAGTCAACTCCTCGGAGTGGCCGAACATGCTCCTGACGGAAAATAGCCAATTTCATCAGCCACCGTACCAGGGGCGACGCGTTCTTGTCAGTATTGCTTACCGAAATAAAAAAGCACGCTCAATTCATTAATTTGTATCAAGTACCATTTTCCCTTTACCTCTACCATACTTCGAACATTCCAATATGCCTTTCCTTTCTATTCCCTATCTTTCTATACATGTTCACTTAACTTGCTGAAACTGCATGAAGGGAAAAGTACATTTCCCTTACTTTGGGTCCAGTCATCGGACGGATGATGTCTTACCGACAAACGGATCTAATCAAAATAAGCCTCTATAATATTCATGAAGTTTTAATATGATTTTGCATTTGATTCGGTAACAGCTTCACCAGCAATGTCATCACCGTATCCCACTCAGATCAGATTCACTAAGCTTCTTTTCATTTTAGAAAATGAGATTGAAGCTTATTCTCTTAAACGACTTGCATCATGGTTGGACAACCCTCTTTAAATAACTTTATCCCGAGCATCAATGTTTGAAGATCCCTAAACTGATCCAGACTGCTCCATTACACTCAATATACTATGTTCCTTACCTTTTGAATAGTGTTCTCTCATTCCCGTGGAGTCCGTCTCGATCGAAACACAGGCGACTGCAGGATCCAAGACCAAGTCCTGGCTCCCGTTGCAACCTTCTTTACAACGTGCATGCAGCCAATACAATCATTATTTTGTAGACATCAAAACTGGCAAGAATGCAAATCAGTTCATATGCATTTGTGACTAATTGCAGCAATGTACGGTTAGAGTCCTTCACCTTCGCCTATAATGTGATTTGGTTTCCGGTGTAACATCGTGTGCCTTATTCTTGTACTTAAATTGAGACGTCTGTACATTCGATTGATGTTCCAAGATAGGCACATTAGTATTCATCTCACCTCTCCATCGTGACATGGTCGTCTTCAATGAAGAAAGCTGCCCGAAGCTTCAGCTGGCTGGTGCACATTCACAAATCTGCCTTGGTATATAACCATTGCAGGCCCTGAACACACGCGAATTTAAATATGTGCACCTCGGGGGGAGGGGGTCATCGATAGTCCTCAGTGGGTGTGATTTTTCTCCCAGTTTTCCTGTTCTACCGGTAATGGATTACTCCTAAGGGGCCCACTGTGGGAGCTCTGCCAACATGAAGCATCTAATCCCTTGAAAAGATATGATAAACAAGCACATCAATATGTCTGAATGCAGTCTTGGTGGGATGTAACGGAAGTGTGATCTAGTCTGGTCCCGTGTATCTAGCATCAGACCACCAGACTACACAGATGGTGGATAAGAGCCATACTTAGCACCTTTTAGCAACCGGCCACCTAGCTATCACTTATTCTTTCCTCTACCCTGGAGTTGGTGCAAGCACAGATTATTGTATTTGATTAGAACTGATATAATTATTTAAAATCTTCAATGAGAGAGTGATGCTTCCCCGGGGAGTTGAGATGATTTCACTGATGAGTGATCGCACTGATTCATGGATATGGTTTATGAAGTCCCTATCTTCCCTCAAAGTCAGTTTGGTATGAATTTCCAATTATAAACCGTTTCAAACGCCCAAAACGGTTAGTCGTAGATCGTTCAGACGTTTTGCCAGGTAGACCCTTGCCACATGAAACCGGTGATGGACTATTTTAATCCGAAATGTGAACGTAATTGTTGCCAGTTCTAATTTGATCCAACTACCAACGGATAATGTGAATCACACAGTGATCTCCTTAGGCAATGAATAGGGAATCAAAGTGATATAATTAATTATGATTTTTTTCAATGGACGTAGGGCCTACCTTAAGTCTCTCTGGTATATACGTACACGAAGACTTAAGGCCTTTTCACACGACGCTAAAAAGATCTCGACCATTGAGAAATGGGTCTGGACCTCGGTCAAAATCTCTCAAGGATTCACCAGGGACGTGGGCCACTCTCAAGCATTGGTGTCCTTTCACACGATTTCGCAATCATGAGATAATTTCTCAATGGTTGAGAGTTATTTATGAAGCGTCGTGTGTAAGGCCTTTAAGCGCCACATCGCGTGCGCTTGAAGAGTACAAATCTTAAACTCCAAGAGCTCCCCTCGTGTGCTTGGATCACTTGTAATTTCTCTCTCGTCTCGTAGAGACCGTCTTCTCGAATGTGTCTCGGGCCTGGTATGGTACAAACTATACTTTTAACAAACCGCCGTAGGTGAAAAATGCACCGGCTCAATGCCATGACATTTCCGCCCCTCTCTCTCTCTCTCTCTCTCTAGTCTCTAGTCTCTAGTCTCTACCCTGCGACGTGCGACGTGCGTGGGGCTTGGTCGGTCAGATTCTTGCTTGTCACGCCTTCAGGAGCCGGAGGGCATAGTTAGAGCTGCTCGATCTTAGGTGTCGAAAAGAAAGAACCACTCAAGTGTTTTTTTTTTTTATCTCAGTTGCAGTTAATTTGAAGGTTTTTTCGTCTAGGTGGTAAATACCACACTCTGGGTAGTTTTGATCGTATTCTTTATTGATTTATACTTAAAGCTATGAGTAGAATGGACAGTGATGGTATTATTAAACGTGTTATACACAAGCGCCCTCTATCGTTCAACATTATGTTATTATTTTAAATTTGAATTGAGAAAGCTATGGTTAAAGATCTCAGACGACTTATTTTCATATAGGTCTACGTCTGTAAGTGTTTTGAATGCCGAATATAACTCATCGCAACGTGTTAAAGAACTGTTCTCAAAATAGGTCAGATTTGGCCTATGGGTACTGCGTGTACATTCCATCCTGTTCCGAAGCAATATGCCTTTTATACACAACTTCCGGTCTCTTATCCACGAGACTTGCAGTTGCTGGCCATGGCGAATGACTCGCAAGCATGAAGGGATTGAAGCAATGGGAGACTTTTGGAGAGTCGGTCTTGAGTCAACAGCGCACGCGCACGCACGCGCAATACAACGCGCGTATGCTCACAATTGCGCAAGCATGGTTTGCGCGTGCGCTGTTGACTCAAAACCGACTCTCCAAAAGTCTCCCATTTGCGTGTATTGGCCTGTAAGGCGTCAAAAAGCTTGTATTGTACCAATCACGACCCTCGCACAAAAATACTGATACACCAAGTCAGTGAATCTGAACACCAGTGTCACTCGACCACGTTAAACCATGCACGAAGTTAGGGTACCAAACTATGGGCGTCTACGAAACGGAGGCTCAGGCTCCTATTCCGGCTCCATTTCTTACATCCATTTAAAAGTAACAGGTATAAAAACAGAAGTTTGGGGTACGATGTCGAAGTACATACTCTGTTTCGAACAAGAAAACGGAGCTTCAACTTCAATTCACAACCTGTATTTTCAGCTTTTAGATAACGGAGCCTAAGCCAAAGCCCAAGCCCAAGCCCAAGCCCAAGCCTTATCCATCGTTTCCTTAAGTGTCTATGTCCAACTAATTAAGTACGAGTTTCTAACCAATCACCACCTATGGTCTTCATCATTCAATATCCTGACAGTACGTGTGTGTTGAGTGTTACAGGGGCTGAGTTTGTGAGCTACCTTTATATCAGATTTCATACATCCGAAACACCTTCAAATATCAACCAGCCAACAACTCGCTCCAGAATCTGTGAACTTCCAATCATTTCTGCTCCACTGATTTTATAGCCGTTCACACTTTACACAAGACTCCGGAGAAATACTAATGATGAAAAATCAAAATGAAAAACCGGCTAAGTCATTATTTTTACTGCATAGCCACGTCAACACGTCAGGTTCGCTTTTGACTGGGTTCTTGGGCAACTTCGCTGGCGATATTTGCATTTAATTAAATTCATATTTGGTCCACAAACACTGCGTGGAAGGGGGTCTGGTCTCTCGTGAATACTGGCATTGACAGGCCTGTGTATGTCCGGTCCCCTATGCGTGTTTGGTGACGACGCGACGGTCGGTAAATTCCCCTCAGATAGGAGAACGTAGGACACCTTTGTTACCGTCGACCTGTAGGTCGGGTCCGTTTAACAATGGTTTCAAGTACATTACAACAAAGAGGTGTATGAAAAACGGAGGAAGACATTATGCAGTTTGAAAACTAATGAACCAATTGCGAGTTCAGTATAAAAAGCGCGATTCTTTGTCGAGAGTTTTTCATTTTTAATCTGAAAATGTTCTGGAAACGGTCAAAACGACGTTGGGTTTAGTGGTAAAGTACAATCGTGGGGTGGTTTTCATCGAGCAAGCTTAATGATTGACCAGACTAAATCTTCTCTGATGAGAGGTGGACTTGGGTTTCGCAAACAAGGCTCTTTTTCCAGTGTATACGAATTTTTGAATTTCAATATATTCTTACATTGTTGTCATGGACGGTACTTTTGGGATTATTTAACGAAGACGAAAAGTTGTGATTAAACAAAAACGACGTCAACTTTGGTTTTGATTTCAGAATGATATAACGGGTATACTGCCAGGAGCTTACAGTTTTGCCGATCACTTATAGGAACGCTCAAAGGGATTTTTTTGGAAGAGGCACACTAAACCGAGATGACTGCTATGATATCGCTGCGATTTCTGTAGACTAAAATCCGATCACGTTATGGTGATTGATGTGGCCTATGGGCCTCTGTGTTTGTATAAATTGGCAGTAGACCTAAGGCAAATTGGGTATTGGCAGGATGAGACGTATTGCATAATGCATTGATTCAGAGATGACATTAACTTTTTACAAACGTCATTCTACTTGATTGGGTTCTTAGGGGGAACATCTTTGGGCCTCCGATGGGACAGGTTGCAAGCCACCATCCTGATAGGTTATTTCATAATGTATATACCACTAGTAATATGTGCTATACCTCATCAGGTATTAAGGTCTCACGTATCATCCCCTTCATCAGAACTGACGTATCCCACACCACAAACTACCAATGATTGATCCTTATTCCCAAAGACCCAATATAAGATGGACATGAATGCCCAACATGTCTACCTCACGTAGATCATCCTCCATAAAAATTAACGTGGTTTTCCCTTGATCCCGTCGGCATGCAATTCACACAGGTTGGATGAATCTGATCCAGTTGTATAATATGCACACATAGACTCTGTGTATCCCAGCGACAGCGCATTCAATGTATTCAATCCCTCCTTTATATACAAATTCAAAAAGGATTGAGCCTTAAGGCAGACAGGACTTTCCAACATAACACTCCTAGCTTTTTGTTGTCGAGAGTTTCAATTTTTCAAGACGGCGTATATACTCAAACTTGTCAAGACCACCACCTCTGCGTTTAAACGTTCAACTTGTATATAATAGCAGGGCGTTTCACCGCTACTTGGTGTTCTTTTCAGTCGATTCTGATGAAAAGTCGAACCATTTGGAAAGTTGTCAAACAAAGTTTGAAAAGTTATGAAATATTGAAAGTTTGACTACGACGTTTGAAAGTTAGAGTATGGCGTTTGAACGTTTGACTAAGACGTTTGAAAGTTGGACTAAGACGTTTAAAATTTGGACTGAGAGGTTTGAAAGTTGGACTAAGACGTTTGAAAATTTTAGCCATGGCGTTTGCATGGCCGTTTTGGAATTGCACGACAACACAGGATTTTGTATTGCACACATAATACCTACGCACAACACTGACAAACCGATATCCATGTCATCATCTAATAATTCACCCATGATCGATACGGTAATCATCTGGTTGAGTAACTGACCGAAGAAATCGGTCAGCCAACTACGGGAAGTCTTTGGTCAATTAGAATGAGGCACGAGTATGCCTTCTGGAAACAAACTCTCGTTACATCGTGCCTGAATGAGGGAAATGTCGGCCGATGATGTATGATCTTATACCCAGTGAGTAGGCCTAGTCATGCAGGTAAATTGAAACTTGCCAGTAAATAGCCCTCGATTTCCTGTCCCATAATCTAGACCGGTTCTAATTGTTTCCCCCTCAGTCTTTCGTTCTCTCTCACTTAGATCTGACTAATGGACCCAAATAAATTGAATTCTGACACGGAAGAGTCTAATGTTGGCTACATTGTTTGAGATACCGCGACAAAGGCGACACGTTTAGGAGCACCATGGCTCATCAAACACGACCGATTAACTTTTCAATTCCAATTTAGTAAAATTGAAATTTCTGTAAAGAAGTGAAGAAAGAGAAGAAAACTCATTTCTTTGTCACAATAAATAGTCCCAGCCGCAGCGCCACACCTTCATTTCCTATTTCACGGATTGATGGTTGAGTGAGTTTAGTCAAGACGGGCTGTTTATTTGCATCGATGAGTTGATTAAAAAGGTTAATGAATTTGTCTTGGACACAAGGTGTAAAACCATCATGCATAATCCATGAACAGTTGCAGTCTCAGGTGGATGGATAACAAAATGTTTTTGCTTGTGAACAATGATTAATGGTCCGGATCTCCGGTCCGTTCTAATCAGATTCTGTATACCTGGGGTATATTTCACGAAGCCCTACGATTGATCGTAACTCGAGTTACGAAGGATAACCCATCGTATCCTACGTAGGACTGCTATTGCATTTATAAGTCATAAGATTGAAAGTAAGTTACGATGAGTTTGGTGAAAACGACCTCTCCTCTCCCTATAGATTTCGTGTATAATCGAGTGCATAATATCCACACTGTCGATACTTTCTGAATAAAACTGTTTTATTCATGTCGCGGTCCGACTGTTTTAAACTTCATCCCCCCGTGGGTATTATCAACTATCATGCACAGGAACTGTTGCTAGCAATACGCAGGTAGAATTTGATCTTCATGCGCTTAGGGTCTGGGGGAGTATACTACACTTGATGTGATCAAGGCTGCGGTAGGTGGGTAGGCTATCATCATCAAGTTGTGTTCAATGCGATACCTGTATGCATGAATTGAATATGCCCCCGCACACACGAAGTGCATTCCGTTTTGCTGGCCACGATGGATGGACCATACCGTGGATGAGATACGGAAATTGGTCGTTGAGGGGTGAAAAGGAGGCCAGGCTGGAAGTCTCGCGTGTAGAATGCAGCAGGCTTGCCTCAGTCGCCGACGGTACGGTCTGACCAGGGAACAAAACATGAAATCCACCTCCAATTTATTACAAAAACGGCGACGACCTTGCAAGGAAATGAGAATGGACGGCCATTTTACTAGTTTCATTCAAACCGGTTGATTTTTCTGTCATGCTTCTAGACACAGTATGAGGTTTAACATTGGCCTATTATTACATTGTCTTAAATAAGTTAAATACTTCGTACTTTCGCACTTCTATTTCGTTCGCACTTCTCGTAAGGTCTCAACGTTTCGACTGGTCTGCTCTAGTCATCATCAGGAGACATAGATGACTAGAGCAGGCTAGTCGAAACGTTGAGACCTTATACGGGAAGTGCGAATGCAATAGAAGTGCAAAAGTACGAACGATTCTTACATGGTGTTCCCGCAAACCGATCCACATACCAATTGTCACCATGCAAAGCCTTAAATCTTTCTAGTTTTAAATCCCTTGTCAGTGTAGTGGGGTGACAGGGGTAACTCTTTACTGCACGTATGTAGACCTATGGTGCGCTTAAGGCTGGCTGCCATCTTTCTAGTCTCTGTGTGTGCTGCGTGCACGCATCCGACGGATGTATGTTAAAATATGTCTGAATACTGAAAAAAAAATAACTGAATACGGAAGCCTACAACACGTGGATTGGGTTTCATGCGCAGATGGCAAGGGTTTCTTTTAGGTGAGCTCTCATCAGATTTTCAGTGCGATCCTTACTGATCCGTCTAGTGGCACGAGTGATTGGCAATTAATGTGTCTATTCATGAAAGGAAGTCTTGATAATTATTATCGATACTTGAAAAAACCACCTGTTGAAACATGATAACATTAATGTTATTGCCTCAAACAATAATGCTCTATTCGAGTTGCTTGGTTGACTGAAATTCGCACTTTGTCTCCTTTTTTCCCATCTCATGAAATTTCCCAATACGAAACAACAGACCTAATTTGTATTACTATCTCTGCAAAGATCGTTATTTGGACGCTCTGTCCGTCGATGTATGCTACAGTGTTGTTGTTTGTTTGGTTTTGCAATTATGCACATCACTGTGATTACTGGAACTGTAGAAATCTTCACACTGAATCGTCACATTAGTGTTTTGTCGAAAATTGTTACAATAATTGCCGAATTTCAATTAGCCGTAGTGCTTTCAAATGCAGCACTCGGGAAAGATGAGAATTGGCCCCGCGGGTGACCACTCTCACGGACAGTTTAACTCTTCGGTTATAAGAGCTTACCGCTAGTTTTAAGATGGGTATATAATATGGAACATTAACGTCGATTTTGTTAAGTAGCAGATGAATAAAAAGCATTTCCCACGAATCTAGAGTGTGCCCGTTAAGAGGTGCATGGCGGTTCCCCACGGAGCGCTGTGATCTTGGAGAATTTGCCTCATCACTGAGGTCCGCGGTTGTTCCAAAAATATGCCCCAAACCAATGGTTCATCGAATGAATCTCATACTGCACACAGTCCACTTAAGTACTCTACGGGCCAATAGGAAATGGATGATTATTGAAACATCAACCCCATTAGCTTGGTTATGTTGTTTGCAGAGAAGGTTACCTAGCGCTCGAGTCGGCTTTTCCATCAGCTCGCATCCCGACCAAATTGAAGTTAGAGCTATACCTAGTTGTATCATAATGGCATTGCTTTAACAGAATTCATCACTCATGAAGACTTTCACTGGACAATTGCCAGCTGGTTAGAATCGTGAGCGTCGTGCAGCAATGAGATTATGTTCTGATGATGTATACGCACCTTCTCATACAATCGCACATTAAAGAGGCTTTTGGTGGCTTGGTGTCTTTTGCGAAAATTTAACTTGAAACATTCTGTCAGATTTATAAATCACTGAAAAGTGAACAAAGAAAAATTGATTGGAGGGCGATTCGAACAGGCGACCTCCTGAATACCGTACAGGCGCTCTAACAACTGAGCCATTCGGCCCTACGTTGGTGGTGTCCCTAACAGTCAATTATCTTTGTTCGTTTGGCAGTCAGAAGCCATGAAACAACGCACACACCGCTATATCCCAGGGATCATTAAGATAGGCCTGCACGCAGCATTAGCTACGCTAATGCGTCTATTCGAGGTCGTCGCTGATTTCACTAAAGCTATTTGCTGTTTAAACCTGTATTTACAACCCTTTGATGTTATATAGTTCGAACTGACATAATCAAGGTTAAAATGCCATACAAGTCAAAGCACCAGACCAATGTGGTAAACCCAATAGATTTGTGTACAGTTCAAATTGTTCATCTAGTGGATGGTTTTCTGCATACACAACCATTTTTAGAAAGATTTGAGGCTTTGCATGGTGACAATTGGTATGTGGATCGGTTTGCGGAAACACCATGTAATTATCGTTCGTACTTTCGCACTTCTATATCGTTCGCACTTCTATATCGTTCGCACTTCTATATCGTTCGCACTTCTATATCGTTCGCACTTCTCGCAATAGGTCTCAACGTTACGACTAGTCTGCTCTAGTCCTCATCAGGTCTCCCGATGAGGACTAGAGCAGACTAGTCGTAACGTTGAGACCTATTGCGAGAAGTGCGAACGATATAGAAGTGCGAACGATATAGAAGTGCGAACGATATAGAAGTGCGAAAGTACGAACGATAATTACATGGTGTTTCCGCAAACCGATCCACATACAACCATTTTTATTTAAGTAAATCTAATGCAATGAACCCGCACAGTATTTTCCAAACTAAACCAACTCTACCAGTCCCTTATTTTAAGTTCAGTTTTCATCATTAGTCATTTTGTTAGAACCCTCTGTACGTCCTTCGTTGTTGAAAAGAAAAGCGCCCTCAAGCATCAATGGTATTGCATGAAGATGCAAAAGATGTACAGTAATGGTTAATTACGGCCGTGTCCGAAACAGGTTTCCAGAGCTACGTGAAGGTCTATTGTCTTGACGTCTCCACGTGTTTCCGATGGAGTAAGGCTTAGACCTAGCTCTACACAACAGAATCAGGCCGTGTCCAAAACGGGTTTCCAGAGCTACGGCTAGGTCTATTGTCTTGACGTCTCAACGTGTTTCCAATGGAGTAAAGACCTAGACCTAGCTCAAGACAACAGATTCAGATGCAGTCTAAGGTTCAAGACCCAGCTAGGACGTGTCATTAACTTTGCACTGTTGCACTGCTGCAGCGGCGACACTGCGAATGTACATTATGAAAATTAGGTAAAGGTCTCCTAAAAGTTAGACCAAAAAAACTGACGTAGAATGCATCTTTAAATGTCATAGTTTTTACCGACGCAGCGCCGATCTGGAAAGGGATTTACGGGTAAGACGTCTTAATTTCCCTACGGTGCCTTCGAATATAACTGCACCATATAGATCTCATTCATGATTCATTATTACAGAGTGTGCCATTTGGTCTTGACATAACGTGTTCTTATAATGGTCTGTTACAGCTTCCAGCAGTATTATCTGTTATAACGACTGCATCTTTTATTAAGTTCACAGTATGTTGAACCCACGGCGTTGTAAAGCATCTTTGTCGGTAAGCCGTTTGTATTCCGCAATGTTCTCAAGAGCTGAATTCAAAAACTAATTCACAAATTTGATTTTTATGGGACATTTGGGACCGAGGATTGGTACATTTAAATCGTGACAGAAATCCTTTTCTTCATTATTCGAAGCTCACATAACTACGGAACCTTGTTCCATTTCCTTGTCTCGTTTGCCGTAACCAGGCACCAAGGAACCGGGCGGAACGGGCCTCAAATCCACCGACTGATATATTTTTTGTCACGCCGCTGGTACGGAGAGTTCCAACTGCACGTGCATGACGCCTGGCCGGGCAGAGAGAAATAATAATCATGATAATAATTGCACTATGAATAGATAGACCGGCTGATGACACCTGGCGACTTTCCATTCATTTCTACGTGTCATAATACTTGGTCATTATGTTTATAAATAGCAGCAGATGTACAGCACCCACATTCTTGGTATCATAAGATCGCTTCACAATTAGCAAGGCCAATATCCAACGGAATTACAAGCTTGTCTACAAGCGTGGGAACTATAAAAGTACACTGATCCCGATGACAACATTAAAATTAGAAAACTACAAAATTTAAAATTATCCATTTAATGCAGAACATGACATTGCGAAATGTAGACTGCGAGGAACCATCATTTTAAAAATGTACCGAATGATCAGATACTGTCACTCATCACTTGGGGTCATTTTACGGTGCATGTGCTGATTTCTGACGTACAAACCACGAATCCTATAAAGGCTTTGCAAAATTCATCTTGGATGAGTTTTTTTGGCTGTTCTTTTTCCAGAAATGCGCAAAAAAACACACATTTGAACCTGTAAAAAATCAAATGAAGGGGAAATATGACTGAGACATGAGAGGTCGTTTTGTTTTACCTTAGGGGTATCAAAGGTACAGTACAGGATTGATAACATACCCAAACAGAAATGTTCACAGGTTTACGTATAACTTTCAAGATATGAAGATGGTACTGGTAGAAACATACCGTTAAAATATTTTTACCTAAAATGGTGTATTTATCCAGTAATTAGTAAAACAAAGACCGAAAACAGTTTTGATCTCGGGGTAAGATAAAAACCATTCTTTATGATTTATAAGAAACATTGAGTCAGTTTCTCATGACTCAGATGTCCGATTGAGCTCAAATTTGCACAGGTTTATTTTTTTATGTACATGTTTGATAAGACAAAGTGTGAGTGCAGTCCTGTGACCTTTACCAATCATGTATTATACCTTTAAAGATCCATCAAATTCAATCAAACCCAAACAAAACCATACAATTGCTCCAACCTCCACGCTATCAGTCATGACTGCGTTTAAGTGTCGCGGACGCTACAAAAACAAAATATTATAATTTTTTTTTTACTTCTTCTCATGATGCAAGGTTGAAGGCGATATTATTTTGCAGAACAAGAAAAATCCATACGATGTCCGGATCGATGCTTTATCTTTCACGGATGGGGAGTTTTTCTCCAAACATTACTGACGCTCTACACCCCCTCTGTGTCGGTAGGGGCTCATGGTGTGTATGTATGGCACGGCAGACACGCCAGAGGCGGTACGGAACTAGTAGTCAGGCAAGGTGGGGGAAGCTAGCCACGAGCCACTTAGCTTAGAGACCCACGACAAGCTCTCGTCTTTTTTTCTTCGTCTTTGTATCTTGTCAACTTTTGAGGGAGTTATTTTTCTTCTTTTTATGATCGATAGAGATATGAGATTTTATCTCCCAGATTAAGCAGAGACTTTGACATGACAGGTCGTATTCAAATGACTGTAGATACAATATACAGCCTGGCTTCATATGCGAGGATATATACATCGATAAGACATGTGTTTGTCTTCTTATACTGACTCCAGGTATCTTGTTCTTCTGTATCCAAACCCGTGCAATATGTTTCCAGTACTTCCGTACGGGAACTGAAACGCAGTCTGGTACCTTGTGGAGACCAAGCACTATAGGATGATATGTCTCCACAGGAAAAATCTAAAAGGTGTACGCCTATAGGTCACCACAAGGTTTTCATGAAACTGATATTTGGAGGATTTTGATTTGTATTCTTTTTTTGTGGCAGAACAACATTTAGAGTCAGAAAATATTTATCCATACCATAAATACCTAAGCGCACATTTAATCTTAATCAGGAAAACCTCAATGGTTGATACATGAAAGTAACAAAGCGTCCATAATTTCACAAAATACCAGGTATAAATTGGGATAAAAAGGGCAGCTTAATGTTTCATTTAGTAGTGATTAAACTAAATAAAATGACATAAGTCCAGCACTTTTACAAAACCTACTGCCAAATCGCAATACTATTTTTATCTATTGCCATTAGAGCATAAACGAAGAAAATAATATAAGGCAGTAAACAATTTGAACACATCTTAACTATGAAAAATAATGGTTGAAACTATAGCCACCCTCACATTAGGAGAACAAAAGTCTACAGCGATACTACTAAATAAGACTTTTAACTGTTCAACCGAAGGCTATTTATGCACGGTCCACCTGTCAACAAGGAACACAAGTTGATACACCTATATCAGTTGCCAATCACTCATGTAAAGTAGCCAGGTCAATGCATCGAGTTTCCTGCTTGAAGATCCTAGAGATTTTCATTTGTATCTTGATGAGGGGAGAGAAAAGAAAGAGAGACGGGAGGGGGCACTGGGGATTCTTCAGAAAGATTAAGGTGGCAGGTCATTGATGCCTGATGGTTCATGCTGTGAAATCGCAAATGCCTTGAAGCTTTGGACTAGTCAGTTTGATTCATAATTATCTGAATTTCCTATCTATAAAATGAACAGAGGAAATCTCCATACTCCCACTGGTCATTGAGCAAAGCTAACATCACCCTTGAATCGCTACATGATACTGCTGTGTTTAAAACCTATTGCCAATATTTTGCACTCACAAACTGAGGCTGCATGGCGAAACACAGCGTTACCTTTAGACGTACATATGCTTCACTTGGTGAAAAGAAACAATTAAAGCAAAGTGCCTTGCTTAATGAGATCAGCCTCTACGCCTTTCATTGGCTGGGTTCGATCCCACAATGCCAGTGTCCATACAAAATTTGATGTAGAAGCACTACGGCCAAGATCAGACCATGTTTGACATTTCACATCCAGCACGATGGATGATTATCATTCAACTCATTCTTCATTCCATTTCTACAGATTTTATGCCGTACACCTACTGGCCAAAGCATGGAGAACGTGCGAGAAATCACACCCGTTCAAGACTACCAATGGCCCCCGAGGTACAGACGTTCACATTCGCTAGTATCATGCAACGGCTATACCAAGACAGAGTAGTGAATGTGCGCAAGCCAGCTGAAGCTTCAGACTGTAGCTCAGAACTGAAGAGTAACTAATCTTGCAATGATGTCAAGGGAGCAAAGTACATTACGAGGCCAAGGGATTGGCTCCAACGCGTAGAACAAATCTTGTTCAACGCCAATCAGGCTTCGTGCGGCGTCAAAATCAATTTATTCAGCGGCCAATAGTAGACCTAGCCTCACCTAGGTATGTGTCAATGTTGCCTCTTCCGCTCCGGATAAGTCAAACAAAATGATCGGTATGTTTGATCAGCCGTGGACGCGCTCACCATGCGGAAGGAAGGAAGGCGGGAAAATCTCCCGCCATTTCTTTTGGCTAACATTTCTATATATATGCGCTAGCCGCTATTGTGCGTTTCAGCTTGCTTCTAATTTACTTTAGCTCGAGATAATCCAGCACGTCAGTCGGCGGAATGATACCAATCTCTCGCCAGTGTAAACACGCACGTTCTGACGTGCACCACACAGCGCTTCAAGACTGAATGGTATTTTCGTCTTGGGTTCTGTTCCCTTTGGAGTAGGACTTTCTAATCGAGTGCCGATCACATGTAAAATGCCTGGAGACTCCACGCCAACGTTCTAAACATAGTACACATTCGACACTTCATCTTGGCAGACTATATCTCAAGAGACGGTGGTAGGTTATTGACGCGACGGTACATTTACTCACGTAATGATTTTGGAGAGCTCTAGTTTGTTAAAGTGCTCCGAGTCAGTGGTGTAATATCACGTTCCTCGATCCTGCTTGGTATTGTCAATGAATCTCAGTAACTATTACCTCAGTATTTATTTTAAAGAACGGTGGTAAAACAAAACGCCGTGAAAGTATGAAATTCTAATACAATTGTTGTATAATTTGTTTTTTCCAATACCGATGGAAACAGTTAAAAAGTGAAGCATTGCCTAAACTCGGCATAGAAGAACAATTTGTGTGAGTTGTTGTTGTTGTTGTTGCTGCTGCTGTTGTCGTTTTCGATATCATTGCCCCAACTTCCTTTGCAGAATACGAACTTCGAAATAACGACTATGAAATAAACATGTCGAAAATCAATACTTATTGGAGGTTTTAAGTCCAGGTAAATTTCTCTCTGTCAATTTAGGAATCTCCTTAGGGACCGACCACTTCGTAATGGTCCCTGGACTCATAAACCCGTCAACATTGCGTGAATTCTAAAGCCACGCTTGCAAGCTTTTATCGACACCTTTTCCCCCTTTTAAGATCCGTTAAATAGCTTGGCTTTGCCGGTCCCAGCGCACCTATATCCCTCACCGGTACGGTATATTCTCTGCCCATACACGGGCCAAAACGGTGGTCCCAAATGCAATAATACCGGAGCGTCCTCTTATTGGATAGGGGCCTATAATCACGAATGTTGTGACGGTAATGCTTAATGTTATTAACGGTGAGATGTAGGCCGGGGCGGGGGAGGGGAGGGGGTGCTGGGCCTGGACAAGCCAAACAGGATGAAGGACTCTGACCAGAGCGTGTCGTGCACAGGGGAGGATAAACAACTAGGTTAAATGACATTAAACGGACTAAGATGATAAACTTAGGTGAACTGATCCAGCCTCCATGAAATAAATGTGCCGAGCACTTTTCCCTATCAAAAATCCATTTATTCAAAGGTGATAGTATTTAGTGCGCTCGCTTCATTGCAACTGCTTAAGCAGTAAACGGAGAAGAATCCTAGAATTGACATACAATAGTCGGGCAATCTGATCGAAGTTGCGCAAAAGTTCGAAAGAAGATAACTTCCAACTTCCGTCTTGACAAAGCTGACCTCGAGCACGATAAAATCATCCGTGCTTTTGTCTTGATGCCTATCCAGTATCCAGGCAATGTGTATCTTAAGACAGAGATCGGTAACTGAATATCATTTCTCTCTTTGCTGAAAGAATAAAAACACAGACGCAGCAAATTGCCTGGAAAGTAATCGGCACTTACTGTAGGAAATTTATATGCGGTCTCAGCAACCCTCGTGAAAAATGTGTGCGAGTATAAGATCACTTTACGGTAAGTCGGTTTGTTTCTTATGCAATCTAACTGCTAGATTGTCACTTCAGATATCACAGGGCGTCTGATTTTAATGCAACAGTTTCAAGCAATTTTGGCGGGAAAGTAATCCGCCACCCCGCCTAAAACACAATTCTCTCATATCGGCAGTAGTACACAATATTCGCCCTGGTGACTTTTATTAAACGTGTCATAGTATGTCACATCAAATAACATGCTTGAGTAAGTTAACTATGTCTGGCGAAGTAGGTTTATTATATGTTGACATTAATATGCTCTGAACACGATGCCCCATTATTGTATAAGATTGCTAGACTGTTTAAGGAATCACGATCTGCTTTTTATTTGGGGTAATGAATGTACACTGTATACAGACTGACATTTATTTGATATCCAAAGGCTTGTCCTGCAAGAGATACACTAGAATACTATTGAAACTCCACTACATGCTACGGCGTGTCGAATCATAATGGCATTCCAACAGTGCTATACACTATCTCATCGTGATCACCATGGGCTAAGGCTTTGGATGTGTTTGTCTGTCTGTTTATTTGATTGTCTGTATGTTGGTGTGGTGTTACTTCAAGTTTTAGGTGACGGATTTGAAAACACCTTTCTCTGATTGAGGCCCCAAAGTAGATAGGCCAACCTATTTTTAACCAGGCAATGCAAGTTTAAAGGTAAGAGTCTAGGATTTGAAAGATAGAACATTAATTTAGTTTCGGTTTGAAATGTTATAATTTAATACAAAGGTCATTCTATACAATCAATGTTTCTGTGGAATATTTCTCGCTGAAATGCTGTGATTCGGCAAGAAAGAAAACTGAATTTTCCATAGTGTCAGCAGCAGATTCAGTATTAATAATAATAATAAACCGTTTTTATATAGCGCATATCACAATCAAAGATATCTCTAAGCGCTTGTAAGAAAGAAGGAGAAATAAATAAATAAACATGGACATAGACTGATTCGCATAAACACAGTCAAAAATACCAAAATAAACCAAATTAAAAAATTTAAGAATAGATGTGTTTTGGAGCGCCTAAAACTGTTCAATAACGATTTCCTTTTCACGTGATGTACAAACAAACATTCACCGAACTCGCCGTGTACCGTAGGTTGAGAGAGTTCAGCGCCCTATAGCCATACACCGTTACAGCGGATCTTACGTCTCAACACGGCACCGTTGTTGGCTGAAAAGCCACATTCTTGTAATTCTAGTATCGTCACTTTGTTCTTGTTGCCAACTATCTATGCACAAACCGCGTATTCACATATACTGCTCTCCCCGTCCCTAAAAATGTAAGGAATTTCAATTTGTGTCGTAGGTTGTCTTTGTGATTCTCATTTGATTGTCAATGTTTGATCAACTATTGCAACTCAGTCCTGCCTTAGTATACTGAGCATTGATAAAAGGCCTACTACATGACCTGTGCACAACTACAGGCTCGGCAATTCTGCAGTGCTTTGGACTTATTCCCGGTAATTTAAAAATCTTAAAAGAAAGGTGAGTACACAACGGATTATTAATAATAGTAAAAGCAAATGTGGACAAGTGGTTCCTAAAGCTATAGCAACAAGCAGGTAAGAAAATTGTACTTTTTCACTAGTGAATTATTGGAGAGATTTCTTCAATGTAGGGTTATAAGGACTCGGGAACATTTGCTGGAAGTCAAAAATATCGTTTTGGATCAGTAGAAGCTATAAAAATTTGTTTTCTTTCCTATAACTTTATAGTTTTAGAAACCACTTGTCCTTTCCTTTATAGTTTTGGGAACCACTTGTCCACAATTAGCGGAATTTTTGTCGTACAACTTGGAAATGTTTCCCACTTTCTCACTCAACACTGAAGTATAAAACGATTTGAATATATCCGTTTAGGCTAACGTATAATATATGCGTGTGTGTAAATCCAGTCTGTGAATGCAACGATGTAAACAGCATTTGATTCAATTGCCTTCTGCTGTACAGGGAAAGAAAATGTCAGGAAATGTCAAGAGGGAACCGATTTCATGAAACGTGGTGGACAAAAATGTGGACAGTCAACAACACTGGGAATTACATCACTACAAGCAACGACCAACAAAAACACAAACAGGAATGCGATATTGTTTTAGAGTGCGTACATGCTTCCAAGTTCACGACTCCAAACCGGTAAGTCGGCTTTTTTTTGGTATAGATGGACAAGTATAGTTTCAATCTGTATGCCCGATTGGCTATAGGCCAACGGCACCGAAACTCTGTCATTTGTCAACAGACCCCGTCTTGAAATGTACTCTAATGGGTCTAGATTATTCTAGTCACAAACATATTGTGCAGGGGAAAACAACTCAGCTCGCCTCAGCTCCGTAATGGTTACCGCAAACACCTGTCAAATCTGCCTTACCCTCCCGGCCCTTGGCCCGGGCCACGGTACGCGCCGCGCGCTGCCACTGCTGTCCGGAAACACGGAGGCATTGCAAAGCTCGCAATCATTTTTTCTATTTGCCAGGGGAGCCTACAGGGACACCTTTTTAATAAAGAGCCTCTTGATTTCATCAGCCAAGACTTGAGAGGCGTGATGTGAGGATGTGTTTGTGACTAGATAAACTGCACGTGCAATAATATTATATACTGCCTCTCACACGCACACGCACGCACGAAGAGGGGTAGCAATGACGTAGAGGATGACCCACATTGTGCTTATGAGTGCAATCTGTGGGCGTTTGCTGTCGGAATCTACCCTTGAGTTTGAAGAGCAACGAGGGTCTAAAACCAACTCCAACTTGTTATATCGCAACTCAGAAATGTCCAGTATCATTTTGGTGAAACGGCGCACTGTGCATGATATCGCGACGCCGTGCTTATTGTGTAATGGTTGGTCTAGATCCTGCGTGGGCCTCGCAGTGTATGATTCGATTACTAGGACTTTGCGACACATTTGCGCTTGGGGAATCCGCATAGGTGACTGGCTAAACGTAATGGTTCCTATTCTGAGTAAGCATCATGGCGTATATACAGGAAGACCATATGCCTGGATTTTGTATCGCTTGGTGTCATTGCACTATCAAGCATTTTTCTGTGTATAGAATGCAGTCTGCATGGATCGAAAGTCTGATTCACGCTTCGTACACTAATACGCGTAACATGCACAACGCACGTGGTGGGTTTGTAGTGCACCGGATTAAACCGCCAGTTGTGTTCGTTGGTGCGCTGTTCCAAGTCAACGTGAAGCAATTGTGACACACTGGTATTCATGCTTGACCTGCTGCTAGGCGGCTGGTCCGCCATGTTTGATTACTGTAGAGTCCCAGTATACTGTTTGAGGTTAGGTTGGGTGTTTTGACGTCTCGCTCTGTGTATTGTTTGGGTTTGTTGGGTTTTTTTTCATGGCGTAATAGAACAGAACAGCCTGGCTCACACTTTGAATTGAGGTTGTGTAAAATAATGTCAAGTGGAAATTGGACAATGTTCTGAAAAAATCGTAGGCTTCGAAGTTTAGATGTGGGATATGAGTAGGCCTATAAGGCCCCACTGGGACTGATTTCGTGAGTCAAGTTGATTCGGGTTATATGACTCAATTCGAGTAACTAGCTACATCTGCTGGCAGTTGACTCAGGTCGAGTTGACTCATATCATGTCACTTCTTTGACTTTGATCAGTCGAGTTATTGGGTGGAGTCACTACGACACCAACCGCGACATTATTCAATAAACTATTTGAATTGAGAAGTAGTTAGACTGTGCCAGTCTATTCTTGTAGTATGTCGTTTTTGATATAGTCACAATCATGTGCGCTCCCTGAAAAAAATAGTCCTCATCAGGTCTCCTGATGATGACTAGAGCAGACGAGTCGAAACATTGAGACCTAATTGCGAGAAGTGCGAACGATATAGAAGTGCGAAAGTACGAACGATAGTATTACATGGTGTTTCCCGCAAACCTATCCACGTACCAATTGTTACCATGGCAAAGCCTCAAAGACCAGTTAATGTTCGACCTGTTAATGAATGCAGCTTTAGAACCATAACATCAATTCAAATATTCAATTCATAGACTTGTAAAGGTCCGTCTGTCTGTCAATGTTGCGTATCCTTCCATGATCGGTTACTGAGGTTTTACGCTGTCGCTGTAGATTTGCAAAGCGACCTTCACCAATTAATGCAGATGAAATTAATTTATCTTAAAACAAAAGCCCTATCCTTCTATTCAAATTGTCGCGACTTTGTAGCACCTGAGTATCTCTGTAGTTATTTTGAGTTATAAATGTTAGGATAACCAATTTGATCATGGTCCAACGAGGATTAAAACCAAGGACTGTATCCATCATCCCTGTACCCCTCGGAGGGAAAGCAAGTCGTTAACAGAATAATATCATTTCTTTCTCTTTTGAAGAACTTTTAGTAGGCCTACGGTTCTTTTGTTTTCTTTTTGTTTGCACCCAACATCGAGTTTAATATTATTTTGGAGGAAATACAGTATTCATTATACATCTATACCACATTATAACAATTACACTGTAGGCTACGTGAAACCCGTTTGAACTTTAGTTATTGTAATGCAGCATGCATTTAGTTCATATGCTTTACAATACCTTTTTTATGAATTATTAGCTATTAAATGTTCCTTCTAGTCTAGTACTGAATTGTATAAAAACTACGCTCATATTTTGTAAAAATCGCATAAAGAATGTCAAATTCAGTATTATGCGCGGCGAAATATAGACCTATTATTATAATGATAAACGCCATAGTCGTTTAATAATACAAATTGGCTCCGTATGGTGTACCCATTAAATTGCTAACTAAGAGGCTTCATAGAAACTATTAACATATCAATTATGATGAGAATACTACGGATTAGTGGCCTGCATTTGATATGGGCCGTACATGTATAATAGATGCAGCTTTTAATGTGCACCGACGTGAATTGTCATTTGACGTTGGGAAAAGGCAAATTCCAGTTACTGACACACTCACATAGAATAATAATGGAGCTAGGTTTGGGGTTTTTCCTGCACACCTGTCGTGATAGCTCGCCTAAAAGTGCGCCAGTCAGTCTCCCTCCACACATCCAACCATTCTCCTCACTCCATGAAAATAATAAAAACCGAGGCCTCGAGGAAATGATATAATATTGCTTGCTATTCATATTCCAATACGAAAGGGTCTTTTTATCTCATTCAATTCCCCTCCGGAATTTGCATTCTGTTCCGTTTAGTGAGAAAAAGAATAATTATCTGACGGATCAATGAAATAGAACCAATTTAGAGAACATCTGCTGGGGAATGTTCATCTTTTGTTTGCCATTGGTATGCTGATGTTGCGTGCGTTGGAAACAATTGGTCCATCGTATAATGTCGTATAAGTTTGCATTGATTTGTGTGTGTGTATACTCTCAGTCATTGAGAGATTGTATTTTATTAACCTAACTCTGTTCTATCCGATGTACATGGCGAGTCCAAAAGCCGTTGACTGGGATTGGTGATGTTTTTCAAAAGAAACAAATGGCACTCAAAAGTTCAGTAAAGCTAATTATTTGACAAGCACTCTCTCCTGCTTATTAGAAAAAAAAAGAATGAAACAAATTGATCATTCCTAAGAGGACTTGTGTCTATTTTAATAAAGATACTTTGTATATAAGCCTACTCATACAGATGTACGAGTATATACTCGTACTAAATACTTGACAGGGAAGTAATGTTTACGTATACAGCTTAAATACTTAGTTTACATTTTGTTTTCAAGTATTCCATGAACAGCTTGGAAAATTAGTACCTTTATTAAAATAGACATAAGTCCTTTTATGAATGATCAATTTTTTTTCATTTTAATAAGCAGGAGAGTGTGTTTGTTTATTGTATGTTTGACTGAACTTTTGAGTGTCATTTATTTGTTTTGAAAGCAACGCCAATCCCGGTCAATATCTAATTGACTCAGCCTGTATGATCTTTAAGTGCACATCATGCTTAAAGGTTTACTGTAATCAAAACCCATATTAAGTTAAATACATCTGTATTGTTATAAAACTCAACCTGGCTATCATTGTTTGTGCTAAAAAAATATTGTATATAGAAAAAAGCAGTATTTTAGACCCATTATTTAGCACCCCACTTTTCGCGACGAAAAACCTTGCTTACGTCACATGCAGAACGCCACGCAGTATACTGTGGTGTGAGCCTATACTAGTTCTGTATGTGACGTCACACTCTATTGTTGCGTGGATCGGTTCCCCTGAGGGCTTTTTAGGGGGCGGGGCATACATGAACTGATTCTGTAACTTTTTAGTCAATATTAAGCACTTACATAAACATATACATTTATATAGTTATTAATTATGCATTAAGCAATAATTTTAGAGCTCTTTCACCCCTATACTAATTTGGATTAAAGTAAACCTTTAATCGAGAGGCTCCTTACTACATGGTGAGAAACCTATCCCGTCGTTTAGGCCCCATCGTCTGGCAGAAAACGTTAATTTCAAATTTGTCACGAAAATAATCCTGGATCCCACCAGTTCATTACAGCTTTTGATTGTTTTCTAGTGCGTTGTGTTTTTCTGCAGTGAGATATATCTAGCCGTATTGCGTCGTTATTATTTGTATGGCAGATCGGATAGTCAAGTCAAGAGGCAATTCAAGAGGTCCTCAGCATTGCCTGCCGTAAAATGGCGCAAAGCCCCCGGGGCAAGTCTCGTCCATGCTCGGTAACCCAAACCAGAGAAGATGCATGCATGCCCGGTTCATTCTTATAAAGAATACGGGTCCATGTACCACGATATCTATTTGTTCTATTTCTTCCTATGGGCAGGGAATAATGACTGGTGTTCCTGAGTATGTCAAAGTTAATATAAATCAACAGTTTCAGATTCCCGAAGTTGCTATAAACGACCTTTTAAAGTTGACCGGTTTAGGGTAACCCCTCCAAAATTAGTTATCTAGTCTAGGAGGGCGAACCGTGCGCTGCCTGAAATCTTGCCAGAGCGTGAAAACAAATGTTGTCCTGCCGAGTCTTACAGCGGCGTCAGAGACTGGCTTGGATTTATCTACTCTATTCCTTCACAGTCATGAGCAGTTCTTATTTTATTTCTTCCCGCTCGAACCAACCACTTTATTAAAACTCCCCAAAGAAAAAAATATTCCGGATTGGCCGTCCTAAGGGCCGCGAAGCCGCCGAGCTTGTTAATCGTAGACTTGTCCCTTATCCCAAGAGAGAGTTTAGTGTTAGTTCATCATCGAAACCCTTAACATTATACAATTAATAAGACGCTGGGGGATTTTACGGATGGCAAATTTGATTAGTCCACAGGTTGAGTTCTTCTTCTTCTACTTCTTCAAGAGGAAGTGTTTTAACACATGAATGTCACCCGTTCGGCATTTCTGGCCGGCATGTCTGGTTGTCTGCAGCCCCGTGCCCTGACCTAAATTACCAATATTATCAAATCAGTGCTATAACTGTAGTATACTTCAGAGAACGGGAGAGAGAGATAGAGGGGAAAGGAAGGTGAATCCTTGAGGACATTGATAGTAAATCCCCACCAATGTCACATTGTGTCCCGACATCGTGCCTAAACGATGCTTTTCATCACAGAGTCTATTATAGTCACTGGATATTCAAAATTGGAACGTGTACAAAATGATGTATTATCAATCTTCAGGCAGACATTGTCATGGCCTCCTGCTCCAGTTTGTTGTTGTCTTTACCTAGAATTTCCAAGCCTTAATACGTTCTTGTTTTCTGCAGAAGATGCAGAAGCAGCACTCTGATAGGTAATTCCATCAAAGTGAGAATATTTGTGATAATTCCTTCCATTAGCATGAACTCGATTTGGCGGCGAATAACACTCGATGTACATGGTTTTAAACTGTTGTAAATAAAATGAAATGATGTTCTCTATTTTGTTTCTTATATCAAAGCTATCATGCCACGAATCGCGTAGAATTGAATGACAATTATAATTTAGAGACACGCATTGTGTTCTGCATGACATACAGTTCAACCATTATACATTATGAAGAACTGAAGAAATGGAGTGGGGGATAATTAGAATGTAACAGAAAATCGAAATTAAATTAGAAATGGAATTAACCCGTTTTCTCTTCTATTTTTCCCCTCTCTCAGTGCCTCCCTGACATTTACTTAATTTTTAACCACCTTTATGCCCCAACCCCGTGACATTTAAAGTTAACGTGCCCGAGGGATAACACATTTCTACCACTTCAATAATTATCAAAAGTAAGATTCGCAAAGCCAAAAGGTATTGCCAAACAGATAGAACAAAAAGGAAAGAAGAGATTGTTGTAGAAAGCGAGAATAAGACTAGTGTGTAGGAACTTTCCTTTAATGACTATGGGCACGTGTGCTAGTTCTCCGTGGCACAGACAAGCCTCAAGTCTCCCCAGAACTTCCTGACAGAGCGGTGAGACCAGTGAAGCAAGGTGCATCCCAAATCTAATAATCAACCTTTTCATCGCTCGCGGGGAAATAATATATCTCCCATGTAAAAGGGGAAAAAATAGTAAAAATGTGGAAATTGTTTTTTCCTGCCTTCATTTTATATTATTGGTATATAACGGCGGGAGATTGTGCCCCAAAGCCATCGTGCGACGGGGTACCGGGAAAATGTGATAGACTTAAATCAATTCAACATTATGCAAGAGTGGATAGCTGTATCGAGGGTGCGACGATTGCATATAATGCAGTATACCTCACTTTCAACACATACTTTTTTAAGTTTTGGATTCAGCTAAAACAAACTCACAAAATAGGGCCTATATGTCAAATAATATGCAGCGATATCTGCAATCGAAGTGTTCTATATACACAATGCAGTCATTTAAAAAGCACTTAAAGATAAACAATTTTCAGCTTTAATTAATCATAATTTTTATATTATTCCTTCTTTATGAGATGGAGTTTGAATCTTGTTCAGGCTCTGCTTTCTAGGCCCAAGGGTCGAGTTTCATCAAACTCATCGTAACTTACTATCAATCGTAGGACTTTAAGTCATAGGACTGCAATATGATGCATTGCAGTCCTATCGTAGGACAGGCCCCTTACGGTGGGTTATCCTTCGTAACTTGACTTACGATCAATCGTAGGGCTTCGTGAAATCGACCTCATATGATATTGCGCCTTCTGAATTATAAAAAGTCGCACTAAGCATGTCATGTAATGAGATGTAATAAACCCAGTTACCGAGTCAGAAGATTCAACATGATCTTACGCAAGACTGCAAGTAATTTACATTTGACCCTTGACCTAAAAATCAACTGACCCTTCACCTAGAATCAAGAGAATAAGACTTACAAACTCAGATTAATAATTGCTTGAAATTCGTGAAGTATAAAGCCAATGAATAACTTGCAATAAGTAGGTGTTTGTCCCACTTGTGTGCATACGTTAACCCATGTACCACACTCCATATCCTATAGCCCACTTTCCATGGAGCGATAAGAGAATTCAAGCGTTTAATACGCGGTGAGATTCACCCGACTTCCGCATTTTTGCCACTTGAGAAAGTTCGTGGAGATGACTGTTTGGCCTTTCCTTTATTTTCTTTATTTCCTGCTGGGAATATTCACATCTTGTCCCCCTTTCCCAGCCAAGTCAAGGCCCTGGGGCAAGTTTGCATGAAGGAAGGGCAGAACAATATGCAAATTTTTCGATTAAAGATCCCCAAGTCTGACTTGGGGTAAGCGATCTGAAAGGAAGAATTGGACTTGGTCCTTGCAAAGAAAGTGCTGGAGCTCTGGCGATCATCACAGATAAATCCTAGCACTAGAATTATAGACAGCTACTAGATCGTGAAATGGTTTGAATAATGCAGAAAGAATTTCGCCATACATGCTAAAATTTCAAAACCATTAACTACAGTAAATTGGGTCAGCTAGGTAGTGAAGTTTATAATTATGATCATGAATATTGTAAAAGTATGGGTTTTCATGGTTAATGGGCGTGGCACTGTGAATTCAGATATCTTACAGCAAAGATATCAAACTAGATTTGTACATGAAATTAGCAATTTTATTATACAAATTAGATGGACTTCATCAGACATGCCCCACATTCCTGCCACAATTTCATGTTCGTCTGTCTATTATAGAATTTGCTGTGTTAATGACTTTCATGTTTACCTCTGAAATTGGGTCCTCCCAGTTGATCAGCAAGAACTTCAACATGAAAATTGAAAGGTATTCCAAACACGACGCCGTACGTGTTTGAATAAACACACACCAGAGACGCCAATAAAAGACGCAAGTGTGTTATTCAACAGTGCACTGAATGTATTTGTCAGGTAGGCGACCTTCAGAAAGTGCGCAAGTTTAATCTAAAATGCCGCCCTTTTTTTCGGGCGGTTTAATGTTCATCAGTTCCTCTGGCTTTTCGCGCCAATCAACCGTTCACAATTTCAGTCCGTCACATTACACGCGCGTGGTTTGGCGCGCCTGCGACGTGTTCCGCGCGCGGGGTTTATAAGTACCATACCACCGCACCGAATATACCCCAGTGTAAACCTTTCAGACTCAGTGCTGAACATGCAGCGAAATATCCTCTCATCTCAGTGCACATTAGTGACTTTAGGATCCGGTGAAAGCAAAAATTGCTGTAACCATAGCCGCCCCTATCTCCCCCATGTGCATGTACGTCAAGGAAATGGCGCGAAAATAAAATAAAACTGCAAACGGTGCAGGTGCGTTTCCCGCCATTTCCTGCAGCGATTTTATTGACAGGTTTTTTTTTCTATTTTTTTATTTTTTGGAAAGATAAATGAAGTGAATTTATGGACGAGGCGCTAAGCCAACGTGACTACCTTGACACTCTACAGGCATTTCTCTTTCAACCGTCTATAGCGCTTGATTTAATTTGATTTTCACGCATTTTCTTTTTTTCCGTTGGTCGTCTCACCTTGGTTTCCACCCACAACTTCATTCGGATTTTCCAAAATGTCAATTACTGGCGCTTCCTAAGTCGTTTTTAACAGTCCTTCGCTCGTCATGTGTTTTATAGTCGTACAATTCAATTTGGTCGTGAAATCTGATTTAGCCGTGATGGATTTCATTTTTTGTCTTGATTGTAGCACTATGCCCCCAGCAGGCAGACCGCCTCCTGCTATTTGGTGGCATTTTTGTATAAAGCCTTCACGCTGACCATGCTATCCTTGTCCATCCAGCGGCCGTTTTATCGTTAATTCTGTCAAGATCTGCAGTTAGATATTGAGCGATATCATTGATGCCACGTATACGGTTACACTGAAGCTGCAGTAGAATCTTGTAACTGTATCTGAATATTTTGGTAACTCCTTCATCAACGGACGATTTAATCTCTCTTAATTTCACTGCACACAGGTTAGTGGGCCATAGAATAGAATAATTGGGCTGTACAGCCCTCGATAGCACAAGCACTAATGGGACTTACAAACGATAAAAAGAGAGGACGAACCATTAAATAGAATCAGATAACCTAACGGTGATAAGTGACTAACGGCACCACTGACCTTGATGGTGAAAGTGCCGTTCCCGGAGTAGTCACAGCATGAAAAGCTTTTGCAACTATTGTGACGAGTTTTCACTGCAATGATTCTCCCCGTCTCCTCCCCGCCTTAAAGCAGGGATACTTTTATGGAGCTGCTAAGCACAAAACTTACTTAACACAAACATGTCTTGCCCCATAAAACAAACAAACAAACAAACAAACAAACAAACAAATATTGAATCAATTTGATATTCATAGTCATTGAACAGTAGATAAAGAACATGCACAGGCGATACAACACACATGGAAACTTGGTTGTTAATCCTGTTTTAATTAAGACAGAAATGTAATGGTTAGCAAATGTTTTTGCTTAGCAAGCAGGGCAGTGAAAATGGCCCCAGGTCTATAAGGCGTTTGGCTACACTCGGCCTGATGATAAGAGTTAGTTTCTCCTGCAAGGTTTTCAAACCTTCTAAAATCGACAGAGTCGTTTGCCAAGATATCTTCAGTTTAACCACAATGACAAAGGTTTCCTCCTTCCTTTGGAAGTTTTTTGGAATGTCTCCTTTAAACAGAACAGTTCGACGAATAGACCACTGTAAGAATATTGAAGAAGATTGACTGAAGACACGTATAAACCTATAGGCCTTCCAATATGGTTTCAAACTGTCAACTTCCTCCGAGGAGCGAGTTGGGCAACAGGGTACCGTCCTTTGAAGGCGCTTTCTCTATCAGCCCAAGTTGATAAACAGACACTGTACCGTAAAGAAGCTCCTTCGACCTTCTCAACTCCTTATAATAATCGTACAGGGCGTCTATAGGAAGCTTCACCCACCCGCAGTGCACTTGACTACAATCAGTCGCCCCTTCGCACTTCTCCTTCTTTTTAAGTAACAAAAAATTATTCCATCTCGTCTCCGGTTTCCAGAGAAGCAATTTCCATTAAACCTTTTGCTCAGGGATACAGGGGTCGTTTCCTTGTTTGAAGTCTCATGCAGTTAGCTTGTAGAGGGTGCGCTCTCTGCAAATTCGATTCCAGGTATAATGCGCGGGCTCTTCACGGTAACCACAAAGTGACGCATAGCCGCGCGCAGTGATATCTCTGCGGAGGAGTAGGCCTACGATTTGGGGCCAAAAGCCTGGCTTTGACTAAAGACAGATTTGATTCTTTCCAGCTTAAAGGTACAGTACAGGATTGGTAACATACTCATCAGAAATGTTCACATATGATTTACGTATAACTTTCAGGGTATGAAGATGATGCTGGTAGAAACATACTGTTCAAATATTCCCGCCTGAAATGGTGTGTTTATCCAGAAATAAGTCAAACAAAGACGGAAAACAGTTTTGATATCGGGGTAAGATCAAAACCATTTTCTATGTTTTATGAGGAAAATTGAGTCGTGTTTTTGTCGTGACTCTGATGTCCAATTGAACTCATATTTACACAGATTTATTATTTCATGTACATTTTTGATCAGACAAAGTGTGAGTGCTGTTCTGTGACCTTTACCAATCATGTATTATACCTTAAAGGGCCTACCTCGGATACACATTATAGGTAACATAATGCCTTTGATCCCAGGATAGGGTATACCCATCAGGCACGTCCCTTTAATATGAAATCGGGCAGTTAGGATTACACATCGTATGCAGCTGGAAATAAAGTGATCAATATTTTCCCGCCTTTTCCCCTTGCTCTCCCTCTCTCTTTTGGTTAAGATTGTTTGGTCTCCTTCTATTCCTTTGCACATGGTTGTGTTTTATCATGAAACATTGATCTTTACGCCAGCACGCATGGTCAACCAGGATCAACTAGCCTATCCTTTTCAATCTTTGATTCTTTTTTGCCGCGCTTTTCGCCGGCCATATTGATTCTAATAATCCTTGTTGAGATTATAAGTCAGCAGCCATTTTTTCCTTCGTCGTGAGTCTTTCCCCGGTGGAAGGAGTCTGAATTTTATGCAGTGCTTTATCCTTCGTGAATTTTGACTGGATTACATTGATACAGGATTTACTCCGTAAAAGGCCAGCTATAACGTGTTTAATTATTGACATTTATTTGTGAAACGAGTGGTCATGTCATCATTGTTTTAATGCTTAACGCGGTTATTTGTTTCTATCTACCGGTAATTCTTTGGTTTTCTGAATTGGTTTAAAATTACATACATTGACAACTGTACAATATAGCTAGCAGGATTAGATTTAACTGTCCACACAATCATGTCCTCCACATAACACTGGACGACGGAAATGCCGACTACTGTTATTTCAACTTTGAATTTTGTTGACATTCGTGAATCTGATAACATTATCACGTCATTTAAAAAAATGGAGTAATTTTGCTTGGATTTGTAATTTTTGTAAAAGCCTTATACCAAGATTAGCTGACCGACGAACATCTCGCATATATAAGACGTGGGGACTATTCTTGTGGGTCCAGTGGGCTCAGACCACGGTCCGCTGGTCAATCAGAATGTCTGATGATATTGTGATAGCATAGGCTGTATATGTATTTACCATCCAGTGGCTGATCGTAAACCATCATCTTTCTAATTATCTGTGACTACTCCCAAGCTAATTAGTAATTGGCAGTCAGCCAGTTTATCCATATTCAACTGCCATATCTCCATGCAATACAGTATCATACAACCATAGCCTTGTATTACACAGGGCAAAACAAACAATACTTGGTATTATCAAATTACATTGATTATGGTTGTCATGTACAGTGAAGTGAATAAGTCATTAGGTTATTATGAGTATTCAGCAGTCGTTTACAAGACGAGTATCGCACTAAATGATTGATTGGTGTGCTATTAAAGGCATACTCTAAATGCACATGAATTAAGGCTGGGATAGGACATTAATGTAATACTGTATAATTCAAAGTATGTACAGTAGTCCTATTATACAGATACAATTATCATCCTGGGAATATATACACGGATGTATTAATCCGAACAAATCATTCAGAAGCGACCACACGCCTTAAGAAAAAAGTCGTACGAACGTTAGCGCAATCGCAACTACAATGGGATACAACGTCCTTCGGGGCGATTTTATCTTTGCTCAAAATGCCAAATAATATTATTTCAAGTCATATTCGCAGGCTTTTCATGTTTCAACCATTTTATTCAGCGATCATAAGGCACTTTCGGCAAAACAAAATCCTTGGTGCTACTGAATTATAGCGTTGCTTCTGCTTGTTATACTGCCGTAGGTTTACCGTACGTTGCCAATGAACTCGCCTGGTGAAGCGAGACACCGTAAAATCAACAACTTTTATAAATACATTTATTCATGCATATCTATTTGACCGAATTACTATATGTGTCTATATTTGATATATATATAGACACATATTATTTTCAACATATACCCCAATGTAGAAAAGCCTTAGTCTTTTAATGCCTTATTACTACATTATCTGCATCAAAACTTGATAATATGGATGAGTTAATCAGTATCTTTCTTTTGTAATGCACAAGCTCATACTCTGATTTCAGAATTCCCTGCGGCCTGAATTAAGACTACCCCTTCCGCTAACGAGCTCGACATTCTCAAACCTATATTATATGGCCGAGTTACACTCAGGAACCCCCCCCCCCGGGCCCCTTACTGAGAATAACAACATTTTGTTGGCCAACACTTAGCCCCATGTGATCTCGTATTTTAATAGAGTCACTAAGGCACACTGAACACAGCATGATGTTTTCCCATTGAAGAGAAAGCACTTTCAAATTGAAGAATCAAAATGGTCATATATTACCCGAGCATCCTAATCTTTTAAAGTGTGATTTAAATTGTAGATAGATCTTAACCTTCCGTGCCAAGTAGTTAAAATTTCACAGCACTTAGGCTAGTCTTACTGTATTTGCATACCATACCGAAAGAAACTGCATAGAAAAATATATAGGTAGAATTACATAGCTAGGAAACTTAGAGATCAGGGGCCAATTTCACGGCCCTGCTTAGCACAACAATTTGCTAAGTGTGACACTTCTGTCTTAATAAAAACAAGATTAACAGCCAAATTTCCATGTGTTGTGTATCGCTTGTGATTGTTCTTTGGTTGTTGTTCACTGATGACCATGAATATCAAATGGAATTTTTAATGGTGGTTTGTTTTAGTGGGCAAGACATTTAAGTGCTAAGCAATTTTGTGTGCTTAGCACCTCCATGAAATTTGCCCCAGTATGTAATATTTTGTACAGTATTTTGTACAGTCTTGCTGCATTTTTGTATTATACTGTATAGAGCTAAAGAAATTGCGTAGAATTTCAGATTTCCATATACAGTATATAACCTAGGCTACTTTCGCCTTTAATAGAGGTGATTTCAAAGGTATAGTGTGTTTATCAAAGAGTCATGAAGCCCTTATAATTATCGTTTTTAATTGAAAAGGTGTCATCCTTTAACTTGAGAAGACTATATGGTTCAAGTACCTAATGTGAAAAAACCAGCCGCTTGGTTTGCAAGGACATAACATAAGCACCAGAGGTTCGCAGTGGTTGCACAACTAGTGAGCTCTGCACGACCATGCTACATAAATATTACCTTAGGGCCGCAGTGAACAAATAAGCAGTGGGATCCCTAATGTGACAACCTGAGCAGGGCCGACAACATAAGCCTAATGCAGTATTGACATGGCAATTTCCAACGGCTATATGAGATCGTTTTACATTGTGTACAAATCTGATGTAGACTTACCTTTGACATTACACCATGCCGATGTTGTATTGCCGCTGATATTATTGCACAGCAGTCCTATAGAGAGAGAGCAAAATAAATCGTTATTTCATACTAATCTGATTTACCCAAATATGAATCTGAAGGATTCGTTTGAGAAGGTTCTGTGGAGGCATAGAATGGATTCAAGTGTCGTGTTTTATGAAAGATGACCCCTTTCCAAGACTAAAAGCCACTCTTGCTAAAAGCTGACATGGGGATGAAGTTAAAAGATGATACTCTTAAGTGCTCAATGTAGTAGGATTTCATTTTCCCCTCGACTACTCCCGGTGTAAGATACATCAGAATGGGGTGTCATTTTGCATAACGTGGAGGGAGTAATTCCATACATAGTCAGGGTGTCGTTATATATTAAATGCACTCGGGTTTGTATTATTGAGATTATTTCGTCTCTACTTGCATGGATTCAGGTTAATTGAGAAATATTTGTGTTCGCAAACGCCTGATTGAATGAGTTGCTATTGACGAGATCAAGATAGACGTCTTGTTTACTTAGAATCGCCAAATTGGTTTGAGTCTTATATCAGCAATACCACCCATAGAATCGTGCAGACACGCCGCCCAATGAACACTGTTATTAATGCCATACCACTTTGTGGGCGATAGTGGTCATGCATATCAGCTTTAAATCGTGAATCCCCCTATTAAATCGTTGACCTCCCAATTTACTCAATTTCTCTTAATCCGTTGTTGTTTTAACCAAGCACTGGGGATAGCCTATATACGCTTGCATACTCGGCAGGCAAATGGAACTTCTGCAATAATAATATATAACAATAATATTCACGTAGGGTAGAAAGACTCAACTGATGACTGAATAAAGCACGCACGAAGAATTACAATGATGGATTTAGATCAAAGACGCCAATTACCAGCGTGCGTGAAACTAACTTGGAAATCACGTTTCACGCTCGTTACATGCGTGAAAAACCGTAACATGAGTGAAACTCACGTTTAATTCACGTAATAATCACGCGTGTTAAGTGATTATCTTAATTATTTGATCTCTCACCTTAAAAAACCGTTTTCAAAAATTATTCCTTAAGTTTTCAAAAACGGAATATCAAAGATAGATACAAAGGTTGTTTGACTGTCAATGTGTAGACTATAAATAATTTTGGTCTTTAATATCCAGCACTCATGTAACAGAATAGAAACCCTCGGTCTCCTAAAAGAGTGACCATCTTTTCTAGGGGATTCTGTTTGTTGGGAAGAATTCATCAGCGATGAAGTGTTAGTTTGATGTTCATTGTCATAATCCAGTCCGACGTGAGCTACGTTAATCGGATTAACGTCACTTGGTATCATGTCTCTTAATCCCCCTTGTAGGATTATCACAATGGAATGTGCAAGTGCGTTTATCCATATGACACCAGGCAGTCGCTATGAAATATAATATTACCCTTCTGCAAATTTCAAACCAGAAACTGGTCCAACATATGGCACCGTGATCAGAATGCGGAAAAACAAATTACCTGACATTCCGATACTATCTTGTTATTCATGTAAGTCAATTACCAGCCTATTATTTATAAAACTGGAAAAACATCCTTGTGTACTTTCTAATTGCATTTCCACCAGTTGCGCATTTTATTCACACATGTTTTATAGAGCATATTGGATGAACTGCAAATAGTTCAACAGGGAGCACTCTGTACTACAGAGTAGGGGGAATGGGGTTTGTTTATTATGGGTCTGTCACAGTGTTTTCTTCCCTTTTTCATTCTACAGATAGAGTAACGGCCCAATTGGTTCGTGACATTTTTTTACCGTTTTTTGTTGGGTGCACTTTCTCACTTATTGATTTTTCCTGGGGAGTTGCTGAGCATTTTCTTCCCTGCTCAGTTTGCGCACGCGCGCAGGTCTTCCGCACCTTATTTGGACCGATGCCTCCACCTTAGCGCATGCGTAGTTCAAGGAAAACGCACCCATTTGGGGCGTCTTTTCATCGTCACGTGCCACTAACTTCTCCTGTCCCGAAGGGAGCCTTGTTCAGATATTGCCAATCTGCAGTGGGTTAGTATGTAAATATCCTAATGGCATATGACTGCCTTACAATACACAACAAAAACAGAAAATGCATTGAGCTTCAAGCTAAAGTCGTACTTTCAAGTCGTGTCAAATTTGATTGAAAGAGAATTGGAGCGTAAGTTCAGTTCCGTTTCCTTTAAATAGGAATTTTTTGTTTGTTCATTGTATCAATTTTGCTCCCCGACCTGTAACACAGCCCAGAGTCAAATGTCGCATACTGAGGTACGTGGGCGAAACAGCACCTAAAGACATTTCCACGAAATCGACGCCTGGAAACACGACTACTGGTCATAAATCATGGATGTTTTCATTTCCGGTTGCCTAGTTGCATAGAAGTTTAGGTCTTCAAGTCATCCCACTTTTAATGAAAACATCACCACTGGCCCTGTAGTTTGATACTAACACAAACTTGTGAACAAGTCGTTAATTTAGCGATAGTATCGCAACAGCTCTCGCGTAGTCTCGTGAGGACTGGGTCCCAATGCGAGATTACTGCGTGTTTCTTAGTTTGACTAATCTCTCTTGGGCCGACTTAGGCACTAAGATTGATCTTAAGTGTTGCTAAGCAACATGTGATGTCACAATACAAATCACTATGGTGATATTGAACAACTCATCTTAAGATTAATTTTAGTGCTTTGTGAAATCCAGTCCATGGCCGATTTCACGAAACTTTACGCAGTTGCGTAACTCCACTTACGCCACAAAATTTGTGGCGTAAGTGGACTTACGCAACTGCGTAAAGTTTCGTGAAATCGGCTGCTGGTGCGTATCCTGCAACGCATAGAGTCCAGTGACCGATTCTTGACCAATGTTAACCAAATTCAGCTATCGGTTTTGCCCGTGAAATGGTTCAACTATTTTGATCTAAGAGGATCCATGATTTTGAAGGTTTTGATTCTGGAGAATCAAATCACAACAAGAAAATAAAAATATGGCGCTGCAAGATCGTTCCCAAAGGATGCGAGGTTGCCGGGTGCTATGTCAAGAGCAGGAAGTTGCAACCTCGACCCCACGCGTACGGGCTGGCGTGCATCCCGTGCGTTCTGCCACATACGGTCGTACACACCCACATATCGCTTAAACGATGCACGGGGGGACATGGCGATGCGAGATCGTACCCATGAGCACGAGGTTGGAAAACCAAAGCGCGTATACTATTATAAAGCCAGGGGTCGATTTCACCAAACTCATCGTAACTTCAGTCGTAGAACTAGATATGATGCATTGCAGCCCTACGTAGGATACGATTGGTTATCTTTCGTAAGTCGAGTTACGATCGATCGTAGGGCTTCGTGAAATCGACCCCTGGTGGGAAACGGGTTTGCTTCGTATAGTATGCCTAAACGGATTGCATACTCAAGACGTCAACATTTACCAAATATCGGCCATCTTGAAGTATGACGTGCAATTTTAGACGCACAACTTTGCGTTTTCGCGTCCATTTCACAAACCACTCCGCTGCAAATTCACGGCACATAAATTTTCAACCGGACTCCTAGCTTCCATTAAACACAACGCGACTCGATGACTTGAAAGCGTTCAAATTGTCACCAGTCACCATTGTCAACGTGCATACAGGATATACATTAAACATTCATAATAATTACCGTATCACTATTGCATGAAAATCATGAGACGAATGGAATATGTTAAGTGCATGATAATAGTGTAAACCCTCCATAGGGTCGTGCGTACTGCATGCAGTGTTCACCTAATTGTAACGCTGACCTTCACACAAACACCAAACCGTAATTACGCGCATTTTCCGGGTGCCAACACCACCAATGGAATTCATTTTCAGATTGGCGCCATTTTTGTGCCTTTGTGATTCCGTCCACACAATATGTAATTAAGATTCGGAAATACAAACCAGGACTAGAGGAGAGGAGTAGTTGTCATGGTGTGGAGAATTTACAATTGTGAAGGACGCAAGATGGAAAGCAATGACACGGCCTTGAGTCAACCTGCATAGTGTAACAAGACTTGACCACTAGAGCATTTGAGTCCGAGCGAACCTGGGATTTAACGACAGTATTTACGCCGCGATATGCATGATGTAGCCCCAGGACATTTGCTTCTTTTTTCTGTGTTTTTTCTCCGTCAAATCCACAAAATCCCTGGATGAACTAAAAAAGAAAATGAACGAAAACGCCACAAGGGGGAATCAATCTGTGGGGATTTGCTCACAAATACACGGAGAGACGAGAACAAATCACGACAGTTTTTTCTTCTTTCTCTCTCTTTCTTTGTGGCTGCGAATCGGCACTCGATAGGTCAGCATCCAGATGGCAGGAAGTTTGGGATCAAAAAAAGGAATGATCAAACTCGGTGATATGATGCTTTGTTGGAAACATCAAATTTTAAGAGCCGTGTAGGTCAAGAAAATAAAATTGACAAATATCGGTATTATTACAGCAAATCCAAGACATAGTTAGTTTTTCAGTCTGGTCATAAAAATGCATATAAAAAGAAAGAAAGAAATTACATTTAAAACAAACGTTTTATGCTTAACCGATGCATTTACTAGTCACCCAATAGCACAGTAGGTTAGGTCAACGAAATGCAACATTATTTGGCTGGCAAATTCTAACGGGAACGATTGGAATCATTGATGTAATGTAAAACCAAAAATTGAGCCATCTCCACAAAATCAACTGAAAGTTACCGTGATGTTTGACATTTTAATAGCTGGAAAACAAAGATATTGGCATCTGCACTAGTAAGCAGGAGGTCGTGGGTTCGAATCCCACCTGAGCCAGCATGTGATTTTTTCTCACGTGCTCTCACAAGCCCTGAGTATACAGTGCTCATCCACGTCGGTGAAGGGCCAGCCTAATTTGCATATTATCTATTTCCCGACCAAAATCATCAATATTCATGAAAAGATATTGGGCTTATATCTCCCTCTATCTGGTGACCCAGTGACACACTACAAGATGATCCGGGACTTGTGCCTCATTTTGTCGTGTCATCTCACGCACGCAGCTTGATTTTCAGCCCAAAAGGACCAATATAATAGGAAATAACTACAAATCCACCGCATCGTGTCCTGCGTGGTTCTAATTTGTCAAAAGATAATCACAAAAAAAAAAACATCCCATGTAAAACAAAACTCTTGTTGTAGTTAAAAAACTACAGAATCCACTCGGCTAAAATCCGTTCAATTCGGTGAGAAATTCAAGCAAATTTGACCAATTGTAAAATCCATCAAAATGACAAGATGACTCTGCCATGGAATTCCAAGCTATAATGAGACTTGGGATCCACCAACATGCGAACGGACAAGCATTTTAAAGCGGTACATGCATGTAGGAGCAAAAGCTACGACATTATTTCAATTGTGCTTTGTGCCCAAATATCTGCTTTATGCAAACACCTTGCGAGAAATGTATACAGAATTTCTGAAATACTTTACCCTTTATAATAATCGTTGCCTCCTTTGCTTATGAAAGGGGTAATTGTGCTCATTGGAAACACCACAGCAATTCTTCAAACCACTTTTTACGGTTAAGTTTACAGTTTCAGATTTAGTGCTATTCGGAATGTGTTCTTGATGACAACCATGGTTGCTGTCACTGTAGTTACCATACTGCAAGGCAACGCTTTTGTATAAAAAGCAAAATATTCACTGTACATCATGTTAAATATGTCGCTGTTTTGCCCTTAATTCCGCCTTGACCTTGTTTTTCAAAAGTAAAATAAGGATTGTCGATATAGGTTTGCAATATTGGTGTTAATGGAAAGAGTTTACAAAAAGAAGGTAGGTTTGCAGCGACATCATGTAATCTCTTATGTGAGAGTGTGTGGTTCTGAGAAGAACCGGTGGTATTATCTCGACGTTCCGAACAGTGTGCTCTGTTCGTTTTCCGATTGAAAACAAAAATCCCGGCATTTTTTTAAAGCAAGTTCCTTGTGATTTGCGAGATCTAGAACATATTCTAAAAATAGGATGCAGTTGTTGAATTCCAATATAAAAACCGGCTCCCATGATGCATCACTATTAATACGCACATATTGGCGGTCTCTAAATTCGTCACGTTAATGCAATTGGACATAAGGAACGATCATTTTAATTTTACATTAACCCCGGCTGCCCTCCTGCACTTCTTTGTCCTCTTGGTCATGTTTTCAATTAGTTTATTTTTTCTTCTAAATCCGCTGTTGACTATATTCATATCGATATGGGAATCTGCAAGTGTTGACTTACACTTTGGGATTTAATTCAGGTCAATTCGTATTAGGTCTAGGCAGATTATAAGTGTCGAGGACGGAGTAAAAAACACCCTAGCCTCGGCTGTACCATCGAGCTGGGTTGGATCATTCATTCCATCGGCCAAGAAAAATAATTGCGCCTCAGCCTTGCAACAAAGTAAACCTGTGAGTCGGATCAACGCCGCGAGGGAAAACATGGCACGCCTAGTGAGATATAAGTGAAGGGCCACGACACCGCGTGAGGACGGGGAGGGAGGCAGGTTTGAAATGGAGAGAGGAAGAAGGGGAGGAAGAAGAAGAATCCCCGCAGCAAGCTCCTAGTGGAACTGTGAAGAGGTTTAAGGGTAGAGAGAAAAAAGTGCAGTTTACCTACATTCATCGCTTCGCTTCCACACGCTGAAGGGACAGCGTTATCACGATGTCACGTTTAATTCAATGGTAGTATATACCGTGAATTTGTCCTGTTTTTTTTTTTCTCGCGTGGTTTTGCGATTTTCTGGGGCTACACCCACTGTGTATAGGTATGACTGCCTTACATCATTCAAACGTTGTACCCGGAACCCCTGGCTAAGCTTGAATCAAGCTCACAACCAATATTAATATAGCCCAGGGCTGCCAGTTAGAGTACAAATCTGTAGTACATTAAATTACCAGCACGCATGATACAAATATGTGGCTACACGCAAAGTATATTGGCTGCCATTATATAGGGACAGGTACATTGAGAATGTGGCTGATTAATATGTATAGGTACGTACAGCACTTAAGCACCAATTTATGGCTACATTTAGGTATATACATGCTGCATTGTGGTGTACATTAGCGGCTAAACGATGGGACAGCCTTAATGTATGTACGGATTAGTAGCTACATTAAAGATAAGATATTCAACGTAGGCACTGGATCCTTAAAGATGCGATGAGATACATTCATGTCCTGGTGTGGATACATCGAATGAACCAAGGTACATTGTTTATTTAGGTATATCGGCTTTTTACGTCTATAGGTTTACAGTCTAAAATAGGTCCGAATATGTGGGCATATGCGAAGAATTTGCTGAATTTAGCAAGGACTGTATATAGATAATACAACATTTAGGTACAAGCATCTTTAACCAAAGGCTCAGGTCATGTCCAGGCTACCGTACGATGCAGTATCTCTACATATAGGTATAGGATCTGATTATTACATCTTGGTACAGCATGCATTGATGTATGGATTCCATAAAGATGCCGGGTACATTTTGACTAACCCCCTGTATTCAGGCACAATCTCCATAATATCAATACATAGTACGTAACTACGTGTAGTATATGATATTAATTAAATTAGATGCAGTACAGGATTGATAACATACCGTGAAACAGAAATGTTCACAGATTTACGTAGAACATTCAGGATATGAAGATGATGCTGGTAGAAACATACCGTTAAAATATTTCGACACGAAATGACGCATTTATCAAGAAATAAGTAAAACAAAGACCGAAAACAGTTTTGATTTTGGAGTAAGATCAAAACCATTCTTTATGTTTGATAAGAACAATTGAGTCGTGTTTTCGCTATTTTCTCGTGACTCAGATGTCCGATTGGGCTCAAATTTCCACATACAGGTTTATTATTCATGTACATGTTGGATCACACACAATGTGAGTGCTGTTCTGTGAACTTACCCAATCATGTATTATACCTTTAATAAGCATCGGCTTTAAGTCTGACCTAAAATCAAGCTACTTTGATCGTTCCTTCCACCTAAACGGTCCCACACATTATCACAGTCATTAAAACGGATTATATGCCATCATGCACACATTATCTGCAGACAAATTCCTCTTAGGACATTGTCGAGCTCTTGGGTGGGTGGGTATACCTCATTAGAGAAATAAACCGGGACAACATGACTCTTTAATCAAATTTCACGTATCAATAAACCACGATCTTAGGTCGTGCATTCTGAAGTGTGATACGGATCCACTGCATCCAAACATAGAAAGCTAAACTGCCCATTGAACAAATAATATTAACAATGCCGATTTCAAAAATTGAATTAACTTTGATAATTTGGCAAGCATATTTGAATTCCTTCTGAGGTATTCAGATTTCCAGCGATGTTTTGTATAGGAAGACGAATCCATTATTAAATGAACGGGTGTTCCTGGGCTGTGTACCGGGCGATTCAATCTAATATTCATGAATGGTGGACGATTGATGATAACAAATAATCTCTGCTATCGGGACGTGAGCTAGACATCCTGTGCTTTCAACTCTATAGGCATTGCTTTTGGTATGAACTACCGGGATAGTTCACCACATATGAACCAAGGCTGAAGGCTGGAGTCACGTCTAATGGTTTGTCCTTAAATTTTCCATAATTTTACTTCCACATAAATTATTTACTCGCCAAAATTCTGAATTATGAAGCAAATAGCTCGGAGCAGCAAAATCAATTACAATTATAATATCAAGCGTTTCACCGACAAAGAACTGGGGCCAATTTCACGGCCATGAAATCTCTGCCTTAATAAAAACAGGATTAACAACCAAATGTTCATTATTTTGTTGTGTATCGCCTGTGATTGTTCTTTGGCTGTTGTTCGCTGACCATGAATATCAAATGGAATCTTTAATGGGGGTTTGTTTAAACGGGCAAGACATTTTTTGTGCTAAGCAATTTTTTGTGCTTAGCAGCTCCATGAAATTGGCCCACGATTATACGACCGCTTTCACCAGTAAGTAGTAATCCAGTATCGGTAATCAGAATCCTAATATAGAACATTGCTATAATTAGCTTACTGTCATTTACTTTCACATCCTCAAACAATGCCATATAAATTAAATAGAAATAATCGCGAGAGCAAGAAATCCTCGGCTATATTTTTTTTTCAGTTTCAGCCATTGTTGAAACCATAGTCCTATACTTGTGTGTTCGTACATGGATTTTGAACTCCTTTAAAAGTACAGTGCAGGATTAGTAACATACTCAAACAGAAATGTTCCCAGATTTACATGAACAATTGAGCTCGAGAAAATAGCGAAAAAATCTACTATTATTTTTCTTATAAAACATAAAGAATGGTCAGAACTGTTTTCGGTATTTGTTTTTTCTAATTTCTGTATAAATACACCATTTCAGATGGAAATATTTTCATGGTATTTTTCAACCAGCAACATCTTCATACCATTATTTCCTTATTCTCTCTCCTTTTTCTTTCTTTTCCTTTTTTTTTTGCTTTTGAATTTTAATTTTGGTGTGGAAATGGCTGCTGGAATACGGAGCAGTTTATTGAGACACATATCAGATCAAGTTTCAAAAACGATCGAACAGAAATATTGTATGATTTGATTTATTTGAATGTAATTCATTTAGTTATTCTCGGTCGATCCAAGCTGATTCCATTATATTCGGGGGAATTTGATGCCAATCAAATGCATTTGATTCAAATTGACCGTCCGGTCTTCCGCTCTTTCCGCTCTCACGTCGATATTTCTTGGTCCCCACGCCAGACGTTTATGATATTATACCAAGCCATGCAAGAAAAAAATAATAAAAATAGCCATCCAAACTGAATTAATGTGTTTTTCGTCTTTCGTCAATTTCTCAAGGAATAAAAAACATTCTTATTGGTGAGAGAAATAACAGATGTCAGAGTACAAATCACTCGATCTAATAATATTTGTCAAGCCATTGGAAGACCAAGTGTAATATAAGAAATGAGAAAAGACAAACTGTCATAAACAACCATAATGTCGTAGGTGGTAACTTGATATTCTTTCGGAAAGAAGTTGTGGTTCTGGTTCTGTTCTAGTTCTGGTTCAACAATTAAAGTCCTGGTTCTCTTCTTCCAATATTAAAGAGGACTATAATGTAAAAACCTCTGATGGCTTCTTTACTGCTCACCGAGCCTCAAATGTTATTATTTCATCCAATATACTTTTTTTTATTTGGCCTACGAATCAAATTTAGTACTGAAAACATCATTCGAGTTTCACTCGGAAAAGTTTTATTTTATGACGCGGAAGGATATGCACAACAGGAGAGAAGAAAACAAGACAGACGATGTTCATATTTTAATTTGATATCAGTTCGATTGTAGCTGATTTAGGCGTGAGTAAGCCTACAGATGTAAAGTTACATTAATGGTGATTCTGTCGGGACATGAATGGAAGAGATTCCCCCACGAAGTCTCTTCATAATCACACAGATCTTTGTTAACTCAATGTCAAATCAAATGCAGAACACCGATGGTTTTATATCTTTAGCTGAATACGTCTATACCTTGACTTTGGCACGGCATAGTCAATGCCATTCCCCATCAAGGCGCCAAGGACGGGGGAACCGGCTCCCTGTCAAACTCAGTCCGCTCTACTGACCGTCATGGCGTCCTAACTCGCAGTCACCATACATCATTGTCAAAAATGATTGCACTTAGGATCAGACTGGCACTGATTCCATAGGTACTGGCAGTCTGTGCACATAGGCCCCAGCCTCCAGCTCGGGCAACCTTGATGTCAATGTGTATCTGATCATACATCGTTGCCTTTTCCCATTTACCACCCAGAATAACATACGTATATATTATATGCATGAGAAACATCCGCTGATACACGCCGTGTGCACAAAAACGCATGTTACATTGAATATCTCATCAGACCTCGTGTATGTCTTATTGTAGGCCTAATCATTATTCACAATCTTACCAAATTGAAGAAGTTAATACCAAATATCGCCTTTCAGACCGTTCAGTGGGTTTGCGATTGATAACGACTAGATGCAAATCGGCTGATCTTAAGAAAACTGCAGACTTCCTGCGAGCCTATAAAATGCAAAATGCTCTAGACGTAGATGTATCTCGCGCCACGCATTGCGTAGAGAACTTGTGCATACTACCAAATTTACATTAATCGACACATAGGGCCTACATATTCATGGAAGTGTTTGGCTACAAGATGCTGCGGGAAGGGGGTAAGTGACCGCGAGCGTTTGCAAATTGCACTTGTCCGAATTTCAGGGTATAGAGAAATCAGACTGAATTCTCGCTAAGATGAAACCGGAGCGCAGACTGACCGAAGCGTCCGGCTAAACGAGGCGTGTCCTCTTCGGTGCCACACAACTCATTTGCAGAATTACCACACACGCTATAACGCTACCGTTATTGAAATAACCGAGGATGGGACCTTAGGGAGACTTTTCCATAGGGTCGTGCACAAACTTTACTTACCTATTTCTAAACATCCTCTAAACCAATGAACTTGAAATTAAAATTTGTTTATGTTCATAATGAGAACATTATCTGCCTTCTATTAAAATATGTCTTTAAAAGGTAGCTGGTACCTTAGGGAGACATCGAAAAGTCTCCCTAAGTCCCGATGTCTCCCTAATGTCCACTTTTAGATGCTAACGTGTCTCCCTAATACCCCATTTGTATTGACAATTGATAGGTTGTACTTTGCAAAGCAAGTCTGTTTTGTATATTATCATCTACCTGGCAAAAAGAGACTATTTAACTCTTTTATGAAGTAGTAGTTGCTTCGAAATATTATGCAAATTTTTTACTAGTCATTAGAGTGCTACTTTTTTTTTTCTAAGTTAATTACTTGTATTTAATATCATCATATTCATCATTTTTTGCTTGTTTTGGTATTCGATTGAAAAACCTCATAACCTTCACAGAGTGGCAATCTCGGTGTTATTCATGCCATTGCTTGATTTTCCATCTGAAAGAAAAAGAAATCTGAATTGTATTTGAACATCCATGGCTTGAGGCTATGTACATTGATGTTATGTTGTTGTCTCGCTGCACGGTTTGTCCTTGAATTAGTATAGATGACATAGGGCCAGGTGCATAGGATCGGCGGTGAGAAATTTACCTTTCAAATTCTCACCGTCAGCTGTGAGGATTGAGCCATGTAAAAAGTAAGGTCGTGCTTGACTGCGGCTTGGGCTATCTGTTCTGCACGGTATACTTATATTTGCGAAGCCTTAGCCCTAAAGAGCCGACTTGGGATGTGGGCAAAGCCTCTCTGCATGGCATATATAGTTTAACACTCCACAACGTTCAAACGATCTGATGACGTCATGCAATTTTAAATTCTTACCCCAAAAAATGGTTATTATACATTGTGTTTAATAAAAATCGTGTCAAACATTCCAATCTTATATACTGAGCCACAAAAGAAATGCAAATGATGGGTCCATTCAATTTATTGTCATGTTTCTGACATTTCATTGCGACTGTTTAAATTAATCAAATTCACCGAAATTTGGTACAAAGTTTCTGACTATAATTCAGTATTTCACCTTTCAATCAGGATATACCACATGTTATCTGTGTATGTTCGATCGGGTTCACTGGCGTTAAAGTATAGGCTGACGGCAACTATACTGTGTAATATGTCAATTAATATAATTTATACAAACTGAACTTCGCAGAATATAACCAATCTGACATCTGACAGTAGGGATCGTGGTTTGACTACGGTGCAACTGATGTATTCTCGCCCTCTTGTGTGATTGGGTTTCTTTGAAGGGGTAGAGTAGAGAGAGACGTGTGTGAAGTCACCAGTGAATAGATCCTTCAGAGGCAACCAGATGCTATCCGGATGTTAAGGTCGGATTACAACGAGGCATGTATATGGGACGCCTTCATAGACTCTACACGCGGTGACATCCTGTCGTTGCGTCCGGGGCCAATTTCTTAGAGCAGCTTAAGCACCAAAATTTGCTTAAGCACCAAAAACCTTGGTAAATAACATCAGTATGCCAGCCAAAACTCCTTGTGAATGTTTTGCTCAGCAAACAATGGCCGAATACACTAGTCAAAAGCAGTAAACATCGCATGAACATTTGGTTGGTAAATCCTGTTTGATCAAGTTAGACTTTCCATGCTTAAGCACAATAATTGGTGCTTAAGCAACTCTATCAAATTGGTGCAGGGTTATTGGTTTTTGTTACCTCTCACCACGGAAAAATGGCGTCTTGCGTTGCAAGTTATGCGTTCCATGCATTCAGTTTGTGTTCTGATTTCATCCCAGATCCAGTGTTCTCGAACTTATCAACATTTCTGACCGATTTGTTTTTAGATGTACTTCGTTTCAGCTGTTAGAATGTGGACATCGAGTTTACCGTCTTTTTCCGTTTTTCATAATTATACAGACATTTTATTGCCCTCTGATTTCCAATTTCATTTCGAGCAAAACATGTTCAATATGACGAGTCCAGCGTTCTGAAGTAGTTTGTAACTAGCAACAGAGACTTCACTCCAGGGGTCACGAGTCGCAGTATTTGTCAGCGTCTGGGAACGCGTGTAACAGGGAAACTCGATCCCAAAACGTTCTGCCAAAAACAAATGTGCCGTAACGATAACTATATACGCAAACATTTATTTGGGTTTATTGGTTAGAGCGGTATATATGAACAGTAGGGGCTCTATGTGTGGGGCTGGATGGATAATTAACCCCCTGGGAAGGAGGGGGCAAGCATCCCTCCGTTTTATGTTACTCGAAATGGTCATCTTTATGCGATATTGAGACCACTGCATCTCGCAAACCTCGACCTCAGGTCCTATTTTGTTTTGTCAACATCCTCAACATGTTTTTGATTTGTAGATATTAGTTTACAAGTTCCTTGCACTGCACTTACCTCTGTTCTGTCTTGATTGTCTCCCTTCTTTGATTGCCACCCAGCCGTTATTTTATTGGATTGTCTGGAAGGGCTGGTGGCAATCGTAATTCTTGCCGGTTACATATTGGCGGGTAAATATACCTGGCGTCCGATCAATTCTCTCTGAATGCAAATAAATCTCCGCTCCAATATTTATGTTTTATTAGAACCCGGGGCGCAATTGCTTTTTCTTTATTTGGTGGTTTTTATTATTATTGTTTAACTTCATTTATTCAGATTTTATTAGGGCATCGAAGTAGATCTACTTGTGCCATCATGCAGTGACATTGTGTTTGTAGATTTAGACCTATACCACACGGGGTTGTGCTGTGATAGCATCTCACCTGCACAAAGATGTAATAAGTAGGCTACATCGTTCTTTTGACAGATGTTTTGGGGTCTTTTTCGTCCTGGATGTTTGGTATATCAGCCTGGACTTTTTGCACAATTAGACTACCTTTTTGGTTAGGACGTATACCTCTCACCAGCCCACGCTGTATACAACCCCCTCCAGCTACTGTTTGTACAGCCAGGTCCTGCTGATATATTTCCCCGTGCTATACACGGTGAACACCCCGGCCTTTTGCCCGCTGCTACTTACATGTAGGACTCGCCATCTATCCTCGTATACGGTATAGCCACGGGCCACTTTGGTATATCATAATTATAGGGGTAATACAAAAATGGCAATCATATCCCAGTCGTGCTGATTCACTGGTCGTCAAGCACGACTGGGAGTACTTCATCTCATACGAGAGCCAGTCCTACATTTTGAAGGAACTTTTGGAGAGTATTTATTGTAGCCATGAAGTAGATCTTGCCTGGGGCACGCAATGTCAATGATATAGGCCTATATGGTTTTATCGCTGACTGTGCGATTGCTTTGAATGGGAAAGAAGTCCAGGTATAAGACTTGACGGTGGTTGTGGCGGCTTGGCTTAAACGTTTTCGGTATCAGAATGCAGTCTCCATCATACTTTCAAGGGTCCTACATTATAACGTGGCGGGAAAAGGAGTGACTTGATCTTACTGTCAGCATTTCAAGTGCACAAGACGGAACGGAAATCAGTTGTTAGATATACATGTACCAGTTATTTTGATCGGTCTTACTTTCTGTATGTATTAAAAAAAAATGAAAAAATCATCGGAAATTAAGGGAACGAAACGGAGGCTCAGACTCATGCTTGGGCTCCAGCTCTGTCATTACAAGTTGTTGTTTGTCATCGAAGCTGAGCTGTTTTCCTTTTCAAACCAGAGAATCAACTTCCGAACCGCAGCCAAAAGCCTTAATTTTGGGATGGATTTACGAAGCGAGCCGAGCCTGAGCCCGAGCCTAAGCGTAAACCCCTATGTTGCACTTTTCCCCCTCTCAAGTCCTGTGTTCATAACCAATGCTCAGTGAATATTCTTGATGATGTGGAGATTGGTAGCATTAAGTGGGTATATGTGCCGTGAGTCTCGAGGTATTATTAAGCGGTGCCGGTTTCAAGTACCGTACCGCTACTGCAGTCTTTTTGATTAATTATATTGCGTATGTCTAACCTCGGGGGGATTTCTGGTGCAAAGTGAGCATTTTGCAATCACCGCAATGCAGACACATCATCAACCAGCGCAGCCTGCATCATGTAGTGAATAATGGGTAGGCCTACACATAATACCACACGAAGTGCCCATTTCACAACTAGTGAGGTAATTCAGTTGATTTTCCGTTTTCCTAATGTCATTTAAATTCCTTCTGTCATTCGCTTGTGACTAAACTTGAGATGAGTAGGCGAATAGCATCGTTTATGAAAATAAAAAGCGCTACAAATAACTACAATGATAACATAATTAGCCGAACAGTGTATTCATGTGCATGCGCTCGACCGGATCCTAAAAGAAACACAAACGAAACTTGTTTTCTGTAATAATTTTGGCTGAAAGCATGTCGCCTTCGGCTGCATAAACAAATTGAAAAACGGTCTCTTTTTGTTCATTTTTGTGGGCAGCGGCATTGTGCCTCCTTGGTGGAAAGTGTTTCGGGGTATTCATGGAAGATTGTTCCAGTAAACACGGCAATTATATACGGCTTGTCCACGGGTCGCGGTGTGGAGTGTTTTCTGAAATCACACGAGCACGGATTGACGGAGCGTTCCTGGCTAGCGGAAGCGCGTCTAGCCGGCACTGAAATCATTCTCGCCGTGCCGTCGCGCGTATGTAAATCATACAGCCTGCCTGTAGCTGTAAGCAGAACTTTCAAAAACAAAAAATACAGAAAGTGTGACTCAAAATCCAAACATACTTACGATTTCTGACGAGATGAACTTGACAGGTGCATTGCTGTGTGTCAAGCGACTGGGCTCATGGTCTCCTCACGTAGTTAGGAGCAAACAAACACTGAGACTGAAATCCATCTCTATATAGCTAGATTATTCCATACACACTGTGAAAACCTGTCAACTCAATCCCTGTTTCCGCTCATTCGAACACAGACTGGTTTACCGGTACCTTGATCGGCATTGGGGCAAGTTCCCCACACGAGACGATCGTAGCAAGTGAACAGACCGCGCAGCCACATATCCCTTTTTTGCTGGATGATGGTGGGTGATCTGCGTCTCTCTAGAGGGCGCACGTTACAGTCACTACGGTTGTCCCTGGGCTAGTCAATTGATACTGAAGAATATCAAAGAGTGCTGTTTTTTCCCTCCCGCCAACTCCGCCATTTCCCGTGCACTCCAACTGCACGTTCGTTGTTGCTCATATTGGCAAGTTGACTAGCTATATAACTCCCCAGAATCGGTGGTTCGATGGTCAGGAACAGCAAGAGAAATGAGTGGAGGCACCATTTTGCTTTCTTCAAAGAGGTTCAATAGATAACAGTGTGAACATTCACCGTCTAAACGCCGAACCTATATATGTAATTTGATAAGATTTCTCTAATACCGTGATGATTAATTCCTTTTACTGATAACTGGCCAATGTTCGGTATATTACGGGAGATTTGGAAGGGAGTTCGAAGGTGGTACTTTGATTAGCACAGTGTTCATTGCTTTTAATATATGGCAAGGATGTGAGAAAGTGTTGCTTTCTAAATTCATGGGTCATTGTGTAAACCAATTCTGTCGTGTAATCTAGTCTGATTTTACAGTTGTCTCTCACATTCTTTTATTCCGGTATGAGAGGTGACCATAAGTCTAGTCCTTCGTGTCAATTTTTCGCAAAAAGGCAAAAATCAACAACTGAGCTTGTGTCTACCGGTTCCCCTGACAAATGCTATTTATACATTTTACATTGGCGTGGTGTTGTTTAATTAAGCCTACTGCTTGTACACAATAATGTTTGACCTCACTCGATACAAGCTAAATGCGTGCTTCAATATTGACTGAAATTAAAATTTAAAAACTGTAGCCAAGGTCGGCAGTTGGCTCCAACAGCTTTGGGTCTGCAGCATTTTGTTATGAGCGTCAGCACATAAGCAGACTATCACGATCTCAAAAAGGACAAAGGAAAAAACAATCAGGTTGTACAATTCGATCAGGACCTGACTAAATGCAATAATTATGTTGATTATAGGCAGGGGCTGTTCAGCTTGTATATATGACCGACATATATCGCTGCCCATTGATCTGTCTTCCCTATATATACATACAGCCTACTCGAGTTCATATATACCTTGTATTATAATCAATAGCACGTACTAGGTATTAATGGGTTGAACTAGGGGCACGTCTCATAGCTCTTATGACTGTTGGCCTACCCTTCAACCCGCAGAGACATCTGACTATACCTCGAAGATGAATTGTCCGGGCTTTGGAAGATTTATATTCAGCCATTTAAGATGGTTTATCCAATAAGCCTAAATCCATGAAATCAAAACAAAACTCGACTGCAACAAAATGCACACAGTATAAACAAAAGCAGTTGTCACATATTGGTTATAAGAGACGTCTGAGCTACAGCTGCCTGTTCTTCATTCTCACTTGAAGTTGAGTAACTGAAACTCCTCCGATTGTGTAGGCTTAATCCTGAATCAAGGCTCCCATCTTCGCTCCCAAATTACAATGCCTATTGTCTTATACAGCTTTACCTTGAAGAGCTTCTCGCATAAGCTTCCGCGCCAGCTAAAAAAACAGGTTATTCTGGATAAAACATTAATAAACACCTTCCTTTGCAAGTCATCCCTTATAACACATTCAAGTCTTTGATCACAATGCGGCCTTTTCATGAGCTTTTCAACTGTCTTGTTTTCGTATCCAGTTCATCACTCATCACTTAGTTAAATACTAATCCATGTGCAGTGAATGTGTAATTGTCTATATGATTTTCTATTTTGTATCGCCCATTATTGGTCGTAGTTTTAACTGCTTACACGCAATATTGATCAGTTCTTTAGTTTTGCTCAGACTGATGCCGATGTTAAAGATAACATCATCATTCAACAACATTATCAAGATCACTTGACATTGTTTAAATGCTTGTGATTTGGCTGGTTTATTCAGTAGACAGTCAACATTCATGTTGACCTAGTTTTGAAACTCTATAGCGCATGGATCTATGAGTTACAAACTTGATGGGAACCGTGAACGAAGGTAGGCCTGGCCTTATGGATGACGTTCGATCTAGTGCCTGTCTAGACCGAAAAGGGTAATGTCTGTTAGCCTGCAGCACTGTGCACATACTCAACACACAAGTATCAATGAGTCGACCGTTTCGATTCCAAAAGTTTGAAGAAGTTGTCACAACTCTAGTTGTACCAAGTTACCAACGGGTCGGTCTGGTATCTTAGAGTTGCATTGAGGGGCGACTTCCATGCTCGCTAGGATCGAGGGATTAGAATCCGAGACTCACAACAATGTGGTCTTCAGTCGTACGTCTTAGCAAAAACAAATCAGGGTCGAGTATGCGAATACCCACTGGTTAAAAGCTCAGGTATATAGACTGGTTAAGCTATGATTCTTCCAATCAATCCGCGTAAAACTAAAGATAAACCAGTTCAGGCCACGGAGGGCCAATCACCAGTCAGTCGGTGCCAACATTCTCTTCTAAGAAAGACGTGTGTATGGTTTTATCTCAAGCCAGGCGGAGTATTTAATAGCAGCCATAGGCGCTGGATGATCCAACACTGATGAGGTTTTATTTGCTCTTTCTTCCTCTTCATCGGTCTTCTTCTCTAATAGACGAGTCGGTGAGACTTGGTTTCAGGCATGATCCGGTATCCCATCATCCAGGCACACATCAAGCCAGTCTTTCACCAGGCTATCTAAAGAATAGATAGATACACTAAGATCCTAGAACGCTTCCCTCCAACAAAGAACCAGAGGGGGAAATGGTCTCTCTTCAAAGCAAGCACGATCCTTAATTAAATCAATAATTGGAGTCGTATGATCCTTGGCTGTAGGCGTAAATATCAAGCTGCCCCGTACTGTGTATACAGGAGCCTTTCAAATAGACGCTTAATAGTAACGTCACGTCTTAGGAATTAACAATTCAACAGATTTATTTTTATAGACCTATTTGGTTTTTTATTTAAGGGTCGGTCCTTCGATCTCTTTTGCAATAACAACACAGTGCCTGTCCTTTATTACAGAGAGTTAAAGTGTTATTGTTGTGAATTTTAACTCATTATTTTCACTGAAAGTGAACAAAGAAAAATTGACTGGAGCGGGATTCGAACCGGCGACCTCCTGAATACCGTACAGGGAGGTCGCTGGTTCGAATCCCGCTTCAGTCAATTTGTCTTTGTTCATTTTTCAGTGACTTCACAGGTCGTTTGGGGGTGCACCCAAGTAAAATCAATTTATTATAAACGAGAGAGTTCTGAGAGCCATGAAACTGAGGGATTGAAGAAATATGGCACTGGACCTCCTGCCTGGACTCTGGGCTTACATTTGTGACCATTTGTGATGCAATTGGGTGAGAAAGTGGGTCTATTTCAGCCGCTTTGAAGAGGGAATTTTTTTTTTAATGGCTTGTTTGACTGGAGTGATTCATACCTTGTTTTAGGGGTGGTCAGCTGAGAATAAGTATATCTCAAATATTCAATGGTCAACCCACCATAAAATGAAAAGAAAATGAACGGTGACATGTTCATCCTCATTTGTCTGTGCAACGTGAACACATGTGAGAGTTCTGAGTATTTTTTAAATGATTTTTGAAGTATAAGGATTTATCACTGTTGTCTATGGGAGTTTACTTCCTTGGGTGAGATTTGCTTCAAGACCGATATACGTTCACAGCAGGCACGCGTACCAGCGGCGGCACAGGTACCAGTGGCAGCAGGCCACCGAGTTCATTGATTATATACCCCCCTCTATTGGTGTTGTCAGAGCTTAATTGGGCGATTAGTGATTGGATTAGTGATAGGTTGCAGTTCGAACTCCTTCTCTTCCTAGCTCTATGGTTTTGCTAATTGCATGTCATATTCTGATGAAAAGAAAAAATCAGGTCATACATGATAGCTGTAGCCCGAGTGTTTTGTTGTCAGGCTGCTGAAACTTTGCAATGCAGTCACTAGGTCTGTGCAAAGTCAAAGCCTTAACATTTAGAGATGAATCCGTAACCTTTGTCTACTTGTTTGAGTAGGCAATGACCGACCCACAGACTGACCCACAAACCCGCTGATCAATTCAACTTATTCAATCTTTTCCTTTTTTCACTGGAGACAGATTCGAAGACTAAACCAAAGACTTTGTGTTTGAATGGACAGAACCTAGTGAATAAGTGTTAAGAGGGAAATGAATGAGAGAAATAAACCACACAAATATTTGCTTGCAACACAATGAGCCAATTATTTAATGAACATAAAAGATACAATACCAACCCAGTTGAATTAAAAGATAAGAATCCCAACACCAAGACCTCAATTGATAAAACTGCTTCATTAAATATTGTCCAGTAAAACTCCTCTACCCAGCACTAAGTTGCCATCCCTTGAACTATTATATATTACGTGGCATTGTGATTGGTCAACATCTTAGCTTAGAATAATATCTAGTTGTGTTTGTTTTATAATAATAATCAGTATGCTATCGTTGACTGAAAACCACTTGCTCAGAAAAAAACACAAAATTTAAACAATACTTAGATATTTTTAGAAATACAATAACCAATCCCAACATTGAAAACAAAATTGAGTTTTTTGTTGGGTCTTCCAACACCTGATAAAAAGCTCTTAATAAGTCAGCTCTTAAACTGAAAATAATCATTGCCTGTATCATTTTATCTTGGAAAACAAACAAAGTCAAAAACGGCTCATCACAGATTACCATACCTTTTGATTTTCTTTATAATATCGGGTTCAATTTCATTTTTGTCGGATGCAACCACTTCAATGACAAGTTGAAAACATTTCTTCAAAGCATCTTTTGCAGACGAATACACAATTCTCTGTTTCACAGGATTATTTTCAGGAATCCTGCAAAGAGGAAATAATCAACAATTAAAGAGGAGTTTTAGTCTTCCGAATGCTGTTCCAGTTGGCATGAAATTTGGTTATAATTATATGCTTTTGACGATATTAATGACATTAGTTTGATGTAAGAATAGGTCGGCCAATAGTCATGCATTCAATTGCAGCCATAATGGTTAGTTGCAATGATAAATTTCAATGTTCTATACATATAATTTAATAGGGAGAAAGTTAGTCAAGTGATGGGTTTAAAGGTAGTATCATACTTTGGTAGAATACCGAAACAGAAATCTTCACAGATTTACGTATAACTTTAATTTGAATACAGGGTATATTAGAAACATACCGTTAAAATTGTTCTGCCTGAAATGCTGTATATGTCCAGAAAAGAGTAAAAACCAGTGACCAAAATCATTTTTAATCTTTAAAATCAAAAATAAAAGAGAAAAGGCTTAAGAAATACTGTAGCAGTTTTTCATCAGTTTCTCAAAAATTGGGCACCGTATGGGACTGAACTTTTCACAGATGACTGTTACTGTATCGTCCTTGATATTTGTGTCCTTGAATCTGTTTTTCTTTGACAAAAAGCATGATATTAAGTATGATATTACCTTTAAGAAGGGATCTAGATTGGTCCAGAGTTTCATACCGACCTGATGATTTTGGTACAACCATTTGATTCGGTTTCTCTTGGGATAAAAGGTTTTCCAGATGATAGACAGATTTGTTAATTCACATTCTGGAAATGATTATAGAGAATTACTCGTACTTTTTTTTGCTCTTTTTCCAGTTTGACCAGAAAGAATTGATTGATTTATACGAACCATGAAACAAAAACAATCCATTGCTTTCCATTGGTAGCCCATTCTTTGGGAGTTCTGTAAGCAGCAAGGCGGCATTCTCCTGATGTTGTTAGTGCGTTGATGAAATCTTCATAACTTCCTTCCGCTGCATCACCATCCATCAAAAATGTGTCATGCCCGTCGTTTAACTTCACGATGATCCATGAATATTTTTGTTCCTTCTTCATGAGATTGTATTCGTCTTTTACTTTCTGATCCACGGTGACACCGATATCTTTGTTGATTTAAAGAGAAAGATGAGCAAATATATGAAAAGAAAAGACATGATTTGACATCAGCTGATTTACGTTTGGAGGGATTCAGATTTTTCAACAAAAGCATTAAAAAGGTACAGTACAGGATTGGTAACATTCCCAAACAGAAATGTTCACAGATTAACTTTCAGGGTATGAAGTTGGTGCTGGTAGAAACATACCGTTAAATTATTTCCGACAAAAATTTTGTATTTATCCATATTATTAGTAAAACAAAGACCGAAAACAGTTTTGATCTTATGCCAAGATCAAAACCATTCTTTATGTTTTATAAGAAAAATTGAGTCGGGTTTTCGCTACTTTCTCGTGACTCGTATGTCCGATTGAGGTCAAATGTTCACAGGTTTATTATTTCATGTACATGCTGGATCAGACAAAATGTGAGTGCTGTTCTGTGAACTTTACCAATTACATGTATGTATTATACCTTGATATAATCGTGACAAACAATCAGCTATCACACAGATTCAAACGGACCGTACCTTTAGATTCTCCTCCTGAGCTGTAAAGCCATTGATTTGATTGCAGTATTGATTTCTAAAATTACTCATGCATTCATTTGACATAAACTTGGAAGAAAACCAGACAAGAATTTATATTTCCCCTCTTACCTCCTCTTTCAAGAAGACTCAGCGTTTTCCTCAAAAGTTCTTCCAGGGAACTTTCATCTTGATCCTTGTTGTTTTGGTAACCACTCACGGCAACAGCAAGACACAGCAGGGACAGTAGAAGCAATGATCTCATGTTGTTCATGGTCAGAATCACACAGGACAAGTATATAATGCAAACTGCTCTTACTGTACTGTATACACTAATGCTGGTTGAAAAGTAAGGCCAGGTTTAACCAACTCCAAAAGTGATGCAAGTGTTCCTGCCAGAGAAGGGATGACATATGGCACTATTATTGCTGCTTATAATGCACATTATTTACACTGTATGATCATTATAACTACTATTATGCTTGCAAATGAATGCATTACAATTGGTTTACCTTAATGACATGAATAATCATGTCAAGAGCGTGCAATTGTAACTAGACTAGATGTCCGTTGAAAACAGAACATCAGGTTTTTCCAAATGTGATACAAAATAATGCAAAATGGTAAATGAAAACTGCTTTTACTGTTCCGTATAACTAATGCTGGTTAAATAGTTGATGCAAGTAGGCCTAGTATTCCTGCTATGAGATGAGATGAGATATGACGCTATGACTGCAACGTAGAGTGTGAATATGAGTGTGAATTTCGTGCAGTGTCATACAAGTGGTGTTCCCTAAACTGTGAAGAAGTTATTTCTATGCCCAAATATACCAGTGTTGGGGTGTGTGAACATCAAATGTTTGGTTTCCCCTATATACAGAAAGAAACATGCTGTACTGCAATTCAGTTTTGCAATTCATGCTGTTTAATGTACCTTGACTTTGGTTTATTGTGAAAGAGATTTCCCGTCTTTCATTTTTTGTCCCGCTCCGACAACACCGATAGAGGGGGGTATAATCAACGAACTCGCTGGCCTGCAGCCACTGGTACCTGTGCCGCCGCTGGTACGCGTGCCTGCTGTGAACATAATATCATATAGCCCAGGCGAAGAGTATAAATGAGAGAGTTGTGAGACCTATGAAACTCATGGATTGAAGAAATATGGCACTGGACCTCCTGCCTGGACTCTGGGCTTCCATTTATGACCATTTGACAGTGGGTCTATTTCAGCCGCTTTGATGAAGAGGGATGTTTGTTTTTTTAAATGGCTTCTTTGACTGGAGTGATCCATACCTTGTTTTAGGGGTGGTCAGCTGAGAATGAGTACATGTATCTAAAAAAAAAATTAATGGTCAACCCACCATAAAATGAAAAGAAAATGAAAGGTGACATGTTCATCATCATTTTCCTGTGCAAGTTCAGTGGTCAGTGGTGGACAGACTTCACCGCGCATTGTAATTGGCCAACGCGTTGCAAACTCTCGGGGCGCACTATTTGGCATAATGTAGTAATAAATATGTAGTACACCTACAAAAACAAGGCAAAATTCTTAGTGAGGGAAAAACCATAAAATTACCTCCATCTTTGGGCACAAATCATGCTGGTTATTGTTCTTTGTTTACCTTAAAAAAATTAAATTTTGTTTGCTCATAAAATAAGTTCTAAACAAACATTATTGTGAGTAGCTCCATTACATGGAATAGCCTATGGAAGTTGGTATATACCTAAACTCACTTAGGCCCACTCTACACGACATAGCGCTGTTTGTTCACCTAAATTAATCGGAGAAATAGTATTCATATTACACATAATCCCTTGGATTCATTAAAAAGGCCGACTACAAAAATGTTAAGAAAAGTTAATCCCAACAAAATAAATCGATAGCAAATTTGAAAAATGTGTAGGGAAGATGGTATTAAGGAACCTTATTTCACTCCGTATTCACTGACAGATTTCCATTTGTTTTCCTTCTAGTTTAACCGTTTTCGTCCCCACATCCATCTCCCATCTCGTCTATAACCTTATATATTTCGTGTTTGGCAGTTTTTATCTTCGAATTATTGTAGGATGCTGCGCCGTCAACAGTCCACACAGTGAATTACCAGTGACATTCTGTGATAGATGATGGAAAAGAAATATATGAAAGGCACACATTACTAACTGACCTTGTAATATTGTGCGTCTTAGATTCAACCGCTACCCCCACCCCCTATACCCCTACCCCACCGTCTTTCAAAACAAAACGACTGTGTTATCAAGAAGCATCAAGAATCAGCCCTGCCGTTCCGTCATGCGTGATGAGAAGTAATAACTTCAAAATGTATACATTTACCTTGCCCGTGCCCTCGGGGTATAAGAATCTATGCCTCCATCCCCAACTCAGTTACCGTGTTCGTCGGGGAGATTAAGCCGGGAAGAAGCGCTCAAATCCTCCCATGAAAATCCTTGGAAATTGGACGGCCGTGCGACGTACGTGTCCATGTGTTTGCTTTACTCCATCAAGTCTGACTCGGTGAGAACCTTAGAGCGACGGATCAGATGCGAACAATTTCATTCTTGAAATTGATTGATTGATATTGTTATTTAATTTTGGGCTTCAAGCTTGATCTAGGAGAACCCAGGCTGACGTTTCAGTGTTGCGCCGTACCACGTACTCCACTTGGCGAGGCGTGGCGTGGCGTGGCGTGGCGTGGCGTGGCGTGGCGTGCCGTGGCGTGCCGTGCCGTGCCGTGCCGTGCCGTGCCGTGCCGTGCCGTGCCGTGCCGTAGACCACCGCATCCTTGGAATACTGTATAACCTGCAACACAGTGACTCATCTCAGTCCAAAGGACGGCTAGAGTACACTGGCCAGAACGTCAAGATAATTCTCACCGGTTCAATTCATACACCAGAAAAACAGATTAACTTATAATCAATAATTCATTGAAAAATGATTGCAATTGTTTGATACATTCAAATGTGAAAACAGATTTATTCATAACCATGGGAGATTAAAGAGAACCATTATTTCAATTATAATACCAATATTAAAACAATTTAATGTGCATTAAAACAAATAGAAAATATACATGTGTTATATTAAGGCATACAATTGAGATATATTATTAAAAGGTTTGAAAGATGGGTAAAAACACGAAAGTAATAGCAATTATAGTAAATAAAAGATCCAAAATCTTTCAAAAGCTCAATTCAAACGTAATTCTAAACACCATTAATTATTCACAACACTGAAGACTGATAGAGAATATTGAAGAGCCCAAATAACTACTACACTAAACTTTCAATAACAAGGTCCAATCCGAGTTATAGTTCAGTTTGTTTGCTGCTCATTATTTGTTGTAGTCGTTGCTGAAAACTGCATGGAAACAATCAGAGATTGATATGCATATTTACGTACAGAGATCCATGAAATTGGAGGAATACTTTGACGAAAAAGTTATCAGTGGTAGTAGAACGGAAATTTCATCGTCTTTCCTGCGTCTACTCCTAGCGTAATCCGACCATAAGTTCTCAAAATACGTTAAGATAAACAACTTGATAATAATAATAATAATAATAATAAATAAAAGTAAATAAAAACCTTAAAGATAAAGTATCATACTAGGGTAGGAAACCAAAACAGAAATGTTCACAGATTTACGTATAACCTACAAGGTATGAAGATGATGCTGGTAGAAACATACAGTTAAAGTTTTTCCGCCTGAAATGGTGTATTTATCCAGAAATTAGCAAACCAGCGACCAAAAATCTTTTCGATCTTTTAAAAGATAAAAAATAAAAGAGAAAAGACTTAAGAAATGCTGTGGCTGTTTTTCACTGTTTTCTCAAAACGTGGGCACGGTATGGGACTGAAATTTTCACAGATGACTGTTACTGTATCTTCCTTGATATTGTTGCCTATGAACCTGTATTTTTTGTTGACAAAAACCACAGTACGATATTACCTTTAAGTGTGAATTTTACGTTCAGCACCTTTGGCAATTGCCTGATAAATACCCAAAATATTAAAGACAAAAATGATCATTCGTTTTTCCGTTTTTCTAAGTTAAAGAAGAATTCCATAAACTGCAAACCCCAGAATTGTACGGCTCTCCGTTCTCAGGATAAAAGTAACTTGTGGTCATTTCCCCTCGTTAAAGTCTGATGTGTGGAATTGCTGTTTCCATTATGCTTAACCCATCTGTTCTCCATCCTCTGTTGATGTGAGCTAAACCTCCGTAGTTTGACTGAAATATTGTCATTGGCAGTAGAATCTTGTCTACATCTTGTTTTGTGAAGGTTCTGTTCAGTATTTGGAACTGGGAGGTTCCATAGGTTTCTCCACCTGAAGATACGACGATAGATCCATCACCATAGGAGTGCCATACAGCGCTTGTTTCTCCTCATTTGACAGAATCGGACCGCCATCATACGCCGTCTCCCAACCAGGTTGAGGATGATTCCCGGGCCCGCTGAACGCTTTATCAATAGACATGAGCAGATTGGCACCGACTGTTTCAAACCTTGGTCCATGGTACTCCTTGAAATACAAGCCCTCATAAAACCTTCTCTTGGACTCTGGGCAGCCTATGAAAAGTCGTCTGATGTCCAGTTTCAAAGAACCATATCTCTGTGCGAAATGCATCATTTTCCTGCTGTATCCCATAGCTTGCATGGATTTCTCCATGCATAACGACTCACAGAACGCACTCTTGGGCGTGTCAGGTTTGGTTACTGGTACCAAGCGAACGTGCCCGATGACTTTATCTGGGACATTCTCTCCATGTTGGATAAGAATCAAAGAGCAAGGTGGTCCGGTTATCTCTTCGATAGCGAGTCGATGCAATCTATCCGCTCTACAATGCGGCCATGTGCTTTTTAAAAGGCTTATGCACGAATCGAGTAGATCCAGTCGAGAATTCATGGAACACAGTGAAATGGTCGCCATATTGAGCAATGACTATTGTTGCAAGGGTTCGTAGTCACGTTTGTTCAACATATGACTTGAAGGCCTTGTTTTGTTTGTATGGCTGAATATGATCATTCGACCGAATACCTGTTAGACCGTCAGCCCAGTGCCTTTAGGGTTGATGAGCGAGGTCGCAATGTTTGAGGGTTGGATCATTTAGGGGGGGTACCTTAGTATGAACAGAAATGGTTGTCTGCCGAGTACTCCCTGATGTGGGTAGGCAGGGGACCCCTACAAGGGGGATAAAAATGGGTCAATGGGAACGGTACCAATTCATGTTGCCACTTTCATGTCCGTATTGGTGAACGAAAAACAAAAACGCGAACGGCAGACATTTTGGCCATTGTTCTAGTCCCGCCAGACCGCCCGCAAGGACCTAATCTATTTTTGACCCATTTTTAGCCTCCTTGTACGGGTTCCCCTGGCTATCCACAACAGGGAGTACTCGGCAGACAACCATTTCTGTTCATACTAAGGTCCTTCCACATGATCCAACCCTCAATGATCATATTCAGCCATACAAACAAAGCAAGGCCTTCGGGTCACCTGTTGAACAAACGTGACTACGATCCCTTGCAACAATAGTCATTGCTCAATTTCCTTGAATTCTCGACTGGATCACAACTGTCTGGCCCTGGGCTGACGGTATATTATTACTAAAACGGTAGTAGAACTCTGTCAGTTTGCAGGCTGTGTATTTTTCACCTACTGGGGGCGCTCTATTGACACCATCTTTGAGGTTGGACACAGCATTATCATGCCCCAAACTGAGTCAAACATCTGAATAATGTAGAGTTTAATAATTACATTTTCTTGTGGTTGAATGTATTTTATTGATTTTAATCAACTGTAATTCACAAATGAATGTAATTATCTTAACATGTTCATGGGTTTGTTGCAGGCTTAATATGGCGTCAGATAGACCTATTGCGCCCTCACGAGTCTAGTGAAGTCCAATATGAACGTATTAATGACCGAAACGACCTCATATTTTGTGTGTGTGTGTGATGTCCAAGTAAAGCAGGTTACTGGTAATCTGGATATGGCAGAGGGCAGAGCTTTATATGTAGACACATTGCCGGAACTTAGAGCTGTTAGCGTATCACCTGAAACCAGTCTTAGTGTATAATTATATGGGAACTTAGGGAGACATTCCCATAGGGTCGTGCACACATTTTATTTACCTATTTCTAAACATCCTCCAAACCATGAATTTGAAATTGACATGTGTTCATATTGAGAACATTCTCTGTCTTCTATTAAAATATGTCTTTAAAAGGTAGTTGGTACATTAGGGAGAAATCGAAAAGTCTCCCTAAGTCCCGATGTCTCCCTCTTGTCGTATTTTAGAAGCTAGCGTGTACGGTACGGAGACATTCATATAATGTCTTGCGAATGTAAAGATTTCAAACAGCTTTGAGGATTGATTGCACTATATCTTGTCCGAGAATTGAAAAGGGCCATCCACTCATACCATGAATTGGATTGGTATAAACAAAAATCCTGTGCCATTCATAATTACCATTGGGAGCAGTGATGTGTATACCGTTAATGGTATAATACATGATTGGCAAAGGTCACAGAGCAGCTCTCACACTTTATCTGATTCAACATGTACATAAAATAATAAATCCTCAATCGGACAACTGAGTCACTGGAAAATAGCGAAAACTAAATTTTTCTTATATAATGGTTTTGATCTTACCCCGAGATCAAAACTGTTTTCGGTCTTTGTTTTACTAATTTCTGGGTAAATACGCCATTTCAGGCGGAAATATTTTAACGGTATAATTCTACCAGCACCATCTTCATACCCTGAAAGTTATACGCAAATCTGTGAACATTTCTGTTTGGGTATGTTACCAATCCCTGTACTGTACCTTTAAATGAAAATGATATTATCAACATAAAGCTAGAGCTCAAAATAGGATGTACAGTATTACCTTCTGATGTGCAGTGATGTCTCGGTATTTTATTTAAACTGTATCACTGTCTGTTGATATAACCTGACTATGTTGGCAGGGCTATGCAGCCACATATTATCCAAATGATAAAAAATTATCCGTTTCAACCCATTTTGCCTGCGGGTGATGAGATATGTGCTTTAAGGATTTGTGATTCTAACGTGCGTTACGTTGACGAGTAATCCTTGGTGATAGAGAATTGTACAGTCGGATGCCATAAAATCATTTAAAGATAGATTTCGTCGTGGTTTTTTCCCTGAATGTGAGGATTATAAAACATACATTTCTGCATTGATATTTGTATTTTCTTTTGTCCTAAAGCTCTGTCAGAGAGAGAGAGGCAGTTGTTCGGACGCAGGTCGGACGCGGGTCGGACGTGGATCGGATGTAGGTCGGACGGTGCGACCGACTCTTTCCGGTCGTTCGGGCACCCCGTCCGATGATCGTTCGGATATGGATTAAAATGAACACCGTCGGTTACAATCAGTGATCTGTACCATAGATGGTAGAGATCATTGGTTACAATACACGACAACTTGGTATTAAACCCTATTCATCTACGTGTAATATAAACATTATACAGTGTGACTTACTAGTGACATTAGTATCGTCGTGTTGTGTGTTTGAATAGAAGGTGACGTGCACTCTGAGATGGCCATCAGTTTGATTTGGTTATGATGTGCACTTTCAGCAAGGCTTTGTCACCTTGAAATATTACCAAATTGCAATATGCACTGTCCGTTATGTTCCCTACAGTCCATGCTGTGTAGGCTTGATCGGCATACTGACGGATGCCCACATCCCTGATGCGACATTACAATCTTCCGTTAATCACACACTGTTATTAAAGGTATCATACTTTGGTAAAAATGTTCCTCCTGAAATGGTGTATTTATCCAGAAATTATAGTAAAACAACGACCGAAAACCTTTTTGAACTTTAAAAGATCATCAAAAATAACGGTGAAAAGAAAGGTGGGCACCGTATGGGACTGAACATTTTCACAGATGACTGTTACTGTATCTTCCTTGATATTTTTGCCTATGAATCTGCATTTCTTTGACAAAATCCAAAGTATGATATTACCTTTAATAGAATGTCAGATCCTGACGGCTCTTGACTATGGACTGGATCAACTCGCTGAGATGCAAGCCATGTTTCTCTTTCTTCTTTACTCTTCTTCTTTGAGTAAATACCTGGTGCCCCGTGACCATCGTGTACTTAGCTCATTGGCCACGTAGGGCCCATGCCATGAGATTGTGATATCAATTATGTGCTGTCAGCTAGCCCGAACGGTCGCATCCCTTTCCATGGCTTGCCGGTGGGGGCCTAAGCTTCCCTCGTTAACTGCCTGTCAGGCCAGGTCCACCTGCAGGGAAACGACTTCTCTCCAACCTCCACAGCTCCTTAACCACTCCCAGAAATCACTAACGCTTATAATACCTATGGGTCATCTTAGGGATGACACGACGCTTCACGCATGGTTTGGGGTCCACTCATTGAAATGGTTGATCACCTTGTATCGACAATATCGAAGTAAAAAGTCACAGGTCTTAATTTAATTGATTAACATCAATACATCAATGTACGTTTCCTTAAACATTTTCCCAAATCCTCCAATTTGAGTATGATTTCACTTACACCCTATGGGGTTAGGGCTACAAAGTCCCTCTTAAATGTGGCAGATATGGTATCCTATGTTCTTGAATGTAGGTCATTCAGTCGAGTCGCCGTGCGCTTTCAAAAAAAATAGCAGATATTACCCATCCAACCTCCAAAACAGACAACAACTTGAAAACTGCTGACGACAAGTGAATTCCTCTCCCCAGGGGGGAGAAAAATTAGAATGTCATCCCGGGCCATCAGTTGTATAACTTCCGGTGCGTGAGTCGCATTTCATCAGGTCGGATTCATACCGTGGACTCGCTTTTGTTTTTAAAGGCATAGTACGCCATTGATTAAATCGGTTATTCTGGCGGAAGGGAGCATTCATTTCATGTATTTCGTGTTCAAGATGCAAACCCGAACACATACCTGTGAAGGTTTTACAGAAATCGGTGCTGATGTTATCTTCAAAACAGCGGTTTCTATTTTTAAAGGTGAACCAGTGCGCATTGCTAAAGACAGTGTTTAATTTAGCTGATGTGTTTTGAAGATATTCAGATGCACTTTTTTCTCAATGATGGTAGCAATTCAAATCACATTTACAACGTTGTTGTTTTTAAACTTTACCAATTTTGAACCATACTATCCTTACGGTTTAATCTAAATGTTTCGGAATGACAGTAGGTATGAGACTTTTTTTAACTGTTTTATAATTGCCCAGCGCATGACAAATCGGTGCAGTTGATTTAAGTATAAGCGTAATTGATGGATGGGGATACGTAAGGCCGTATATGTATCACGTGACGCGTTGACAGGGTTCTGTCGAAATGACACTTTTAAAGTGCTGTGTCCCTGACGCCATTCTGGACTTTTATGTAATTTTTTTTCCAGAATCTTTGTGGTAGATGACGAAAGAAGTAAAATGGGGACGGGTTCTTTCTACTCTTGAACCTGCATTGTAGCTTGACTTTATTGGGGTGGGATGGGGACTGCTGTTAGTCTGGTACCCTGCCCAAAGATTCCCTGACGACTCTTAGGCCGTGTCCCGATTTTCTGGCTGCGCATGTACAAATTACGCATGTACTTAAGGCAGCCACTCTATAGACTCTATAGACTTGTGTGTTATTTGCGGTCACAGCCAGAGAATTGGGACACGGCCTTATTCAAACTCTTAGAATTGACAGACAATAGTCGGAAATTCTTTGTCTAGGAATCAGACTAGACAGTACTGTTACAGTGCCACCAAGAGTCCACAAAGCGCAAGGCCGATTGTCTGCTGCCACCACTCGTCTGTTTTCGCAGCACACGAGCCTCTTATGGCAGAAAAGGTCGGGTACGGTCAGTGCATTTTCCCCGTGTGTCAAGTGCACTTCGGCTGCTGGCTGTGTCCATATCCCCTGGCCCAACCATCCCCAGAGGTTTGGGGTTTTACAGGGATCCAACCGGGAATTATAACCAACTCAAAAATTACTTGTGACGTTAATGTATAGAAGATAGCTTGTAGGCAAAACACACAAGAAATTCTTGCTACAATATACTGAATGTTGGAAAGCACAATACACATGTATTTGGAAAGGATCTTCATCCTAGTCTATGGTGTATTATCAGATGCCATGAAAATTATTTGCCTTAAGTATTACAAATGGTCACATTTTATTTCAGGATTCTTTCACAGTATGTTAAAATTAAAGGTTTTTTTCACATACTCTCTCTTAAACTGTATTGTCATACACACTTGTAATGGGATTACATGAACAAAAAATAATGCACTTTAACATTTAAAAAATATTGCAGCGGCCCTGACTGGCCTCTGTATTAAAGGTATTATAATCATACTTTGGTTTTTGTCAAAGAAATACAGATTTATGGGCAAAAATACCAAGAAAGATACAGTAAGTCATCTGTAAAATTTTTAGTCCCATACGGTGCCAACAATTGAAAAAAAAAACAGTTCACCGTTATTTTTTTATCTTTAAAAGTTCAAAATTGTTTTTGGTCATTGGTTTTACTCTTTTCGGGATATTATACAGCATTTCAGGCAGAAAATTGTTGAACAGTATGTTTCTACCATCACCATCTTTACACCCTGTAAGTTTTAGGTAAATCTGTGAAGATTTCTGTTTCGGTATGCTACCGAAGTATAATACTACCTTTAAGGTACATCAAGCTCGTATCATCAATGTTTGTTCAAGCCAGTGCGCATTTGTACAATCCAGTTCGATGTGGACATTTTTGGGTCAATTTTCGATGCTGTGTTCGTCATAGCGTTATAAGCCAAGATCCGGGAGCTGCATGGTTTGCGTTTGTTTAAGCGCTCGACTGGAAATGTCAGCATCTCTTGCAGGCGCTTATCGTATAGGCCTACCGTATTATGCGATTAAAGGGGGTTAGCATAGAAAGCACGCACCGGTGATGCTGACAGGAAAAAAGGTAAAAGATTGCCAGCACCAAATTGAAACTTGGTTTCAGTATCACACAGAATAACAATTAGCCAGTGCTTTCGATCGGAGAAGTGTTCCTTCATCTAATGTCATTGTGGAGATTTTAATTGTAAAAGTGAGATACCAGACTGTAATGAATAGGAGAGGAGTATAGTCTTGGTCATACAACATTTAATGGATTTTTTGTTTTACTTTATAAAGAGGCGACTTCCGATCTCATTGAGATAATCTTATCTATTTCACTATTATAAGAAAGGTGATGGATTAATGCAGATTGCCTCAACCGTTATCATGTGGAGATTGAGGTTAGTAGAATCCAATAATGTAGTGCGGTATAATGATTAAGTCTATAAACGTATGAGAATATGTGATTGAGTACCACATTTAATTCAACAATGCATGGCCCGATTTCAAGCCAATTTGATGGTTAAAGGTACAGTACAGGCTTGGTAACATGAAAGATTTACATATAACTTTCAGGGTATGAAGATGGTGCTGGAAGAAATATAACGTTAAAATATTTCCGCCTGAAATGGTGTATTCATCCAGACATTGCTAAAACAAAGACCAAAAACAGTTTTGATCTCGGGGTAAAATCAAAACCACTCTTTATGTTTTATATTTTAAAAAATTTAGTCAGATTTTCGCTATTTTCTCGTGACTCAGATGTCTGATTGAGCTCAAATGGTCACATCTTTATAATTTCATTCGCACATTGGATCAGCCAAAGTGTACGTGCTGCTCTGTGACCTTAACCAATCATGTACCTTTAAAATTAGATTTTAATTTTAAAGTTAGACGTTTCCATTTGATACCATGGCCGAAATGTAATGACAAGCACAATGATTTTTCTTCTGATTAAAATAAGGAAACCATCGCCCAAACATGCAATCCAGGTTTACATACGAACCATTCAATTAGCTTGCATTAAACTCGGCTGGCACTGAGCATTTTATACCTTATAGAGCCGAGCTTAATAGGCTGAGAAGAGAAAGTGCAGGAATTCCGTGTGACCAACTTTCAGCGTGTTCCCTTGGCCTTGCCCTCGGGTTGAAACCGGGCTGGATTTGCAAGGCGAGCCGCTTGGTTTCCGGCCGTGTCTCCCCGTACGGCGCCCTGGGGCAATCATGTGAGCGAGCCGTCTCTTCCGGCTACTCTGCGAGAAACGGGCTGAAGGTTCCGTTGTCGGTTTGGTATAAATTGCTCCAGCTCCTGGATCACGAGTGGCCGCGTTTTGTTTCCAACCTCGCCCCAAAATGAGGCAACTACCTAGATTAATCTAAGATTGTTTTCCTCGGGGGTCCTCCGTATGGATTGCAGTATACTTGCACATCTCATGACTGCTCTTATTAAGCAATTACAAACGGATTAAGCTTTACAATTGAAGATTCTAAGCAATGTCAATTTCTATCAGTTTGGAGATGCACAAGTTGATAGAATCAATTACTGGAAATCCTTTGCCCTTGCATGTATGCAGTACAAGCCAAGGTGAAATGGCTGTAGGGTATGGCTTGTTTAACTTGAAGGTTGTATATAAACATGATTATTATATGATAGTGGTTTAACCAATCAAACACCATTAAAAAAAAACCGCACCAGCAAAATGTTCTACTCATTCGTCACTCGTGTCATCATGTGGAAAATTAAAATGAAAAGGCCATTTTACTTTAAAGGTATAATACATGATTGGTAAAGGTCACAGTCACAGAACAGCACTCACACTTTGCAAGATCTAGCATGTACATTATAATAATAACACCTGTGAAAATTTGAGTTCAATCGGACATCAGATCGAGTCACGACAAAATAGTGAAAACACCCGACTCAATTTGTCTTATAAAACATAAAGAATGGTTTTGATCTTACCGCGAGATCAAAACTGTTTTCGATCTTTGTTTGACTCATTTCTGGATAAATACACCATCTCAGGCGAAAATATGTTAATGGTATGTTTCTACCAGTACCATCTTCATATCCTAAAATGTAAACGTAAATCTGTGAACATTACTGATTGGGTAGGCCATATCTATCTTTAACAACGATTTTACGCTTATTACATGGGGCTTAGAACAGTCAAATCTAACAAGACGTACGTTTAACGTAAAAGAAAAATCATTCTTCTCTCTCAAGAGATAGATAATACATTTAAGACCCAAAATAATATTATTAAAACTTATCAATTAAGTCTTATGTAAATATGTGAATTTATTTCCCATTCGTATAGGCCTGCAAGTGTTGTGAGTAGCTTAATACAGTGAGTGTCTCCACGGGCATTTTGACAACCACCTTTTTTCCGTAGCTAAGACGTGCGTAGCATAATGCACACAGTCATATTCATATTCTGAGAGCGTATGATAGTTCAAATCGTCAGGCGTTCCCAATACAGCGCTTGAGGTCATTTTCATACTGGGGGATTTTCACTAGTGTATTTTCTCACACAAGTGAGCTAGCTGTCTTCACTTCAACGCCTGTTTCAATACCCCTGGCTGCTTCTTCTACATCTTCTTCTTCTTTTAAGAATGAGACTCCTTAGAGGGGGCCGTGACGAGTGTTTGTCTTCACTTTCCCTCCGGGAAAATGGGATTTTAATGCGTTTCTAAAGTGATATTGGATAATGGAATTTCTGATCTCTTAGTGATGAGCGCGTACTGATTTTTTTTTTACATCCATCGTCTAAATGGCGCCCTCTATAATGTTACTCGAAGTTGGTGGCGCACTTTCTTACTCTTGATCGAGAATTCTACAAATTAATTCGTTCAATCATAATACATTGCAATTTCATTGTACTTTTGACAAAGTTGGATTATTATTTTCGGTCGGACACAGAATTAACACGAAAAATCAAACTTCTCGGAAAAATACTTTAACTAATTTTTTTTTTTATCTTGCCAAGAAAATACATGTAGGCCTATATGAAATTGATGAAAATTGAATAAGTTGTTCCATAATGCTAATTTCATGTCAATCAGGCTCTTACCATTAAAGGTAATATCATATTTTGCTTTTTGTCAATGAAATGCAGATTTATGAGCAGAAGTATCAAGAAAGATACATTAACACTCATCTGTGAAATTACCAGTCCCATATGGTGCCCACTTTTTGATAAAACAGTGAACAAAATGTGAACAAAATCTGTTCTCATTTATTTTTGATCTTTAAAAGATCAAAAATGTTGGTCAATGGTTTTACTCTTTTCTGAATAAATATAGCATTTCAGGCAGAAAACTTTAAATGGATTTTTTGGCAGATTTGAATTTCTCAAACTAAATACCAAACAAGATAACAACAAGATATGAGAGTTGAACATTATAAAGACATGAGTTTTTTATTTCATTATTTTTCATTTCATTTCGGGAGAAAGACATTTTTCTTGAGTTCCAATCAAAGTTGATTTCTCAGCTGCAACGTACGTTCAACATGCTCCTCTTCCCTCCACAAACTACTAATCATAATCTAAGTATTACATGTACTATTAAAATGAACTGAATTGCCAAGACTTGTAGTCCCCCAATAACCAGTTACTTTAAACTGAATACAATCCCTAGGACGTCTACAAAACGAGGCTGGAGAATAGGCTTGGGATTTATTTTGCTATACCGCCATTATGTGTCCGAAATGAAATGAAGGGCTTGAGATACATGGCGAAGCTGGAGCCTTTCTTCTGCTTCGTCATGTGGCCCAATCCCTTCATTTCGTTTTATAGGCCTCGAATGGCGGTGGCAAGTTCCAAGCCTAGCCTTAAGCCTGGTTTCGTAAAGGTCCCTAGTCCACTCTGTGCTGGTTAAGTCCAAAGCGCCCTCTACTGAATAATCTGCATTAAACCTTGATGAAATGTATTTTGGCTTTAAGTGTATTTTAATTAAAATTGTAATTAACCAGTAACCAGTGCCAAATGCCCGATAATCAGTTTATATGCTGCAGATGCATTGAACTTTCCTGGAGGGAAATAATCTACAGCATCTTTTAAATTAAGTCGGGAAAAAGTTGTTATCCAGACAAACCTTATGAATTTAACAAATTAAAACAAACATTTCTCTTTGATGTATATAAACATTTACTGTGATTTAGACTTCAGGTCAAGTCCAAAAAAGAAAAGATTAATTGGCCACATGATGTACAGCAACTTGATCCAAAGACTAGTTTAGTTTCGTCTTCAGTATAGGGTTTCACAGGGCCTTTCTCAAAGCTCAACTCCAGCTCAGGCTCCGGCTCCGGCTTCATTTCGTAAATCCATTCCCAAAATTACGGGTATCAAAATAGAGGCTTTTAATTGGCTGCGGTTCAGAAGTAGATTCTCTGGTTTGAAAAGGAGAACAGAGCCTCAGCTTCAATGAAAAAAAAAACCACAACCTACATTTTCAGCATATGGATGACAGAGACGAAGCCGGAGCCAAGCTTTGAGAAAGGCTCATGGATTATTTGGCACAGGATGGACGGTCCACCACAGTCACACTTATTGCCAATCAAGATCACTCACTTTATACGGAGCTCAATTTGTGACATGCACAAACAGCTCATCATAAAAATATAAAATATTTGTTTATATTATGTACACTTCTGCAAGCTTTACATATATAATATTCACATACGTACTCCAAGGGACCTATTTCATAGGCTCAAATTTACCGGCAAAAATAAAATAATCTCATTTGAGATTTCTAATTGATTAAGCAAATCGAGAAACCTTAAGCATTTTTTTGTTGCCACTGAACAAAATTTCAGCAAAATAATTTACCCATCCCTTATCTGACTCACTAATTTCTATCGTGACATCCATCTCAAATAATATTTAAAGTCGTTAAGCGAAAGACATTTGTTTATTTTGTAAGTGAAAGCGCTTTCAAACCGCAACATTAACCATCGTCTAACTCAATGTAGATCCTATCTTCCACAAAATGATCTGCCAATAAAACGATACCACTAAAACCAAATAGCTGAACATGATCAGATAAGATTATAAATACGACTACAAATCTCTTAAAATTGTCACAAACAACCTCTAGATAATGTCGACATTTTAAAATCTGCATGCACTGTCTCAAGGTCACAGGATAATCTTTGATATATTGTAAATAGTTAAAGACTGTGTAGAACAAAGCATGCAATTCATATATACATCATGCGATCATTTGATGAAATAATTTCATATTGAATACAGATATTCTAGTAGCAGTTTTCCCTTGAAGCTGTTTCAGTTTTGGAATGAGGGTTAACCCATACCCACTATGGGATGAGGGTTAACCCATACCCACTATGGGATGAGGGTTAACCCATACCCACTATGGGATGAGGGTTAACCCATACCCACTATGGGATGAGGGTTAACCCATACCCACTATGGGATGAGGGTTAACCCATACCCACTATGGGATGAGGGTTAACCCATACCCACTATATGGAATAAGAGTTTCACCATACCCACTATGGGATGAGGGTTTCCCCATAAACACTACGAGATAAGGGTTTCCCCATACCCACTATGGGATAAGGGATTCCGATACCCACTATAGGATAAGGGTTTCCCAAAAGCCACTATGGGATAAGGGTTTCCCCATAAACACTATGTGATAAGGGTTTCCTCATAAACACTATGGGATGAGCGTTTTCCCATACCCACTATGGGATAAGGGTTTACCCATACCCACTACGGATAAGGGATTCCCATACCCACTATAGGATAAGGGTTTCCCAAAAGCCACTATGGGATAAGGGTTTCCCCATAAACACTATGGGATGAGGGTTTTCCCATACCTATAGAAGGATTTTCATTATGGGATAGGGGGTTATCCAAGACCAGTTTGTTGTCAAGTTCCTAAAGTTAGTTTACTTAGTTGCTTACTTACTTTTTGGGCAAAGTTACCGAGGCGCTGGGTACTGTACCCATTTTAAGTCCAGTACGGACGTCTCGGGAAGTCTTCCTCTCAGTTACTTTTCCCAAACCGGGCGGGTTTTTCTACCGGCCAACTTCTGCCCAGGAAGAATTCTCGAGACACTTTTCCTGAGACAAATAGTCCAGTGCGGACAGTGCGAGTCGGGTACCCTCATGAGCCTAGTATTGACAGCTCGGTAATTCTTCCGCTCGTGCACGGTTAAGTTACCCGAGTGGAAAGTCCAAGTGCGGACACCAGTAATATTTGTCCATTTTTCAGTTACCCATTGGCTCGGTGAATCCCCCGGGAAAAAAAGTCCAATGCGGACAGGCCTTTAGACTGTGTCACTCTTGGTATTTTTGGACATTGGTAAACACTGTGTGTATATTCTCTGGTCATTTCAGCAGTCTCACTATGTGCTTCACGACAGATTGATGTTTCTTCAAAATAATGGCAAAGCCCTATGCTACATCATTTGATGACAATACTGGAAACTAATATTGGAAACATTTCAGAATGTTGATCAATCTACTATTTTTGATACGTGTTGAGTGGAAAAGAATTATGCGGTACTGGCCCAGAGCAAGAGTTGATGGCTCTGTTGAAAGTATACTCTTAGTCTTACCCTTAAGCCTGTGGCAGAATGGCTACACAGCATTCTACATTGTCTGGTAGACTGGTACTGACTCAAGCTGGTAACCATACATTCGTGTGTAATGTAAACCCAACAACTGGCAATTAGGACATAGCTTCACCTACCCCTACCCACAAATGAACACTCTTTACAAATTGCGAACTCTGAAGTATTTACCGAGTAGACCATGAGTAACTTGCTCAGTGATTCTGAACTCACAATCCAGGAGGCAAACCCAAAATGTGACTCCAGTTTCTTTGTCAAAGAAATAGCCTGCATCCTTTGTGTGGAAGTGACTCTGTCTGCTAGACTATTGTACTAGTATCAGTCAGGGTACCAGACTGACTGGTAAAGCTTTACGAGATTGACGAAGTGGCATGCTGGAGTTTCAAGTTTGTGTGTCAAACTTACATGTATCTTGATTCGCTGACTACGAACATTGCTAGAATCACATTCTAAACTTCAGACTTGAGGATGGCAGTGTGGATCCTGGCACTGAATACACGGGTTTACACTTCCAAAAGTGCGCATGCGTGATAGTGCCTCGTTTCGAAGTCGCGATAAAAACCGCAGAAGTGTAAACACGTGTATTGTCTTCGACAATGGACGGGCTTACACTTCGAAAAGTGCGCATGCGTAGAAGTGCCTCGTTTTGAAGTTGCGATAAAATCCAAGATGGCCTCCGAAGTGTAAACCCGTGTATGGCTACATCATCCATAGACTTGTCTAGTCCCATCAGTGCCGTAGTCCTGCCATCACATTGCTTCTGCATCCACACTCAAAGATGGGGAATCCATCCTTTTTCCCTAATGTTGCTTTGTCAAGGATTGAAGCCTCGATAAATAGACTTGTTCAAGTCTATCTCAGTGTTTAGTCTTGGTCCTGCCTTGTGGGTGCCTAGCACCCAGTGGTGAGGGTGCCATGGAGACTCTACTGAGCGGGTTATGGACGGCTCTCTGCTTCAGCATGGTCCAGTCAAAGGTGCAGTCGTACTGGTGGTTCAGCTTGCGGAATAGAACCCGGTACAGCTGACGGAGGTACATGTAGTTTGGCGCTTCGTCGAATCCCAGATCTCTACAGTAGCGAAGATAATGGGTGAATTCCTCTGGAAAGCCCTGGACACAAAGCAGACAAACACACAGTTGTGAATTACTAAGAACTCTTTACCGGCATCGTGGAACATTCAATAAGCCTGATATTGAAATTGCTATCAATGTGAACAATCTTTTGCTGTCTCATTTACGAAATTTTCATTTTACACAATATTAAATTACTTTAATAGGCATCTTTCTCAAAAGCTTTTAGCCTTTCCAGGAGATTCTGTTAAGCCATACAATTCTGTGATGGGCTGTGGCTTAGTGGTCTAGCATGTTGTACTGATCAAGATCTTGTGGTCAATCTACAAATTGTGGGTTCGAATCCAGCCATGGGTTAATGGTGCTTCCGCCCGCCCTTGCCCTCTTCACCCAGGTGTAAATGGGTACCTGTGAGGGTAGATACCGCGAATTTAAGAGCAACCCGCTCTTAGAGTCAATTTTCGAACCCTGGGGTTTAAACTTGGTCAGAGAATCTTAACATGGGACAAGACCTCAGACTCAGATCTTCACTAGCTTCTTTTAATCAAGCTCTGCAAGGTGTTTGAGGAGAGACTGGAGGAGGGACAGGGACAGGGGTGAGAGGGGTTGCTAGGACGGGAGGAGAGCTTCATTTTACCTGGCACAGGATCTCCGGGGGTGTAGACAGCTTCTTCTCACTGATCTTCTCATATTTTTGCTTCTTGTTGACAGCGTGGAGGCCCTGCCAGGGTAGGGAGGCCCGATTCAGATACATCAAGACGTAGCCCAGGGATTCCAGGTCATCTCGACGACTACAGGTAAGCAAAAGGAATAACTGTCAGTTCTCTTCACTGTCCTAGCCCTCCTAAATCACAACCAAATTCAAGCTTGCAGATTTGTGTGAAATCGAGTATGGAGAAACACTCTTTTGTAGATGCACATTGCAATCTTACTGTAAATGCAATTTTACCATGGTGACTGTCTCTCAGCCTATTCTGCTTTGCTCTGTTGATGTAAACCAATTTCTCTTTAAGAATTCGGAGAATGATTGATGGTAGAAAAACATTAATGAATTACTTGTGGTGATAATGGTTTGTGCATGCCGGTTTTACTAGACTGACCAGCCGCTGAGAGCAAATATCTGCCATAACATTGATCCACCAACTCTAGGCTTAGTCTGATTTGATAGGCCAGACACGATTTTCTTGTATTTTGTTTCGATTTTGTACATGAGATTTGAGAAACACAATTCTGCGCGGCGCCTGTGACGTACCTCTGCTCAATTCCCAGATGAGCATTGATGCTGGCGTATCTTGCTGTCCCAGTCAGGTTCTTGTGCTCTCTGTAGGGAATGTGCTGCCGCGTTTTGCCGTCCCGGTATTTCTTGGCAAGACCAAAATCTATCAGAAACACCTGTGGAATGACAAAGAACTTTCAGAAAAATCCCTGTCATAAGTATCACACCTACCTAGTACTAAGACTGACATTAAGTAGGAATTGATCCGAGTGTGATGGCACAATTTCAATCACTTTGACGACACCACCATTTCAAGATCAGTTGATCTTGAAATGGTGATCAACTTAGAAGAGGATTGACACTAAGCAAGCTGTTTAAGAAACCTGTTGTTGTTTTCTCATTTGCTTGTTTGATTATTTTCCTCATGTTGTTGGTTGAACGGTCCGACTTTTGTCTCTTATTGTGTATTGGCATCTATTTGCACACAGCTGAGGGCATCTAAAGGTAGATTGTGGAATTAATGTCTGACAAGATGACAGAATTTTTCTGGGTTCAGAAGGCCTTATAAATGACTCCACTATGCCACCAACCTGCACTGCCACAGTGCCCCATAGTTAATATTTGACATCCTCGATCATCTTGACCCTGGATTCATTTACCTGATTACAATTTTTCCCGATGCCCATCAAGAAATTGTCCGGCTTGATGTCCCTGTGAATGAAATTCCTGTTGTGGACATATTCTATCCGACTTATCGTCTGCACAGAGGAAATAGGAAGACGAAAAATTGAAGCATGTTAATTTGTTATAGGGATAGGCAAGGTGAAATGCATTGTATTCAAACACATGACTACATTTCAATTTAAAATGGTTAGGATGACGGTGGGTAGTGGATGTATAATTACAAGAAAGGAATGAATTCAATTTAATCTAATCATCAAATAACCACTAGGGAAACTGAATACTGGATTCAAATTTAAATGTTTAATACCTGATTGGTAAAGGTCACAGAACAGCACTCACACTTTGTATGATCAAACATGTACATCAAATAATAAACCTGTGCAAATTTGAGCTCAATCAGACATTTGAGTCCTGAGAAAATAGCGAAAACCTGACTCAATTTTTCTTATAAAACATAAAGAATGGTTTGATCTTAGCCCGAGATTAAAACTGTTTTCGGTCGATGTTTTACTATTTTTTGAATAAATACAACCATTTCCGGCGGAAAATATTTTAACGGTATGTTTCTACCAGCATCATCTTCATACCATGTAAGTTATACGTAAATCTGTGAACATTTCTGTTTGGGTATGTTTCTAATCAAGTACTGTACCTTTAAGTAATTGAAATGTTACCCCTCAAAAAAAAAAAGGCTGTTCAGAGTTGGATTCGAACCCAATCCAGATCCAGGCAAACAATGGCAAAACGGCATAATAATTCATTCATGTTTCATTCAAGACATTAAAAAACAAATGCAATGTCGTGAACAAACCTGATCAGCGAGCATGAGTACTGTCTTCATGGTGAACCTCCTACTGCAGAACATGAAGAGGTCCTCGATGCTGGGGCCTAGAAGCTCCATCACCAGCACATTGTAGGCCTTCTCCTGGCCAAACCATCTGAAGACGAGAAGACACCATTCAAAAGCATTATATTCAGATGCCTGCCTTGCAGGTCTCAGGTTCGAATCCAGCCAAAATTGTCCAAAATCTCATAAATGAACAGTGAGAGAGACATCTGATGTCAAAAAAATGTATACTGATAGGGCTGGATAGCTCAGTTGGAAGTGCGCCAGTACAGTATTCCGGGGTCGCTGGTTCGAATCCCGCTCCAGTCAAGTTTTCTTTATTCGCTTTTAACTCAAAATGCAACTGATTAGACCCCAGTGGGATGAACAAAACACGCTTGAATTATCTTCATTTAACCAAAGCCAGCTGACAGTTTTCCTTGATGAGTCAGTAGGCCTACATCATGATACAGCGGAAAGAATTATAAGACACAATGTCTTGGATTTTACCTTATTCTAGGGATTCCCACGCCCCCCTGTAGAATCTTGTAGAGTTTGCTCTCGTACAGCAGCTGGGGATGCCTAGCATCTCTGGGCTCAAGCTTGACAGCGACTTCCTGTTATGATGAGCAAAGTCAATCAATAAATTTCAAAATGCCAAATATCAACCCTTCATCAAAGATAACCCCCCTGCCCCACCCCACCCACCTTCCTCGCCCCTAGGCTATACCACCTATTCACACAATGGAACCAAGATGGAACTTAGGCCTAGGCCTACTTCCTTGGTTAAAAAACAATAGGCCTAGGGAAAACACGTGACAATAATAATAAACACTAGGCCTACTCACTGACTAAATCATAAATGGGAGGGGTGGGGTCTGCTGTGTGATTTGAAGGGGGTGATCCCGAATCGTTATATTAAAAAGGACGTGACTAAAGATCCCCATCCCTAAGGTTTTTAAAGATCCCTGATTCCCAAGATCAAACAAACTCCTGTTCTCACCTCTCCAGTGGTTAAATCCACACCGAGATAGATGTCACCGAATGATCCACTACCGATCTTCTTCACCAAACTGTACGTGCCAGATGCCACGGTGTACTCATACCGTGGGCCCCTACTACCGGACATGGCTAGCAATACACAGCTTACAGTCCTTCCTACATACAACATACATCCTTCAGGGGTAAACCCTGGCCCGGTCCCCGCTTATTTGCCGTAATTTTCGGGTATTCATTCCGCTGTCCATGTCGCCATGTTACATCAAATCATAATAATAATAACTACAGAGATACATGGACGTCTTCCATAGCGATATTCATGCCTGGTACCCGGCTAGTGTGACACACTAGGTGAGGCATGTCATCGCGCACCAGCGATATCATTTTGGTAGATGATGATGAGTGATTATTCATTGCAATGAATGCTACGTCATACAACTACTGTATTACGCTTTTTATTCTGTTTCATAATGACACCGATCAACTGTAACTGACACACCCAGTGTGACATCACTGTAGGCCTAATATCTCCACTGATCATTTTTGAATGATTAAGAGTAAATTTATTGTGCCATTGAAATTAAATTTCAATCTAAGCACAATTCCCCTTAGGCCTAATTTTCTTGTTATCGCTAACTAATGTTCTAATAAAACAATCAATGGTATGCTTAATTAGTGTAATTATGTCGGGCTTCAGTGAGGCAGGCAGTATAGGCGCCAAAATAGGTTCAAGTTATGTTTTTTTATTAAACAATTAGGCGGCAATACTTCATGCATCACTGATAAAAAATAATGTGGCCGAAAATTCAGTTTGACTAAAACTGACTGATAGGCCTACCCAAAAGTTCAGGGCTGTGATTGTAAAAGCGAGAAAATCCTGACAACAAATGAAAAACCCTGAAATCACATGTCTCATATATACTTATATATGTACAGGGAAAGTTGATTAGCTCCTAGCTAGTACTGTACGATATTGGACTGCAGGAATTGTTGTTGCTGTTTGTTTTTTACATGGTTGGTCATTGTTCACCAAAATATTGGGATCAATCTGATTTTCATTGTGAAGCTGTATGTCGCCAAGTTCATTGAGAAAGTTGTGGCGCAGAGACATGGGAATGCCAGAAAATTAAAAAAACGGTAACGGGCCAAAACGCAACACCCAAATATTAATGCGATGAGGCATAATTATTTTGCCTATATAAGCAAAAAGGTAAATGTCACACGCCTGTACATGAGACAGTTTTTACAGCGGAACTGAAGACAAGCACGGAATTACCACAAATCAGAATTGTTAGCAGGCGGTTTGCACATTGAAACATCTTGATAAGCAAAGGAAAACTTACACATCTCCATGGAAACTTTCTGACATTTATTAACCATCCCAAGAACATTATCAGAAAACTAAAAAAGGTGAATCGGTTTAAAGTTTTCATCTTGAACTTGAAGTTTGTCTGGAACTGATAAAGGTCTGTGCCTGTAAAATTCATGTGACTCGCCGGCCCGAAAACTCATAGCTACTAGCACAAATAATCGTTACAGTTATATAGTTAGCTAATATCAATATTTGTTAATGTCTAGCTTATCTAAACAATGACTAATAACACAAAGTCATGTACATGTAATTTGTGTTGAGTTATAATGTGATGCTTTTGTTCTTTCTCAGCCAACCTCCATGAAGGTATAACCTCTGAAGACATGATCAGACATCACAGCCAAAGACTATATACCAAACCCATCACAAAAACTCCACACAACTTGCACACGTGGCACGTGGGTGTAGCTAATATTGAAATATCAATAAAACTTATGTCGTTTTAAATAGCATATATCACACGTCACACCCATTCAGAGAATGCTTTAATGTATGACGTAATTATATATCATACAATATGAAAATCAATATGTCTCCACAGAAATACAGCCAAAATAATAACACAAAAAATCAATAATAGGCAATACAAATTTAAAAGCTTAGTGATTCATTAAAACTTTATTTACACAAGAATGTACGATTCATTTCATTATCACATTTTAGTTATTATAACTGAAATTAATGAGACAAAATTGTCACTAAAATAATAAATTTTTGGCAAGTTCCTTACACTCTGTACAAAATTGTATGTTTAAAAATATTGACAATTATTTAAAATTCAATAGATTCAGTTACGCCACGGTTAACCTTGTGTACAATCGGTGTTTTCGTATCTTGTGCAGAACTTATACGAACTTATAATTTACATTCGTGTTCAACTATATTTCACTCTAGGCTAACGGGTTTTTGGCTCCAAATATGGGTGGTTACCTCAGAGCTGTGCTCATGCCACATTCAATGAGGATTTATCATACAATAAAAATGTGATTCAGCGCTTTACACAATGGCACACACGATGACTCACTGCACCAATGTGCAGTATCTATTCAATTCCTCTGGTGTTTGACAGGAAGAAATGAAATACAAATTCAACATACAATGGACAATGAATGGAACCAGACAAAACATACACAAGATGATTGTGTGCTTTACGTGTACACGACGCAAACCTTTTTTGGTTAAAATATTGTTCAGTAGTGAAAGGTTAGTGATCGGTCAGCCGTATAATAATTATTTTGCTCCATTGCCGACCACGAGATGGCGCACTTCAAAATAATGGACTGCGATTTTACACTTCTGCTCAAGTTGACTTAGAAGAAGTTATTTTTCTTTTCGTTATCGCACGACAGGTGCGGCGCGCTTTTCAGAGCGCGTCTATTACGTAACTCATTCCTAATCGTTCCTTTAAATAGGGGCACCGCCCTGCGCCAGTGCATTCTCGGTAGAGCAGCTTAACCTCGCTACACACTTAATACGTGCACAGACAACAGCATATACAACATGAATCCCGATCAGGCTTCAAACCACGATATTCTGCTAGCTATTCAGTCTTTATCCAATTCCATCGACACCAAAGTTGAATCAGCTTTCAAGAAACAGCGCACTTCTGCGGACACCGCTTATGACTTCAAGAGCGATGGCAATAAAGATCAGTTCCGGCACGCCGAGAAAATCGCCGCCCTCACCGAAGCAGCAACCGCCTCACTCAACGGCGGCGACGTCGGCGCAGCCAAGCAGATGCTTTCGGACATTCTCGGAGCCGTCAAGGAGCGCCAAAAGCTCATCAAGCTGGCCGACCGCTCCTCTCAAGGTTGGGCAACAGTCAAAGAATACATCACCGACGACCTCGCCGACAACTCGGACGACGAAAAGAGACTTAAAAAAGCCGAAAAATCAGCAGCAGCCAAGAAGGCCGAAATCGCCAAGAAAGCAAATCCCAAGCCCCGCCTTCCTCCCGCACGGCGTTACTCTGCGGCTCCTCGTTCTTTTCGCCCTTTCAGCAACACTTACCGACCCGAGCTTCGCACCTGCTTCCAGTGTGGCCTTACCGGCCACGTCAGAACCAGCTGCCCCTCCCTACTCGCCCTTCGACAGACCAGAAGAGCCCCTTTGTCAACCCCCGGAGCTCCAGACACAGCCGGACGTTAGAAATTGGGAGACCACACAGGCCGACACAACCGCACCAGTACCTTCCGGAGTAAAAGGTAAACTGAAACCTCGCATTTCATATTGGAGAGATTCTCTCAATGCTAGTCAATTTGTACTAGACGTTATAGATACTGGTTACAAGATTCCATTTTATTTGGAACCCCCACCGTTGATCTTGAAAAATAACCTATCTAGTTTGCATCACTCTCAATTTGTAGAGACAGCCATAGCTGAGTTAATTCAGAAACGTTGCATTGTAGAAACAAGCCTTCCCCCCCATTGTTGCAACCCCTTAACGGTTGCTGAAGGGAAGAAACTGCGTTTGGTGCTTGACCTGCGTCACCCCAACAAATTTATTTGGCATTCTAAATTCAAGTACGAAGATTTGTACCATATCTCTCCCTCTCTTGACCATAACCAGCTTTACTTCACCTTCGACCTTGAATCTGAATACCACCACATTGACATTTTTCCGCCTCATCAGAAATTTTTGGGTTTTTCTTGGCTGCACGCCGACGCTTGCACTAGATACTACGTTTTCACCGTACTACCGTTCGGTCTGAGCAGCGCTTCTCATGTTTTCACCAAACTAACCAGACCACTCGTCCATTTCTGGCGCCAACTCGGCATTCGCTCATTCATGTACATAGACGACGGCCTCATTATCTCCTCAGACTTAACCGCAGCTTTCGCAAACAAAGCCGTTGTTCAAGACACTCTGGCACGCAGCGGCTTCGTCCCCAGCAGCACTAAATGCGTTTGGGACCCGACCGATAGGATTAAGTATTTGGGCCTCATCATAGATTCCTATAACTTTCAGTTTCGCATTCCTGAAGCCAAATTAGCCAAGCTTCTACTCACGATCTCAGCCATCTTGTCGGCCCACCAAGAGCATTCTAGTACCCCCGTCAAGCATTTAGCATCCTTTACAGGCCAATTAATTTCTATGTCTCTAGCTCTCGGCCCAGTGGCAAGGCTAATGACACGCAATTCCTACAGACAAATTGAATCTAGACGCTCTTGGACTGACAAGTTGTCTTTGAGCGACGGTACCGTCACAGAGCTTCAATTTTGGGCGGATAACATAGGCCGTTTGAACGGTTTCACCATACAATTTCGACGCGCGCCTCACATGACGGTTTATTCGGACGCCAGCTCCACCGGTTACGGAGGCTACGTAGAAAACCGACCCCATCTCAAATTTCACGGTTATTGGGATAAGTCCGAGCAGAGCAGAAGTTCAACTTGGCGAGAGCTTGCGACCGTCCTTTATCTTTTAAACAATTTAGTTCCTTCAATTTCCAATCAGATTATCAGATGGCACACGGACAATTCCAACGTGCCAAAGATCATCACTTGCGGCAGCGCTAAACCCGACCTACACACGCTCGCGCTCTCCATTTTCAACCTCTGCAGCCAACACGGCCTCATACTCCGGCCTGAATGGCTCCCCAGGAACGAAAACAAGATAGCCGACAGTATTAGCAAATACCGCGATTTCGACGACTGGGCCATAGATTCCACCTCCTTTCGCTACATAGAGAAAATCTGGGGACCCCATTCAATCGATCGTTTCGCTTCGCCCCACAATGCCAAGCTCCAGCGCTTTAACGCTAGGTTTCATTGTAAGGGCGCTTGCGGCGTGGACGCCTTTTGTCAGGATTGGTCAAACGAGAACAATTACTTCTGCCCACCAGTTGCCCTCATTATTCAGGTCATCAAGCGCATTTTTGACACCAAAACCACAGGCACCCTAGTAGTCCCACATTGGCCAAAAGCCTCCTTTTGGCCGATTGTTTGCCCAGACGGCGTCCACGCGGATCCCAGGATCGCAGACAAGAGACTCTTACGCGTTTCGTTTACTCCCCCAACACTAGGCTCTGATTCTGTCTTCCAGCCACGACCGACTTTTTCTTGTCTCTTTTTACGCTTTCACTTCGACCAAGCTTAGCGGTAAATTTCCTTTTCGGAATGTCATCATTCTTGGATAGTGCGTTCATGCACTGCTGGCCTTCGAGCCACCGCTGATTTGCAGCATTTTTGAATGGTTGTTTATAGCCATCGAGCGGAGTCGAGTCAATGTAGACTTTGGTTGTTTATAACCTTTGAGCAGAATTGCTTTGTCTTTTCAGACTTTCCTTGTCCCTTTCTTTTGCGTCCTCTAGGTCATAGGCGAGGCGAGCAGCTCCGCCATGACCACTGTGCTCAATTTCGTGTACATTTGTGTATTTCTTTCAACATGTTGCATTTTTTTTTTAACATGAGGGAGATTTAGAAAAGAAAATTATTTTCTTACGGAAGCATGGAGGAAGAAAGTTATTTTTCTTTTCGTTATCGCACGACAGGTGCGGCGCGCTTTTCAGAGCGCGTCTATTACGTAACTCATTCCTAATCGTTCCTTTAAATAGGGGCACCGCCCTGCGCCAGTGCATTCTCGGTAGAGCAGCTTAACCTCGCTACCCCAAAACCCTCCCTCCCATTCAAGCCGTATGCACTCCAACTCTTTATGAGTTTTCTTTCTTTGTACTTTAATACTTGCTTGGAGCAAGGTGCGCGACCTACGTCCATCGCCCTGGTCGCGTCCACGGTTCCTCCACAAGTTGGGGGTTTTACGTGGCCACCGAGTGCTGACCTAGCTCGTCAGACTGACGATGGGCGCCAAGCAAGCGTAGTACACTGCCCTCTTCCCCAGAAGTTGCCGCGAGTCTTAGAACTCTCATAACTGCTCAGGCATATAGCTTTATTTATTTATTTTTTATTTATTTTTTCTTGTCTTTCTGAGCACTACTTTCCTTGCATTTTTGAGATTCCTGTATCATGATTCCAGTGGTCTCGGTACCACTCTTTGTTGCAGTTTATGCATTATCTTTGCCTTCGTGCCATACGTATCAGCACATTTTGTCGCTGTGTTTTTATGTTGCATTTTTTCAGATAGATGGCTGGCGCTCTCTCACTCCGTCACCGACCCGGAGCTTCGGAGACTCGCCCTTGGAACCTTACCCAAGCTTCTGACTTCAGCGAAGGCCGACTCCACAACAGCCAAATACAGCGCCACTTGGAGGAGATGGGAGTCCTGGGCATCATCCAAGACTGACGTCAGCACTTTTCCAGTCAAGCCCACACACTTCGCCCTCTACCTGGCTTCACTTTATTCCACTGGACACAAATCAGCAGCCGACTCCGCCGCAGCCGCAGCTAAGTGGGCGCACGACTTGGCCGGCTTGCCTTCGCCCACCGACGACCCTCTGGTAAAAACTGCCTTACAAGGCTATAGGAGGTGCACAGCATCAACGCCCCTTCGAAGAGAACCGGTAACTCCAGACATCATGGCCAAACTTTACAATGCTCACGGGCATCCCAAGGCAGATTTAGATGATCTACGCGTCTTATTCGTGTGCTTCATTTGCTACGCCGGTTTCATGCGATTCAGCGACATTAACAACGTTCGCCGCATGGACTGTGCCCTGTACAGCGACAGGCTCGTTATACACTTGACCAAATCCAAGACCGATCAACTCCGTCAAGGCAACCATATTACCATCGGCAAAACATTTAAGCAAACTTGTCCGGTACTGATCACCGAACGATACTTCCAAGCTCTCGGCGACCCCGACACTTCCCCACTACCTGTTCTTCGCCGGTTGACCCGCTCCAGAGGCGGTCTCATCCCCACAACCCACAAGCTCAGCTACACAAGAACAAGAGAGATAGTACTGCAAGCCTTGCGTCCCTTTGTACCTGACATTCGCAGATTCGGCCTCCACAGCCTCAGATCCGGAGGCGCCTCCGCCGCCTCCAACGCTCATATCCCTTCGCATCTCATATCAATGCACGGCAGATGGAAATCCGACAAGTCCAGGAACTGTTACATCAAAACTGATAAACAAACCTCCTTACTTACCTCAACGGCTCTAGGGATTTAATGTGAAATATGCTATTTTGATTTTTGATTTGATTTTTGCCCGCTTCCGGGAAACTTCGCCAATTTGACGGCGATAGTGATATGATTAAATAGGCGAGGCGAGCAGCTCCGCCATGACCATTGTGCTCAATTTCGTGTACATTTGTGTATTTCTTTCAACATGTTGCATTTTTTTTTAACATGAGGGAGATTTAGAAAAGAAAATTATTTTCTTACGGAAGCATGGAGGAAGAAAAGGAGTTTGTGCACTGCGAACTGTGTAGTGGCGATCAAAAACGACAAAATATTCAGCTTTCGTTGCTATGAAAGCAAGTATTTCATCGAAAATAGTACACTAAAGAACACATAAAGGTACAGTAGAGGATTGATAACATACCCAAACAGAAATGTTCACATATTTACTAAAGTATGATATTTAACTTTAAAACATGACAATTAAAGATTTGCAACATAATTGACATGTGGTACACAGAAAAAAATATCATGTTTATGGTGCAAAGTATTGAACAAAGGAAACATGCTGTTGTGGAGTTCCCAAAAGACTCGTGACAGTATGCCCACCATGAACACTTAAAAATTCATGAATATCTCCCATATCAGTAGTCACGTTCTTCCGGTGCCCTATAGTCCAGTCCCAAATACCGGAAGATGTCCTCCTCACTACTGACCGGAAGAGGTGTGCCCTCATGAACTTTGACCTGGCCATGTCGGATGACGCCTGTCCGAAGCGCATGCTCTGACAATGACATGCCCTGTCATCCAGATCAAATAATAATAAAAACAGAATAAGAGAGAAGGGGAAATTAATTCAAATTAATTTCAGAAAAAAGCCTGGAATTGGCACGTTTTCGTTTGTTACACCATAAACATAAACAGTAAACCCTCTGGTGTCCGGTGACTTTTATGATAATGGACTTCAATCTTAATTTCATTCTCATAAAATAACCAATACTGGCGCTCTTACCAAATGAGCTACCAAGCCCTATGTCGGTGGTGTCCGGTATGGTAACCTGAAAGTCGCCGGTTCGAATCATTTTTTCTTTGTTCACTATTCAATGACTTAATTCCAATTTGATCGAAAGGCCAATCAAGTTCTTTAGTTTTTCGTTTTTATGCGATTGCAGCTTCAAAAACAGTAGGGCCTATAAAATAGGTCCTAATGGTAATGTTGCGTACGTATTGCTTCCATGCCTGTCTACAATATTTTGACATCTGACACGCTATTAAAGCCAAAAACAGGCCTGACGTTAAAACGACAATACAACAATAAAGTAACGTCATTTTATTCACATTAATCTCCACACAAATGGGTATTTCTGATTTTTCACGTACCTTTTTCTTGGCTAGTAACCTTATAGATCGATTGAAGTGGCCTGACCCTGTGAAGTGCATTAATGCACAGTAGTACTGGCTGTATGGAGCTACGATGATGTCCAATCGTCGGTACTATATTAAGATCATGCAAGAGACAAGATGAGAAATAATGTATGATCTGCAAGACACTAACAAGGACTCAACTCACGATACCAAAGACGCAACTCACAACACCAAAGACTCAACTCAAAACACCAAAGACGCAACTCACAACACCAACGACGCAACTCACGCACCAAAGACTCAACTCACAACACCATAGACGAAACTCACAACACCAAAGACGCAATTCACAACACCAAAGACGCAACTCACACCACCAAAGACGTAACTCGCAACACCAAAAGTGCAACTCACAACACCAAAAACGCAACTCACTGTACCACCATAGACGCAACTCACAACACCAAAGACGCAACTCACAAAACCAAAGACGCAACTCACAACACTCAACACACTGCTTGGAATGTGCATTGAACATTAAGGACTCTTAATGTCAAATATAAATATTCATTATTTTGAATATTAATAGGCTATAAAATAAATCACCTTTCTATCGTCTCCCAGGAGTTTACATACGCCCATGTATTTCTTCTGTTCTTCTTCGTCATCTCCTTGCCTCACCAAGTCATCCGTTATGAAACCTACAAACAAACAGAATACGTTATCAAGACCAAACAGAAGGACCAACCGGGTCGAAAAGTCTACACAATGTATATTGAACTGGAATTAAAATGCCTGAAGAAGTGCGTCTGTTATAATTTGTCTGGATTTATTGTAGTGTTTGTTGGTTTATTGTGAAGGGGGTAGATTTGGGGGATGAACATATCGGATCCTGCAGCAGTAACCTTAACGGGCATCCAGCACGAGAAAAAGCAAAGTATATAATGATCACACAATTGAAATGCACTTCTGCAGCAGTATAAACATAAAATATTAAAGACCTGATGACTGAATAACATTCCCTTTAAAAATCAGTGTTACAGATATTTCATTCTGGATAATCTATTTTCCAATTCACTCATTTTCACCATTACGTATAGCGTGGGTATAGGTAATAATCTTCGCTTTGTAGTTAGTGATAATTATGTTTGTTCCGGATGTTTTGATTTCAAATCAGGGCGGTGCTTGAGATGTGTATATGCTCTATATGGATGCAGATGACGCAAGGATCTTCATGCGTCTTTTCATCTCAAATAATAATTACACAAAACAAACAAATAAGTCGTGACTTTTGCAGGAATAAACCGGCTTGATTTCGTCGCAGATATCACGAACGGGTTCCATCTTTCAATCCCAATGATTCTGTATGCGTTTTCAATCATCGTGCGGTCTATTGCTTCGCTACGGTCAGTGCGATTGCTGGCTCATCTAGCGGCAACAAGCCAAAGCAAAGTTTGTTGATTTTTCACCAGTTTTCGTTTCCTATAATACACCCTTCTTTTGCGTTTACGTCACAGCCCGAGTTTTTGCCAACAACAGGAAGATAGAATAACTTACGGGAAACAATGAATGGAAAGACCAGATGATCACTGTTTGAGCAAAACTTTTCATAAACAGCCAATACTGTAATTGTCTTGAATTCGTTGGGAAAACCTCCCATAATGAATTTTCTTAAAATCGTACTTTTTTCTTCTTTGGTGTTTGTTGGTTGGTTTGCGGAAACACCATGTAAGAATCGTTCGTATTTTCGCACTTCTATTTCGTTCACACTTCTTGTATTTTGGTGTCGCTAGAGAGTTGAATTTCGTCAAACCGTTTGTCCAAAATTTAATGTTTTGACACTTTTGGCCGCCCATACCAACCAGTTTTATCATTCGAGAAAAGATTTATTCACCATTTTGTGGCCTGTTGGGGGCGCTATTTGGATGCAATCTTGGGATTTATATAGGGTGCATCACACTAAATTGAGCAAAATGTAAAATCATCACAAAAGTATATCACAAATTTGTAATTTCAAATACGAGTTCCCAGGAATTACTAACAATGGGTGCGTTCGTTTAGCTTCCATGGGGCAGCCCTGACCTGGGAATGTTCGTGTATACTGCGCAAAACACGCGAGAGGGTGGGGACGAGGTTGACTTATGTCGACTCGTGGAAGATAAACGAACGCACCATTAGCAAATTAAGGTTTTGTTCATTAAAAGCCTAATAAGATTTTCCAGCCTCATACTCGCCCACATGCTTCCAATTAAATGACCTCCTCGCATTCAATGCGCACAATTAATTTAGAAACACCTGCGTGCCCATTGTATAACCGAGATGATTAAAAAGAAAGTTTTCTGGTGCAAGGCATGAAAACAGCAAAAAAATGGTTCCCCAGGAACAAACAGATCCAGGAACTTTTGTCATTATAGTTGGACCGGAATCAGCAGCGAACCTGGGGAAGTGATCAGGCCGATGCAAATGACACTCCAGCCCCATCACGTGCCAGACGACATCCGCTGTGTAATATGAAAGATGAAGAAACCAAGACAAACAGGATGACTGAAATCTGTACCGATGTTGACCATGAAGTATCCGGACAAACAATAATGACTGAAACATCAAAGCGAACAGTGTTAGCAAGGACTTTGTCTGCCAATGCAATGGCGAAGGTTGTCAGTGCGCCACGCTCTTAGCAAGGACCTCCTATACACAAATTGGAAGGCACATTCCTCATCATGCGCAACCTAATTTCCATAACCTTTGCAAAAGTGAGCGGTGCTCACCCAAACATGAATTATTTTCAGACTTTTTGGCGTCATATGAAAGTTGAGTGAATGAGCTTTCCATACATGTAAATCTTTCCCCCAGAATCATATGTTTCTTTATTTGGCAGCCATTTCAAAAGTGTAAAGGTTTTTTGAGACACCATGTATAGGTCTTACAGAGTCTGCGCATCTTTCCGCTCCATCCAGACGTCCGATTTCACCAAACTTTAATATCGTAAAGACTAATATACATGACTTATGACGCATTGCAGCCCTACATACGATATGATCCCCTACGATGGGTTATCCTTTGTAACTCGGGTTACGATCGATCGTAGGGCTTCGTGAAAATGTTTTGCTACAGGAAATAACAATAGTCAGTGCCTGGCATCGTGGCATCTTGCCAATATCAACTCCATGGCCAATGTATAGGCGACACGGGTTGTATAAGCACGATGTACATTGAAATGCGAACAACAATCACAAACTCTTCCTCATAAAAGGGTCAAGGTTGCGCAACTCTCTATAAACTGCAGTTTGCACTGACGTCACCATGTCGCACGGATCTGACAACAAGCTACAGTGCAAGTAAAAAGTGGTGTTGATGTTGTTGGTAGCCATGGAGAGCGAAAAGACAGAAAAGATTTCTATTACTTTCCATTTAAATTATGCAATATAATTTCGTGCCGTATGTTATTCCTTCTTGTAGATAGCCTGCCTGAAACTGATTATACCTGTAAGTTGTCCCTTATTATGATACACTAAAAGCCCCATAAGACCTGTTCGGATTTTTTTGTAATGCTATTATGCAATAGCCAGCGCTTCATGAAAACTTTAAATTTCATTGGCAACAAACCTTTAAAGTTATGGGATTTTGAAGGGTATCATTTCGTATTGTTTAGTTAACGAGTTCGGGTTGATGTCAAGGTCTGCTGAAGGAAAATACAAGCGAAAATTACCGAGCGTTCCCACGCGCACTGCGTATCGCCCAACAGGCAACGACAATTAAAGCGCCTATCAGTCCACGGTAAATCTCTGGGGGTTTACACATGCACGATAACGGCTTGAGAAACCACTCATCAGCGGAGAGGCAGCAAAGTTTAGGCTACCGTAGTGGAGGGAATAAACTCCCACTGAAAAATTAATATTGAATTGTGGCCCCAAAATGCCAATACATGTATGTCATCGGATCCCCACGGCATTATCAAGGCAATTTGCCAGTAAAACTGACTTGTTCATCTCTTTGATATCTGAACATCTGAAAGTGTTATTTGCATGCAGTTACGATATGGGGCCGATTTCATAAAGCTCTGCGACACGTCGCAACTCGATTTGCGACGCGTCCTAGCTGCGACACGTCGCATTTTTATTTATTTATTTATTTATTTATTTCTTATCTTTTATCAGGGTAACCTGTTCACATATAATGTGGTCTCCCACAGGGCCCTGAGATAAAAACAATCAAACAATAAATTAAGATTAAAACTTATTGTAAAAAGAACACAATCCCTAAAAATAATACGTTCAAGTTAAAATTAACATTTAAATACGAATTACAAATAAAATTGCGTTACATATAAAGAATGATTTAAAAAAAATAATAATAATAAAATAAAATGTAAAAAATTCCAGAGAAAACAAAAGTAGAAAGTGTTAATAATTACAGTAAAACTTCAATGAGCGGAGTTTAAATTTAAAAGAAAAAACAATTAAGAATTTATCTATCTCATCTATGCGATGAGTCCATAGAGAATGGATGCGTCTTAACTCTGCGACGCGTCGTAAGTTTTATGAAATCGGCCAATCCAGTGATTCTTGGCGTCCTCTATTCTTTTCTATGAAGAACAGGTAACTTGGATCCAGCACTGCATACCAATAAGATTAGCATGCAAAATGAACACACAGGGAACATTATTGGTCTCTTTCCATTCACGTTTCATAACTCTCTAGAGCGGTATCCGGTACACGGTTGCTTAGGTTTATAGGTCCACTGCATGAAATAGTACGGGTACAGTCTGTGTGTTTAACAAACACAGCGAACAATGACGTAAATAAAAAGCCATGACCTACTTTTCAAAGAGAACCCATCCCTATAGCTATAATACGAAAGGTATATCTAACAAAAAGACAATTAAAAATTGAACGAATGAAATCATCTTGGCATTATCTTCTTTACTATACGAAGACTGAAGGTTTCTTTGTTTTATGACGTCATATCAGACATTAATGTTTACCAATAAGACCCGGTGGAGTTGGACCCAACAATGTTTATACCATGTGTAAATAGCGCGCAAGATTGAATAGGCCGAGAACAATTAGAGAATAACGGAACGACAATGAGACCATTCTTGTCCTTGAACAGACTTCTTTTGTTCAAAGTTGTCCTTGAACGCAGATAGATGTGTGATTTGTCTATGGAGTGTATTTAAGGAAGAATACAATGATTGGTTAAGGTCACTGAACAGCACTCACACTTTGTCTAATCCAGTATGTACATGAAAAAAAATAAATTCGTGAAGATTTGAGTTCAATCGGACATCTGAGTCACAAGAAAATAGCAAAAAACCCAGGCATGTTTTCTTATAAAACATAAAGAATGGTTTTGATCTTAACCCGAGATCAAAACTGATTTCGGTCTTTGTTTTACTAATCTCATGGATAAATACACCATTACAATATTTTTACCGGTATGTTTCTACCAGCACCATTATCCTGAAAGTTAAACGTAAATCTGTGAATATCTGTTTGGGTATATAATTACCAATCCTGCACTGTACCTTTAAAGTAGGCATATACGGGGACAATAGAAAAGACAATGTCTTGTCATCAGACAGAATGTGTGAAGGTGTGTTAATTTCCTCTCTTTTTTCATGAAACCGCGCATGCGTAACTTTTGGTACGCATGGATCACGTCAACATCTAGTAATGTCATTATCTATACACACCTATATACACGGCCGGCGTTGTCATGGCATCTTGCCTATTACGTCCAACTCCGGCCACTGAGCCGACAGCCAAGCCTATATAACTGTATTTTGTTGGCATGCGTCATCGTGACGATTTACAGATTAATGTATAATGTTCTGAGTTCTTTGACTCCCCTATAGAAACATTAAGACTCATCTTAAAGGCACTGCATACGTTTGGTAATGACTCTGAAAATGTATGGCAATAAAAACTTACTTGGTGAGAAGTACAGCTGCTTTGGATAGTATAATGCATATTGAGAAACGTTCAATTCGAAGTACCGCGGTTATGGAAAAATATGTCACTTTTTATCTCCAAAAATTATGAATCTGAGAAGCGTTATGGCCGTAACGCTTCTCAGCTATTGACTAACTGTTATCTGGCGTGAAATAACCGCTCTAGTTTGTCGCCAAAATCTCACAAACACTACCACCTTTTGAATTGAAACTTTCACAGGTTAGTTTTATGGTATATATATACAATTATATTGGTTTGAAACAAACAATAGGCTCAAATTACCAAACGTATGCAATCCCTTTAAGTACATAAAGTACATAGAACGCGCCAAACAGTTCCCTATAGTATAAAGGCTCTAGGGGTTTTACTGCGTGCATTTTACGCATTGTTTGAATCATTATTTGATCATGTACATGTATTTCACAACCTACGCAAATAGCGCTGCGCACTTGCGCAAAAAATTATAGCACCAAACCTCAGACAAACAATTGCAACTGCAACAATTGCATGCATGGTGTGACGTCATTAGTGCGGAACGCTATTGCCCCGACACTATAAGTTGGTAGAAGTGTTTGACAATGAGATACATTTATATTTTATATATTATTTATACATCTCACAAGCACTGAGTATACAGTGCTCATCCACGTCGGTGAAGGGCAAGCCTAATTTGCATATTAAGATACATTTATTTACAAACTGTCGAGAAGGATATAGAACAGCCGGGGCGATGTTCTTGAAATGTAAACTAAACTTTGTATAAAACTTGGTCCGAATATGATGTTGGTTTTACTAACAGTTGCCAGTATTAAAGCCAACTTTGGTTGGGCACAGTGTGTATATAGGGAGAGTCTTTTCCATTAGCCTTCGCCCCGCACCCAAAAGCTTAAAATAAAGGGTGCATTCGTTTAGCTCCTCCGGGTTAGCCCTTTCTGGGAATGGTCGTGCTATACTGCACAAAACAAGCGAGAGAATGGGGACGAGGTTGACTGGTGTCGACCCGGGGAAGCTAAACGAATGCACCCATTGGTTGTGATTCTTCGTTTAACCTGAAGTTCCGGATTCTTATTCAAATGAACAGAGTTAAGTTTATGGGCATGTGTAATGTGCAGCCACAGACAGAGATTTGGGACAGGGCCGTATATACTACATTTTGATCGGGCGGGCCAAACATGGCTGACGCCACGTGACGTGTATCTAACCAATGAATGATGAGAAGGAGATATGTGCGTAAGACTCCATGAGTGAACAGTTGGGTTTACGAAACGGAGGCTCGGGCTCAGGCTCAGGCTCCCGGTCCATTTCGTGAATCCATTCTAAAATAACCGTCAAAAAAGATGTTTTGGCTGCGGTTCGGAAGTAGATTCTCTGGTTTAAAAAGGAAAACAGAGCTTCAGCTTCAATGAAAAACCACAACCTATATTTTCAGCATTATGGATGACAGAGCTGGAGCCTGAGCCTTAGCCTTAGCCTTAGCCTGAGCCTGAGCCTGAGCCTGAGCCTCCGTTTCCTCAACCACTAGTGCCAACGAAGAACGCTAAAGTTGAACCAGCAAGCCTGGTTCATTATGTCACCGAGCAAAGCGACCCAGTGTTCTACGGATCAAAGTCTTTGCCCTGACACACCGATAACTGATATTAAAGAGCGATTTTGCAATTTTGAGCTTGCGAAATAGACACGATTAGCAAACAATAACATAAGAATTAACAATAGATATCCCGCATAAGTTGCCATTATCAACTGCATGCCTGATGTGAAATACTAATCTATATAGGCCTTGATAATAATGATGATAATAAAGCCAGCCTCAATAATGAAAGTCCATACCCAACTGAGACCGACCCGAAAATGCGTCAGAACCGGCAAAATGTTTGAAATATAAAATAATTATTTCATTGGAGTAACAATGCACCGTCTCCCTAATGTCCGGTGACCGTCTACGAATGAGATTAATTTCATAACGCGTGTTTGTCTGTCCGCGATATGCTGTTTGCTGATTGTCTTAAAACAGCAATGTGACTGTTGTTTTTAAAGGTACAGTACAGGATTGGTAACATACCCAAACAGTAATTTTCCTTGGATTTTAATACCTATAAATGTCAGAATATGAAGATGGTGCAGGTAGAAACATACCGTTAACATAATATTTCCGACTGATATGCTGTATTTATCCAGAAATTAGTCAAACAAAGACCGAAAACAGTTTTGATCTCGGGGTAAATCAAAACCATTCTAATGTTTTATAAGAAAAATTGAGTCGGGTTTCCGCTATTTTCTCGCGACTCAAATGTACGATTGAGCTCAAATTTTCACAAGTTTATCATTTCATGGATCAGACAAGAGTGCTGTTCTGTGACCTTTACCAACAATGTATTATACCTTTAAGTATTATGCCTATGCATTGATGGACGGGGATACAAGACCGTATAATGTATCACGTGACGCGTTTCGACAGACATGGCTCTGTCGAAATGAGACTTAAAGTGCTGTGTCCCTGACGCCACACTTCACTTTTATGTGTTTTTTTTTTCAGAATGTTTTTGGTAGATGACGAAAGAACCCGTCCCACTCCCAGGGAAAACACATTTTTCAGGGAAAAACAGGGGGGAAATCAGATGGTAAATAATGAAGGCGATCTTAACGGTGGATTTGCAAGCGGATCATCTCCGCGTGGTGGGGCTGAATAATACATTATATTACCATGCGTCTTTTTCATGAAATCATATAGGGGGCGGTCGAATTATTATTCATTCGAGAATCTACATTATCCATCACAAATATTTGCTCAGACTGCTTGCATTGGGTCTGTTCATTATACAGAAACGTCATTCTGTGACGTCTGTATAATAATGATATAGGTGAGCTTTTTACCTGCATGATTGCGTGTGGACCAAATGTAATTTGTCGTTATGTAATATGCATTTTGTTTTGTATTAAACAGCTTGGTGACTGCACATGATGAATCCGGGATGTGGGTCACACACAATAAAATCTGAAAACACCACGGTGGAAAAAGCTGATTTCTTTTTTAAGTTTCTATACTTTTGTACAGAGCAGGTGTACACAAAAGCTGAAATTTTGAGTAAAAATCTAAAAAAGAAAAAATCGGAATTCAGATTAACATCCAAAGTTTCACATCCCTGGTAGATAATTATTTGCATGGTTGTATATACCGTTTGTCAATTCGGGGCAGTTTCTGCCAATCCCCCGTCAGCCCCATGCACTGACTTCCGCTCCCCAAATTTTAGCCGGACCCTCCTTCCCAACCCCTCTCTACCAATACCCCTGCCAAACCCCTTGCCAAATCCCAAACCCCTCTACCAATACCCCTGCCAAACCCCTTGCCAAATCCCAAACCCCTCTACCAATACCCCTGCCAAACCCCTTGCCAAATCCCTACCTGGATCTTCCTTTAATATATCCTTCTGCCAAAAGCCATGCACTGCAAATCCAAGGTTATTCCCTCTAATTTTCTACGGTTCCTGGTTCCCATCCCTTTGTAGAACCGTTGCCAAACTAGTTGCAAGTCCATTTATGTTCTCAACTTTCCATCAGTAGGCCTATACTGCTTTAACACAGTCTAAAGTACCTTTAGCAGAAACAACTTATGCCTGTGACGTACAGGCCTATAACTGCACTCAGTAAGTCATGGTTGGCGAAATGGAAAAGCTCAACAACATGACATAATTGTTTCAGATTTCCCACACAAGAGGCAACATCTGCGGGTAGTCCACCCGTTTAATAAAACAACAGTTATCGAAACAAACATTGCCTTTGATAAAATGCCCACACGTTAGAAGAGGCCGTTTATGCTGAGAGTCTCGTCGACTAAAAATAAAGCCCTCGATCTCCCCATTTCCAGCTCAACACACCGCAAAGGTACACTCTCGATCTCGTCACCATCCACATAAACCACGTATACCAGGGCAGCGGAAAACATTTACCAATTCGAACAAAAAAGGCAAGAGAACAATAATTTACTGCAGTTAAAGTAGAAAAACCAAGTGTATTCGCCACGGAGGTAATATTGACATGCATAGAAAAGTCACTCTGAGTTTTTTGTCATAGTCACAATATTCGGGAAGCGTGGTGTGTATTATTTTGTTGAAGTTGTACTTTTCATTAGGTTCAGTTTGGCGTGACGGTCAAATCGTCAAATTCGTCCTTGAGAAGTTTGTGCGTGCAAAGGGAAACCTAGGCAGGAAGCTTGTTCAACCTCCAACAATGTAAAACTGCATGACGTATAAACCTTCCAGTGAAAATCATAATCACTCTCTCACTTTCTAAATAATGATTTTGTTTCTTTTTCGAGTGAAAATTACACCAACTGACTAATCTTTACAACAAGACTACACATTTGCTTTTAGAGTGAAATATGTTCGAGCAAATACACAGCAAGTTGATGGCGTGTGGTTCCATTCCAATGCGCTGACCACCAAGGTGGGATTCGGACCAGGGAACGTTTGCTGCGAATCTCACCGAAGACATGTGATAGGCCTAATCTTTCGCCATTGGTATTGAAAGGCATTATAGGTACAATCAGCATATATACACATCTAAGGGCAAACACACATTAAAATATTACTATCACCCGATGGAAAATTATCACAAGTGACACAAGATTTGTTTTTCGATGATATCAATATATATTCACCTTTTAATATCCGTCAGGCCATGCAGCAACATTAATATGACAACAATCATCATATTTTTCACCATTATACACAAATGCAATAAATTTAGAATGTTCAAAGTTTTGCCCCAAACATAAAACTGAAGTTTCAGAAAGCTTCCGAGTACTTGCCAATAATATATACGAGTTTTGGTCACGAATATAGAGAGAGATTACTCGCGACGTAATGAATAGAACAATAAACAGATAATACCGCAAATAATCAACTAATAAATACTGAAATCGCAGATCAATTATTTCAGCTGCTAGTATTTCAGAAACAAGCAAGATCGTTAATATAAACAATAAATAAAACGAATAAAAATAATCGGAGAAAAATATTATGCAGTGAACTCAAAAGTCTATAATGAAATTTCAAAAGCAACGGTGCGACTTATTCGTGAATAAATTATGGATTATTTGGACATTTTTGTTCCCTTAACCCGAACTTGTAATTCAACATGGAAATATCGAAATCGACTTTCAAAATTCGATCTAGATAGTTCAATCCCTGTACCGTAACCGTAGTCAAGTCACTCCAGGATCCAGTTGCCAGGCATATTACAATATTTACAATTCACGGCGGCAAACATGAACTTGTTATTATTGTGTTCTATACAAACAAACACATCAAGGTTTTACAAGCAAAGACATGTTATTATTGTCATTGTTCAAGTGCTGACGTCAATCGCACATTTACATAATGCTGTCGGTTATTGTTGGCTGCAAAGAGCAGACTGATTGATTTGGAGTGATTGTGGTCGGCGGGGCAGCAAATGTGAAAGTGTCATGTTGATCCAGTTTGATCCGTGGGAAGCTTGGAGGCAATGGAGGATGTGGTGGTATACTGACTGAAAGTCCGTTGATGGGTGATGGGCTGCATGTCCGTGGATGAATCAAGCTGAAGGCGAAGTGATATGAGGCACTGGTTATAGTATTTCTGGCTTGCCAAGGCAGAAACCACAGTCTCTGTTTAGGAAAGTCATGCACGTGCTTGGCAGAATGCTGTTTTAGAATCTGTCTCTTTGGTGCAGAGACGTGCGTCTGCAGTTATGGACATTCTGGATTCTTTGCAGCGTCTCGCAGTCCAGGTCGGCCAGGGGGTTGGCGAGGGCGTTCCTTCGGCGCTCGTAGTAGGCAGGGTCCGGGCCGGTGATGGGGGATGAGCAGGAATCTTCGCCGTCGCCGGATGAGGAGTCATCGTTGTCCCAATGGGAGCGGCGTGAGATGGAGTCCGGCTGGTAGGTACGGACTAGGTCTTCCAGGTGATGCAGATCGTCGTGGGAGAGTCCCTCGGTCACGTCAGGTACCGCGTTTCGGCGGTGGTGGCACAGCCCGTCCTCCTGGGCAGCTCTTCCCACAGCTGCAGCTGCTGGGTTGAAGAAGTCCGGTACGAATGTCTGCACCGTCTCCTCCAAGGTGTAGAGCTGCTCGGCAGTGATGCCGACCGTCACGTCGGCCAGGGCGTTGCGCCTGCAACGCCTGCTTCCAGCCGGGGAGTTTGGTGCTCCGGCTGATGAGCGGGATAATACGGGTCGCATTACGACTGTTGGAGGTCCCATCATGATCTGGATCTAGAAACTGCCTTGAAATCTAGCCCCTTCAAGGAATATTACTTCAGCTAATTTGCTTACTGTTCGTTGTCTTGTAGGTTTTCGTGTGAATTTCTCGAATGTTTTGGTCGTTATGAAGCCTACTCGTATAACTACGGCTTTTATACTGAATAATATCAGACTCGCCAACTGCTGTACCAGATTCCATGCCCTGCAGTTAGTTGCCGCGCTGATTGCAATATCAATGCACACGGGTCACCAGTCAATGACGTCATCAGCCAGTGACTCACACGCACCGCGCATTCTTCACAATGTGACGCGTCTATGTACGGTATACAATAGAGGACCCGTACCATTCACTGTTTAAAAGCCAATCTATCAGGACACGTACACACGTACAATATTCCTTCCTCTATGGTATAATCATACGGTGAACCGGATTATAACAGCGCAGACTCAAGCCCGAGGGAGTTTTTTTATCTCAGGAAAAGTTAATGGAATGAATCATTATTAGAATCTCGAGGTGCGCCATGCATTACTAATCAAACAATGTCCACGTTGCTTTCTTTTTTGATCAAGTTCGCGATTACCATGCCAATTGTCAAGTCACCAGTTTAATGAAGCGATAATCCCAGCGATGCATTATTAAATCATTTGAAAGGCTTAGACATGTTTCTTTTTGTTCATGGCGTGTTTTGTAGATGACTAAAACTGACGCCAACATGAAAAAGCCAAACTGATGCCATGTTGTGCAATAATTATATATGAGTCATTATAATAATTATTGACAAATGAACAAAGAAAAATTGACTGGAGCGGGATTCGAACCGGCGACCTCCTGAATACCGTATGGTCATATAATTGTTTTAATGGCTGAATTAGACTATTAAAAAAAATGATAAAGTTATGTTTCACCCCCATCTGACCCTTGCGACCTCCCCAACTCCCCCAACAATAAGGAGACCACGCCCCTTAAGCCTATACCATTCAGTACCTGTAAATTTAATCTCGCAGCAGTACAATATAGGAGCTCATATCAATTCTCTGTTTGACACTTTAGCTCCCAAAGTTATCAAGTGTTATAACAAAGAAATAATAATGTCATTAAAAGGTGAACAAAGAAAACATTACTGTACGGAAGCGGCATTCGAACCGGCGACCTCCTGAATACCGTACACGGGCGCACTAACAACTGAGCCATCCAGCCATAATACGTTGGTGGATGGTGTCCCAAATAGTCAATTATCTTAGTTCGTTTGGCAGTCAGAAGCCATTCAGTCAGTTTCCCTTGTTATTTGATGAAAAAAGAAATATCTTTTGATGCCAAGCAAATTAGATAAACTATAATCAATTTAATCAATTTAATTGAACATTATGGGCCAACCTCAAAACACAGCCGTCGTTGGCATTTCGAAAGATACCAAACACTGGGAATTCCAGCAAAACATCGTCAGTCTCTCGTGTAAAGGGGACATCTCGGTATTGCACCGCGCTGGTTGTAAGCCTGTCATGGATGACAGTACGCCGTGGAATTTGGGGAAACCCCCGCAGCTGAAAAACGTCATCATGACAATGCTATACCGGACACTTATAAATGTTAAGTCTGCTCTGAAAGATAAAGGAAATTGAGGCAAAAAAATCTGCAGCCCAACGGAGAATTTCCCTCTTCCTTTTCCTCAGGGCCATACAAAATGTCCCTGTTGAACACAGCAAATACAAATGTTTATTCAATGTCCTTTAATATTATTCGTGATAGTATACTAAATGTATACGGTGCTCGCTTTGTTTGTTTGTTTGTTTGTTTGTTTGTATATATGAATAATCAATCTCTTCACTACATTCAGTTATCTTCATATGAATACAATATATTGATTGTTTTCTTTAGTTTTGATCATGCAGTAAATCCTATTATACGCGCAAGGCCAAACGAATAACAGTTTTTAAAAATGTTTGTGAATAAGAAAATGTAATAAAAACATACATATACAAGTATACATATTATCAGGGATGTGAGTGGCTACAAAAAAAATCTGAAAACACCACGCAAAAAGCTGAATTATAAAAGTTCTTTTGTAAAGAGCACGTGTACACTAAAAACTGAAATTCTGAGTTTAAATCTAAACCAAACAAATATGAAAAAATCGATTAAAATCTGAAGTCTCACAACCCTGATATTATACAGTCCAATTGTTTAGCAACAGGAATAATAAGAAGGGAATCCAAACAACCGACTCCACCGATGAACTCGATCGCCGTGGGCGGGGGCAAACCCATCGAATTGCCCACTATCACGTCAACGCAGAAGCCAGGGCCATTTGGTACCGACAAGCACATCGCTCAACAATCATATCTCACCGAGTCAATATTATCATAGCCATGGGACTGACGTCATTGGTTACACGCCTCGCGGCCAACGAGTCCCCTGCCGTGAAGTTAGGAGGTATAAAGGCGAGAAAAGGACCCTTTGCCCCATTAAAGGTACAATACAGGATTGCTAAGATATCGAAACAGAAATGATGTGACCATTATCAATCATGTATCATACTTTTAAAATGGGAAAAAATACACAAAACCAAAAATTGCAAGCCACTGTGACAAATGGGCCGAGAACCAAAAAAATCTCGTTCACAAAAGCAGCACTGTGAAAAAATAGTGTTCAAACAAACTCGCAAGTCATTCACACTCGGACCCTTCCTAATTTCCTACCGTTTTTAAACATTACGTAATTCTGCAGTGACTTTGACCAATTCGCAATTGCATGTGGGATTCTATTTTTTTTTTTATCTCTGTGTATTTTTGTCTGTCTGTTCCTAACCCTTATCCGGTGAGTAATCTCTGCTGTGACAAGTCATTCGTGATTTTACGCGCAAAACGTGATTTAGAAGAAGGGAAAAGAAACATAATTGTACAAAGTAGCTACATTGTAAAATGTTTAAAAGTTTCCACGGCTGATTTTAAGCCAGGAAGAAAGAACGCGGTTCCTAGCTCTATAGGAACTGACTGCGAAGTGACGACAACTAAACATGACCCTCCCTGCCTCCTCCACGAAGTCATGTTGTACAAGCTCCAGTTACTCGTTCGAGGAAACATTATTATTGATAGAACCAAGCCTGCCTCGGTCTTGTGTGTGCTTTATTTCCACTCCTTACGCTGAGGTTGAACAACCAAGGTAAATATCAAGACGTGATGTAGCCCATCTCGATACAAACTCTCCGCCTTAAATGACCGAGGACTACGGTACAAACCCCCCGTGTACGTTCAAGGCAAGACATGCAGGCACTGTCTTGAGGGCGAAGACGTGACGTTATTGATGGCATGTAGAGAGTGGTTCCCGTGTCACGTTTTTAGGGTCTTACCAAGTTGCCTGTATATGCTTTGGTTTAGGAGGAACAATTTAAGTTTACACTCGCGGCAGTCCCCCCTCCCCCAAGCGAACGTCATCAACGTGATCTAAGGTCAAGTACATTCACAAGGACCCCGTATTGGGACAATGCTGTGTGTTGACGTACGGTATGCCAGCAAGGACATTTCCTAGGAAAACGGCCATCGTGTAAAAACGAGGCATGTCATTTATAAGTCCACTGTTCTTGAAGAAAAGAAACTATAGTCCATGAAGAAGTTACAATTTCGCTAAAGATGTATATTTTCAATGGTTCTGCCTAGTGTTTATACTTAGTAGTGATCATTGAAGGGAACATTTATTACACATAACCAGTCATTAGACCTGCCAATACACCGACTCGCCGTAAGAAACCGTTTACAATCGCTCAATGTATCGCCTATGCACATAATGATCGAGTATGAGATCTCGGCGAGAGGAAATCGTACGGCTACAATCATGATGTGACCCGTGAGCTTTCAACAATTATGGGGATGCACATGGTGACTAAGAATTAATCAAGTAATATCACAATGTGTATACAGATAGCACTGTATACTGCTAGTGCCTAGAGGCCCAATCGTTATGCACGCTCACACTCGACTCTATACCTAATTTAGATGAGGTTTATCCACACAGTGCAATCATATAGAGAGCACCCATAGCTCTATATGGTACAATATTTATATACCAAGTGGATTCATAATATAATGGGATCCATCGCCAGGATCCATCTAACTTCATATACATTATACAACCACGGTTCACGATGATCGCAGTGACCGACCAAATTGTCCTAAAAGCCCTATACAAAATCAGGCGCATAATTTACGTGCAGACATTTTTTTTCGTACTTTGAAAGTTTAGTACGGTACATCATTATTTTATCATGCTATTTCTGAACGAGCACACAATCACAATCATCTATTTTCATGCATAACTAACTTGTAAGCGATTGGCGTTTGTCCAGTGTCTTATCTGGGGAGCACATTTTAAGGGGCGCAAAAACGCAACCCCCAAAACAACAAAGGTAACTATACTTCCACAAATTGTCCGATTTTTCCCATTGCCATCAGAAGTTGGAATTAAGGGGTGCAATTTTAGGGGCCGCTTTTTTCCCTAGAATACGCCACTGCACTTGTCATTGAAATCGAGGTTTCCAATCTTTTTAACTAGAATCAGTGCAAAGTCGTTTCTGATGTGAGAAATATCATTCCCATTGCTGAAATCGAAGCTGATCTCACTTATAAAGGAGGTTCTATGCTTTCACATACACACTGGACAATATGTCTCTATTTGACCATTAGTAAATAGTAAACGACCGTGTACCATTTGGAATCCCACCGCTGCCACCACTTGTTACAACCACCATTAATATGCCTAAAATGTCTTTCAGGTAACTAACGTGACCGGATAGACTGCCGCCAAGGCAAACCTGCCCTGATGTCAAGTTAACACGGTCACTTCCGTTTATTTCAAACTAATAAAGATAAACTCTCCTATACCTAGACGAGTCATTAACACGGTGCACTGTAAACATGATATTATTTGGTTGCATTCATTGTGCCAAACGTGAAATCTCACTATAATGAGGTCACTTGATCAAGGTCTGTTGGATGTCCATGTTACATCCTTCTGCAGACTTTGTAGGTCGTCAACACCATTTTGTTATAATTACAAAATATAACTAACAAATACTACAACTGGGGATATAAACTTGGAGCCTTTCTCAAAGCTCAGCTCCGGCTCAAGCTCCGGCTTCGTCTCTGTAATCCATGTGCTGAAAATATAGGTTGTGGATTTTCATTGAAGCTCAAACTCTGTTTTCCTTTTAAAACCAGAGAATCTACTTCCGAACCGCAGCCAAAAGCCTCTATTTTGATACCCGTTATTTTAGAATGGATTCACGAAATGAAGCCGGAGCCTGAGCCGGAGCCGAGCTTTGAGAAAGGTCCTTGCTGTTTACAATCTGACCTGGCGGTAACGTGTGAATGTGCACCTTTTGAAACACAAGTTTTGTACATTTTCTGCAAGTCCTGTCCCAGCATAGGTGGGATGACCAGACGGCGTAGGCCTATCGGATAAAATACTATACGTCTGCTAAATCAACACTACTATAATTCATAATAATTATGAGATCATAACGAGATAATTAAGATAAATGGATAGTGTCTAAGAAAAGCCAAAAGGATTATAAATTCACTTCTGTTCATACGCGGTATACACATTATTATATACCAAGGACAATTCCATTCTAGCTGTCAAATGCGCCAGTGCGTTAAGTGATGCTGCAACTCATATCCAACGGCCGTATATGAATCTTACCTACTTCGGGCTGTTTAGTAAAGCAGCAGTGTCACAATGAGAGATGCACTTTTTTTTATTAAACCCCGCTGGGTATTCAATGTATATGCATAAGCAGGCATTGCAGTCCGCGTTTGATTAAATTCTCCATGAATATTTATAAAATAACATGAAACAGGAGGCACAGCGTGCAAAAGTGAATGAATTAATTTTTCCTGACTGTTTTCAGTAATCACTCTTACTTAGTATTATTTTGATACTTAGCTGAGCTAAGCCGGTACGTGCAGAGTGCATGCAACCCACGGTACGCGCGTACCCGTACCCAGCCATGTCAATTTGCAATTTGCACGAATGAAATATGAGGTTGACATGTGAACAAAGAAACATTGACTGAAGGGGGATTCCATTATTTTATCTGTGTACACCTTGCAATGACTTAAATTCTTTAGCCATTTTCCCTTGTGGTTTTTTTGATGAAATTTGAGGTTGTTAAAAGTTCCAGCGGGAGGAAAGATTTGAAGCCAAGGTGCCGGCTAGACACGGACAATTCAACTCGCTTGATACCTGACACACTGGTTACCAGCGAAGCTAATTGCTAAACTAGCGACTGGTTCTCGGCATAAACATTTCCTGCAAACGGTGGTTCCTTCTAAGCATCATGTAACCGGTGTAACGATCTCAACTGCCCAGCGTGCCTGACTGTCCGGATGATCCGAGCACTCATATCGCACTACTAGTATGGACCAATTTCGTTTGCTGCGCGGTGCATTTCAGACAGAAATATTGCAAGATAAACTTGATAAAGTTGATAGAAACTGTTAACTTTTCTTTTTGAGTCCTGACCGATTGTGTAGGCCTACCATACCTCGAAGACGTTTCAATGTAGATAAGCAAACTACAACAAAGTTCGTATGCTAAAAAATTCCCCGAGACATAAGACTGGTTCGTTAAGCGCCGCACATAGTTTCTGACCAATCATAGTAGCGGTTTACGTCCGACAAGCGTTCGCTCAAGTCCGACAAGAGTGTACGTGCGCGTATATGGAGCGCGCGACTAGTCTGGTTCCCTGCCCAAAGATTCCCTGACGCCTCTTATCAAACATATTAATTGACAGACAATAGTCGGTGATTCTTGGTCAGACTAGCGCGCGACTGGAACGTGCAGTGTGACATTGGAGGTGAACACGTGTTCGTTAACCACGTGTGCAGTGGGAGGGGCTTACTGGATCGCTCTATGGGCGTACAGATTTTTAAAAAATCATTATAGACTGATTTTAAGTGGGTTCGTGGTTAATAAACGGACTTAGAACACTTTCTGACTACATGCCTCGGGCTAGTCTTTCTAATTCGTTCCCAGTAGTCGAAGATGTGAATTCACGTCCGTTCCGACGTACCGGTAACGTAAGAGGAAATGCGTCTATGGACCTAGCCATCTGCAACCAGCCAATCCTCGCACTAATGATGTACTGCATCTTAGTATCAGTTCAGATACCATTAAAGCAAAATGCAACCTTCCTTAACAAGCCATTAAGTAATACCCGAAACAGAGGAGGGGGAAACTGACAGAATCTGTGATGGCTTTTAACAGCAGTCGTCGTGCACCGGGTATAAAAGTGAACATACGAGATTCGTGTTTCCAATCAAGGTTGACTGCGAGGCAAGCTCCCATCCCCATGATGTCTCCCCTCCTCTTCTCTCCTCTTGTTTCCTCTCGTCCAGCCAAGAAATCGGTGCAAATGAAATATCCAAAACTTCATGAGACTTAATTAGAACCGGAGTTGAAATTTAAGCTCCCTCGGCAAGAATGACGACACAGATGGCGTGTATTATCAAGCGATGCAACGACGGCCATTTTTTTTCTTTGGGGGGAGGCTTTTGGTGTGTGCGTGGACACGTCTCTTCACGATGACGTTAGTTCAGCCCATTAAGTTCAACAATTTCTAACATACGGAAGCGGAGTTACCGTTAATTCATATCCTCATTAAGACACAAGACCGTGATTAGAATCTGGTCGTGACGGCCACAATGATAAAAGAAGGACATCTTGGGAAGAGAGGAGGGGGGGGAGGGGGTTCACGAGAAACAGACCCACGGGAAACGGCAAAGACCAAGTCCGGCCAGAGGAACAGGCCTGTCCTAATTCGCCGTCAGCCTGCAAATTAGATTCTTCACACGGATATCATATTATGAAGGTCATCTACGTCGAGAATATTCGGAGAAACGGCAGAAATAAGATCTCGCGACCGAACTAATTATGTTTAATATATTTGACTGCATCATCCAAAGTTTCGACGGGTGTCAGCTTGTGATGCGTACCAGTATAATTACGTTAGACTGATATCGCATGGAGATATTTATAACCAATGTAGATTATCGTGAAGTCATGGATACGTACGTGCGTATCATCTCGTTCACGTTCTTCCATGGGAGGGGAGAGGGGGCCGTTGTGTGTTAATAGTATTGGTGGTTAGGTATCGTAAATTCTCCAATCTACATGTATTGACTCGTTCATCAGTGTGATCATGGATTAAAGGTATAGTACAATTAATGTTTGCAGATTTACGTATAATTTTCAGGGTATGAAGGTGATGCTGGTAGAAACATACCGTTAAAATATTTCCGCATGAAATGGTGTATTTATCCAGAAATTTTTAAAACAAAGACCGAAAATGTATTGATATCGGGGTAAGATCAAAACCATTCTTTATGTTTTATCAGAAAAACTTAGTCGGGTTTTCGGTATTTTCTCGTGACTCAGATGTCCAATTGAGCTCAATTTTTCACAGGTTTATTATTTCATGTATGTTTGATTAAACGAAGTATGAGGTGTTGTTTTGTGAAGTTTACCAATCACGTATTATACCTTTAATTCATTGACTGATCAATGTCTGTCTTGATGTTGGGTTTTATTGATCGGCTGGTTGGTTGGTTGGTTGTCTTGTTTGATCTGCCTCTTAGTTCATACGATATCTGCTTGGTTTGATGGATGGTCTAGAATTGCTAAACTGCTCCATTAATTGTATGATTGTGGAGTGCTGTGGCCTTCTATATTGGTCTGGCGTGTCCAACTCAAGATCTTGTGGCCAATCTACAGATTGTGGGTTCGAATCCATCAATAGGCTATAGTGGTGCTTGTATCCTTGCTCTCCTCACTGTCTCCCCACTTGCCCACAAGTTTGCCAACCTGCCTGCCAGCTTAGGAATCATATAATTGATAAATCCACTATTTGGTTTTATCATTTATAAGCTGTCAGAACAAATCTGATCAATTTAGACTCATACCAATAAACCCTTTAGTGTCATTTACATGTAGCATCAAGAGACTACAGGCATCACTTGATATACCAAAGTCCAATCTACGCAGGAATCAAACGAGTATCATTTACAACACAGACCATAATTTGAGGCAGATCATAGGACAAACCTCATACGTGCAATATCCCCTGGGTCCACTAAATTATGACAAATCTCACTCTCGTAAACTGTTGACAATTCAAGATGTTACCATGGGAACAGGAGTACTCATTGCATCTGTGCAGATGTTGACGTGCGAGAAACAGAACTTCATTATGGGATTTTTTTCTATATTTATAAATTCACATAATGGCCCAGGGGGGATGTTAACAATGCAAATCAAGCGTAAAGTCATCCGTCTACTGCCCTGTCATTTTGTTTGATCATCCTACTTACGTCACAAAGATGACACAACCGATTATGGTTCTAGAAAAAGCACAAACGAGAGGCAACAAGATTGATGACACAAGCTGCAAAAAACAGTCCATCAGTAAATATTAATGCCAGCATGAGGATGAGGCGGATTAAAAAGTAATAACACGGCTAAGACAAGATAAAAATTAGGAAATGAAAAGGCCGAAGCAGTTGCCAGTATATTCATCTCCTAGAGGCATGAGTTTGTGCTGCTAGACATCTTTTACCTATACTTTCACTTGAACATCGAGTTGAATGCGCTATGTTCACACTTTCTGTGCATCTCTCAACAGACGTCAATATTTACATAATTCAATATTCCTCGGTTCACCATAGTACATATGTAAATGCAAAAAGATGGAAAACTGAATGAGTATTGATTATAACAATTTGGAATATGATGGTGTGACAAGGAAATGTTGATTGGGCCAGACGCCAGGAACTGAACGAGAGACTTCTGTTGGGGGGAGGGGAGGGGGGGCTTCATAAATGGTCAAATATGGATTATTTTTTTCATGTAGGATTCTCAGCCTTAACAATGATGCATATGACAAGTTGTATTACTCCAAACTGCAGATCACAAGCAGAGATCTCAAGAAAATACAGCTCTAGTGGGGTGGGGCAATTTTTGACAAAATGGAAACAGACTAAATATTAATAACCATGATTTTTTTTATCAATTCATGCAATTTCTACTAAAGAGGAAACAATAAATTAAAAATACAGTCTCATTACCCTTTAGTTAACAAAGGCATTAAAATGGAATAAAGCACCCAGGCTAAATATTCATCAATCTTGTGTCATTGTCAACAAGTCAGGTGACACGTCAGATGACACAACAGGTGACTAGAAGGCTGGTCTTGGGCTTCTATAAACCCTATAGCCTTGAACCATCAACTTCAAGCCCCTATGTCATCCTGGATCATAGTTAACACTAACCTGAGTCCACATTGATCAGGGACAGTATCCAGAAACCGGTCTTTATTGGTTTTAAGCAGCTCCATTGTAGTGAAGTTCAGAGCTGACAAGAAGAGGATTTCAATCCCAAAGGCCCAGACCTGGCTAAGCTTTTTGGTGGCCGAGCCCAACCAGTATTAAAGTTTCTCTCCCTGATCAATCAAGTGGACAAAGAACAAAATTGCAAAAGAAATCTAACCTTTTGCTCGAAGTCCGTCAAGAATCTTCCCTAGAGCACCCCTATGGGACTTGCCATCAGGGTGGGTGATCAAGACATCCACATCTCCACAGGTTACCTTTCCCCGTCGATAGGAACCACACACAACGGCCATCATGCCTGGATCTATGCTCACTGCCATCTCCCGCACCTGTGTACCATTGAAAAGTTAATAAAGAAACATTTACTGGAGCAGGATTCGAACCAGAGACCCCCGGAATACCGTACCACCACTCTACCAACTGAGCTATCCAGCCCTATATAGGCAGTGTCCCTAATAGTCAACTCACAATCCCAAGGATCATTGAAGACTAAATTAGCGATGCTGCAACCCAAGAAACTGGACATGGGGATCGCACAAAATGAGCCGCATCCTCAGCCCAGCCCAGCCCTGCCCAACACAACACAACACAACACAACACAACACAACACAACCCAACCCAACCCAACCCAACCCAACCCAACCCAACCCATCCAATCCCTTCCTTACCCAATTTAACCTAACCCAGCCCAGCCCAGCCCAACCCAACCCAACCCAATCCAATCCAACCTAACCCAACCCACTTAACCCAACCCAACCCAGCCCAACCCATCCCAACACAACTCAACTCAAAGTCATGGTCCACATGAAAGCCCTCTCAGCCCTAAGTCCACCTAAAATCCTGAAATATTTGTGGTGAGCATAAAGAGGCTAGGAGGAGACACTAGCGGCTTCAGACAGAAATACTCACCATTAATATTGTATGCTGCCCTCTATCTTCAAAGAATTTAAAGGCGGCATTATGTCTTATTATGTATTTTAAGGGGGAGGAGGGTTCAGAGCAAGTTCTTTAGAGGCTTTTAACCCAGTGTTACTGAGCGTTCTTTCAATGTCTCCAGCTTCCTCCAGCAACCCAACCCAACCCATCCAATCCATTCCCAACCCAATCTAACATAACCCAGCCAAGCCCACCCCAGCCCAACCCAACCCAACCCAACAACCCAACGTCATGGTCCATGTTAGACCTCTCAGCCTTAAGTCCACCTAAAATCCAAAAACTCTAGAAATATTTGTGGTGGGCATGATGAGGCTAGGAGGAGACTCTGGCGGCTTCAGACAGAAATACTCACCATTAATCTTATATACCGCCCTCTATTGTCCAAGACAAAGGCAGCATTCTGTCTTATTATGTATTTTAAGGGGGAGGAGGGTTCAGAGCAAGTTCTTTAGAGGCTTTTAAACCAGTGTTACTGACCGTTCTTTCAATGTCTCCAGCTTCCTCTCTTGGCATCCGTAGCAGGAAGTCGTCGTAGTGCTTCAAACCAATCACCTGCTGTCTATTCAATTTAGCCTTCTCTCTTACATCCTCCAGAGTTCTCAGTCCCTGAAATGATCCACAAGAACAACATAGAATGGCATCCTGTATCTTAGCCAAAATAATCTCTGGTCCTGGGCCCAATTTCATGGAATCTGTTTTTGTGCTTATGGGTACTGCTAAGCATGAAATCTATTTCATGGAATCCATCAGCAAGACTTTCGGTGCTTAATTGGTTAGCGAAGAAATTCTATGCTAACCTTCATTTTTGTCTGCTAATGCGCTGTCATATGCATTCTGCAGTCCTTGCTTACTATTGCCAGAAAGAAAACTCTCCCGTTAGATATGCTAACCGTAAGCAAAGCTAGTCTACTACCATAAGCAAAGAATGTTTGTTTACGGTAAATGATTCCATAAAAAATTGGACCCAGGTTTCAGCCAAGTGAAACCACAAATTACTGAGCTATTTCAGGTCAGCCCAACAGGCGAAATTGTTTGGGACAGAAACAAAAGCTATACTAGAATCAAGACTTATATGAATAAATGTCGATATCAAATCAACCTGACACCATCTGCAATGTACTCCCAGCTATCAACACTGGTACAGTGGAATGTTGCAATAATGAACACAGCAGAGTCCACAGAAATTGTCTGTTATAGCAGTCCTTCACCGTAGTGATTTAAAACAACAGTTTTTGGTTTGTTTTGTGCACACAAATTGGGAGCCAAGGATGATTTTCAGTTTTAAGTCCAATGTGTGGTATAGCGGTTAGGGTTAGGCTTGTTATAACTGCATTCCACTGTACTTATCCCTACATCAGAACAGGAGCAGTGCATGGGTGAGGTGGGGTGGGGGTGACGGAAGGGTCCGCATAATTGATTGAAGGGTCATTCCACCAAGTTGGTGCATGGTTACTATAGAGGTGTCTCTGCCATGCCTACAAACTGGTATCGTTCTATCATGCTTTCACCCTAACTCCCCAGGGATGTTGGCTAGGAACCATCTGATTGAATTTGGAGGGTAAGCATTTAATGATGGCACTTTATGGCTGTCTTCAAATTAAAATTGACATAATAAGTCAATCCATGCGCCTCAAATGGGAAAATTTAATCATCTTGAATAAATCACAACCCAAAAGAAGTGGATTACAAATGGTACATGTATACAAATACCAAAATGGACACCATGTTGGTCCTGAGTTTGTTAAATTAACAACAGAGAGTGACCCTTACCAGCTGGACCCATTCCTGGGCCACGGTGGGTCCCACACCCCAGATGTTGTTGAACAGGTCCAGGGCCTTCATGTCATCTCCTCCGCAGACGTGGTCAATCTTCCTCAGGTGACCGCTCTCTAAGATCTCACAGATTTTGTCGGCCAGGCGGTTGCCGATGCCTGGGATTTTGTTCGCCTCCTGGCATGGTTCATCAAGAAAAAAACAACAACAAATTAATTGAATCAAGCGTTGCTCATAACTTAATAAAACTTCTTTTTTTTTATATTGAAAGATAAATCTAGTCTTTCTTTCAAGGTATAAAAGGAGGAGTTTACAACTCTTCAAGAGTATATAGCTCATCAAGTGGCTACTCAGGTGTCTCTAAGTCTAATAAGAATGCTTAGCCATCTTAACCCTTACAGATACTATTTAACTCTTAGAGTGGAGATGCAATCAGTCTTGCTTATGGACACTAGAAACCACGATCCTCCCAATATGAATCCACAAATTGGGGACTTATCCACACCATTTTGAGGTTGATGTGAACCAACTTGGCCATGCACTCCAACAACTGATGACTGCCACCATACACAGTACACACTCACCTCCCAGGTAGTGATCTGTTTGGGATGTTGTTTCAGAGCGGTGATTGCCTTTTTGTATCCCTGTGCTCTCCAGCGATCCTTGGTGTTGGTGTACGTCTTCATCAAAAGCTGTACATTCAAACAATATCAAAACAACCTGCTTACAAATTTTGTTGCAAATATAGGGGGGGCTTCAATCCACAAGGAATGCAAAACAAAGATAGAGTAACATTATGCTACTACTAGCTGTTAGCGTCACTCATGACAACTTTATATATGAGCCACAAAAGAAATGCAAACGATGGGTCCATTCATTTTAAATGTCATGTTTCTGGCATTACATTGCGGCTGTTCAAATTAATTGAATGTAATAAAATTTGGTACAAAGTTTCTGACTTGAGCATTGCTCTTGTTGTCTGAATTAACCAAAAAGTGGTCACGTGTCACAAATTTCACAGAGAGGGTCAGTAACGCATGTGGCCCCTTTTTCTTTTGTGCCTCAGTAAAGATGGTATACTTTTTCCTTAAAACGAAATTTCATATACGATACATTACAAATACAAACATTCAAAAAATTTGAGTTAGAATGGTAAAAGAAATATTTTCAATTCCATTGTGACATTAACATTATCTTGAAATTCTGATTACCAGTACTTTAAATTGAAAAGCACTCCACAAGAAGTAGAGTGGGTATTGCAGAGTTTGTGTGCAAAAGTAGATTTTAGACTTTGATTTATCTAAAATCAATGTTTTTTTCACCTCGAGTTTTTCAGTGATGTGCTCATTGAAATTATTCTGCTGAGAAGTGGATGGCTTGGAGCAAACCCAGTGGCCTTTCTGTACGTGGAAAGAAGAAGAACAAATTAATACAATTAAAAGTTTGAATGCCTCCTGATTATTACTAAAAACTTTTGTTTAAATGACAGTTTAATTCAGTTTTCGGTAATTGTGGACAAGTAGTTCCTAAAACCTAAGCAACAAGCAGGTAAGAAAATTGTACCTTTTCACTGACATATTGGACAAATTCTCCAATCTAGGGTTTTAAGGACTCGAAACATTTGCTGAAAGTAAAAAATATCGTTTGGGAGCAGTAGAAGCTATAAAAAGTTGCTTTCCTTTCCTATAACTTTATAGTTTTGGGAACAACTTGTCCACAATTACCCAGGTTTCTTTCCCTGAATGCATACAAAAAAAAGACCTAGATCATTCCCACTTCCATGTTCCAACTGTCCACAAGTGCTGTCCTCCCACCCAATGCTGTCCACACATATTACCAGCATTATTCCATAATTTAATTTAAAATCTAAAGCAAAGGTTGATTAGTTATATTCTGTCTACTGACTGGTAGCTTCTGTGGAGATGTTGCTGGTGTGGATACGTTTGACGATGAACTAGCCCCATCCGATGCAGTAGTCACCCTGAGCGAGTCTTGGTATTCCTCATCATCACTCGGTACATAGTTGCTATCGTCACTGTCATAACCCCGGTCTGATCCAACCACCTTGGTCGGACTTGTCCATTTTGATCCTTGGGCAGGCGGGGCATTTGACGAGGACGGGATGTTGCATACGTCTTCTTCACCTGATTTCGGTTCCAGAGTTTTGACTCTCAGGTTTTCCTCACAGTCTGATTTGAGCGGACCATCAGAACTTTCTTTGACAGCCACCGATGAAGGACTTCCTTGTTTGGGAAGTCTCTCTGGCTTCTTACAAACTGGAATTTTTAGCTTGTAGTCATCAAATGGCATCAGCTTTTTCTCAGAGAGGCAAAGACTAAGCCAGCTTGCTCTTAGTACACTGACATTCCCTGGTGGCATTTCAAACTTAAGGATTCGCTTGAGACGTTCAAAGTCCATTCCTTCATCGATAATCAAATGCGTGCACTCCGTGCTATCCCATTCGTTGAGAATTTCTGCTCCGAATTTTAACATCTGATTCTTAAATATATCTGCGCGGGCTTTCCCCAGTCCAGCTTGCAAAACATATCCATGGACACCATCCAAATATCTACAATCACCAGGGTTACCGACGTTGGTTTTGGGTGAAGACTTCACAGATGATGATGTCCGAGACTCACACTTTAATTTCTTCTTCGCACCGCCCGATTCTGATTCAGATTCATTCGACAAAAACGGATTTCCCATTTGAAGCTTTCTTTTCCGACTTTTTGGTTTAGAAGAAGAGGCCATTTTCGGAATGATCGTAAAAGAAATGTGTCGAAAGTCTGTCTAAATGAGAACCTTTCAATGCTACTTCGATATCTGTTTCAAATGCTACTTGCTAGACACACACACATTCAACATTTGTTTATCCAAAAATCCAGCCATGTAGGCAGACATTTTGAGATCAAAGGTCATAAAATGTAGCCTCGTCCTTTAAAAAAATAATAAATTAAAAACTTATTTAAAAAAAAAAAAGGTTGAAGTTAATACAAAAATATTCTAGCGTAGTTGAGTAATAAAAAATATAATTTTAGAAAATATAGAAATAGAAATTCTGAGCAAAATATTTTAGACTGAAAGTGCCCGGTATTGTTTGCTGTAAATTCTTTACTCCACTGACAAACGGAGCAGACGATACGAGACCTATAAAGATGATGGTGAGCTGAACATTTCCATCCTGAAAATCCTTCGTTATCACAAATTTTTTTTTTATTGTATATTCACGAAAGGCATTTTGAATGATTATAAAAACCTTCTGATCCAATATTTTTGATAGATTGTTGTCGAAATGAATGATATTTCACGGTTGCCCTGTAGCATGACAACGTGTTTTCTAGAAGTTTCCATGCATTAACGATGCATTCAGTATGACTAATGTACTTGTTACGTTAAAAAGAACGTGGCTATTGTCACGTGTTTTCAATCTAAATTAAAATTATTTCTTGATTTTAAGTCTCGAATTTAGGGCGTATTTTCATTTGTTCCAATTATCCCACATGCAGTTTTAAAGATTTATACTTTTGTTAAAAAAAATCCTCAGATGGATTGGAATAAAAGGGGGAAATAATGAAAAAATATGACAAGAATTTTACTTGAGAAAAATGGTCGGAAACACATCCCGGTATTAAAATTGAGTTACAAATTTAGCCAGCCTAGTACGAGGGAAAATGGAATGGGGGAACCTTATTGCTTTGATGATTAGTTGATTCAAAATGATTAGGTTGGACTAGTGTGTTAAAATAAATTGTTTACATTTTACGAATTAAGTTTTTTACCATTGAAAAAAAAAAAAAAAATAAGCAACCCTTCTTGTTAGGAAGTGTATATTTTGCCGGCACCGTCATGCATTCTTCTCGTTGGCCATACCGGCCTTCTTTCTCTAAAGGTAGGGATACCAAAATGTAGGGCGCCCTCACACGGAAAGTGGCGAATATTTCACTTTCCAAAAATAATTGTCAAATTTCAACATTTTTTTTCTCCATGAAAAATACAAATAAAGACATAAACACGTTTTTACACACATAGGTCTACAACTTTTACACACTTTTCTTTTGTTTTGATAGAAAAGGGATGTTTTGTTCCGGAGAAAACGCTATCCAAAAATGGCCCAAAACGCAAAAATCTACTTTCAAATTGGCCGCCAAAAAATGGGCCTATCAAAGTCTTCGGGAGGACCCATTTTGATGATAGGTGTACGCTCCTTTAACAATGACCAATTCTGACGATCTTGGTATCAAATTAAAGCTTATAACTCATTCTACATTCAGAGGACCCGTACTAATTAGCTCATGAATATTAATTAAGTCTTAAAACAAAGGGAAATCTTTACAAGTGAATAACTTGGGATCCATAGGTAGTACGCCAAACTGCGACACAGTACCCAGAAGCTTATCTCACGCTCTTTCCAACGATATGACTTGGTCTCGTATCCTGAGAGCGAGGAACTTACTATAAAGGTTTGTTTATTGCCACCGCCTCCAGGGAAAGAGGTTGGCTAGCGAGTCACAGGTCTGTTATTCGACTCGCTATAAAGCGCACTGTAAATGGAGCAGGGAACAGACTAATCACAGTCTGTGATTCGCCGCAATAATGTGCGCAGTGAACGGAGCGGGGAACAGACTAAAACCAGGGGTACTAGTACTTGACATGTGCTACCATGCCGCGTTGTTTACGTCGATCGTACTTGCATTGAATTTGGACTGACGTTTGACAGCCGATAGAACTTTAGAAGGTTGGCGGATTTAAAACTCAAACTATTTGTTTTCATTGCTATTTACATTGAAAATTTGACTTTTGGATTTTCAACAATGAGTCGTTGTGTTTCAGCTTGTCAAGTCCAAAACCTGCCATTTTCAGGGCACCCCACACGTTCCAAAAAGAGATTATTTTTGTGTCTGTTTACTGCCGGGCATTGCAATAATAAACAACAAATAAGAACCTAGGTTAGCTTTATAATTATTCATGCCGACTCAAGATTTGTGCCTCCAATTTCATTTTTCTTCAGCTTAGGTTACGTACAGCCCGTTAAAAAAAATGGATTCTTAAGTCACATTTTAGGGGGGATTTCAACTACCGTAATTTAGGAGTCACTAAAATTGTACACGTCACACTTTACATTTTTTGTCCTTTTTAAAAATGGGGCAATTGATTATGAATAATTAATACTATGCTATTGACATATTCAAAAACATTATGCAACATGCTGCAGACCTCCTACGTATACATGTACCATATTGAAAAGCTGCTTAAATGCACTCCAAATTATATTAACAGGATTAATAACTCAGTTTGTGACATGTGATACATGCCTCATTTTGTCAGAGCAGATCACACTTTTGTACAATTAAGCCCTTTCTTAATGTAATTAACACATTAAATGAACTTTCCATTATTGTGGGTATTTGTAACAACTCATTGCTTTGAAATGGTGAGAGTCCTTGCTTTGTTTTGTGCACGTTACTATTGAGGGGATGTATTCGATTGTGTTAATTAGGTCTTAAAGTCAGATTTTAAAAATATTTAATTAATTTTCCCATGATTGCAGATATTCACACATACAATAGAGTTAGAGAGCTCCCTTGATTTTATACATACTCCAAAAATGAAAAGAATCAGCCAAACAGTTTTTAAGTTATGATTTTTTGAAAATCGCACATTGATGCACAGGATGAAAATTCAACAAACAGGCCCATTTTTGTCACATAGATTATTTAATGCCAAGTAACAGGGTAATGGGTCATCTTCAGGCTCCTGTAACTTGGTTCAGCGATTCTTGGCGGTTTTGCAACTCCTGTAACAAAAAATATACATATAGATGAACAGATCTGCAAAATTATACCTTTGTGGGGCATTGGGTTTTAGAACAATGAATTATGCAAAAATGGATAAAGTGCTTAACATCAATATCGGTTGCTAGGCAACAAGGCATTCGCCATGAGCTTGAACTTTAAATTGCTCTAACTTTAGAACGCCTGGGCCGATTTTCTTCAAACAACTTGCAAAATGCTTAGAGGAGAGAGTTCTTTGGTATGAGATACAAAAATACTCCTTAGCTTGAAGTTGATTTTTCGGATTGGTATCCCTACTAAAGGTTATTTTGTCGGAGGTACGTTCTTATACTGCAGATTATCCAATGGGAACGGCAAAATAGCGTTTGCAGGAAGATTGCCGGCGTCGGCAAAATATACACTTCCTTCTTGTTACAATTTCCTTGTTCCTGGAATTTTAAATGTTTTTTTTTTTAGAAAATTAGGCACAATCTCACCCATTTTTGTAGTGGGTCTGCAGTTTACAACTTTACTGCGTGTTAAATTTTTCGTTGCACGCTTGTCGAGTGTCATAATTAATTTTCCTAAAAAATTCAAAACCCTGCTAATTTTTAAATTGTTTAGCTTGCTGACATCAAAATGGACATAACCAGAGTCAAGAGTTCGGTTACAGTCAAGTGTACCGTAAAGTTCCATGTATACGGCGCACTTTTTTTCACCTCGGCAAAAATCAAAAGTTGGGGTGCGCCGTATACATGGGTACAGCCCGCTGGCGGTCTCGAGAGTGTGGGTTGTGATCATTGCGCCGCGCCAAGTTAAAGCATATGATGCACCGGCAGCAACGGTAACCAATTAGCACGATGTCTGACTGAAAATTGAGCGAATGATTCATGAAAAATACCACTTAAAAAATCTAATATTTCCGACTCTTGCGATTGGCCAAGGAAAACTGAAGTGCAAAAATCGATAAGGGTTAGGACTAGAGACACCGAAAATAGCGTGCGAAAACACGGTTGGAGCGCCGTAATGTGCACGCGACGACGGGCGAGTGGACATGTGCATTTACATTACAGTAAATGCAATCTCCGGGCCGTGACGGTCCGATCGTTGGACTATGGTCGGACGTACATATTTCATTTAAGAATGTCGTGATTGTTCAATAAATTATCAAACCTGTGTCTGGAGTCATTATTTTAATCAACAATAGTCACGTTTCCATTGGGAAATATCCTTATCCTCATGGGTAAAAACGTCAAGTTCGCGACAGCGTTTCGCTGCAACGTGAACCGCCATTTTGATTTGTTCTAATGTAAAGATGACAATTTGTAAAGCGCGCGCAGATCGTCTAGCCAATCACAAAATTCGCTCGCGCTATTGCGGACGTAGGATGAACAATTTGAGGTGCAATTGAGCCAACTTGTACGCCGTTCAACCCGTACGCCGACCAATTCTCCGTGCGCAAATTACCAACTCGTACGATCGGGTCGGCGTGCGAGTTGGTCGGCGACTCGGCGTATGGTTGGTACGAGTTGCCAGCATTCGTCGGCCCGACCACGTGGAAGTATTTCGTGCGAGTAAAATGCCGATAGCTTTGGATCGAGTCGAACGTTATGATCATGAAAGTTGGACACGCAGCGCTTGCAACAAATTGTCCACTCACACAAAAAATACGGAACGGGAATGTACAATTGTCCGTTGAATATGTAGACTGCTGAGGAAGTCTACTATGGTGGAGATCGAATACTGTTTGCACGTGTGCACGACAGGGTGTAGGCCGCGCCGCACGCTTAACGATAGTAGGCCTACACCATGTAGGCCTCCGTACGTACTGCTTTCTGCGGCGTGGCGTGGCGCAGCGTTGTGTGACACTGACGCACTTCGGGTTGTTGCAAACTCGGGCAAAACATCCCTGAAAGTTCTGAGTTGGATTGAGTAAATCATTGTTTTTATTTTTCTCGAATTTGAAATTCTCAATTGAAATACAAATCACAAATGAGCTGAGAAAAATCAGCGATGCAGTTTTCTAATTTTTTTGGTCGTTCACGGCCGATTTTTTTTTTTTCTGCCGGCTGATGTCAAAAGTGGGGGTGCGCCGTATACATGGGTGCGCCGTATACATGGCACTTTACGGTAATTTTGTTTTATTATAACGATACTACTACTAACAATTGACCAATGCTGTAATCATCTGGCAAAGATTGACAGGCTTGTTGCCCTTGTAAGTTGTATCCTTGGAATTACGGCACAAGGAGTCAGATACAACACAACATGTCCTTACGGTACCACTTCTCATTGATAGTGCTTAGCTGCCCTGTCAGTGGCAGCAGCAATATACATGTACTTGTCCTATGAGTTAGATAGCTTGAAATTAACATTGTATCTTATTATTGGTTTCAATTTGGATTGATTTTTCTGTTTGTTTCCACAGCAACCACAGATTGTCGTCCTCAAGGAGGGCACCGAGGCGTCGCAGGGGCGGACTCAGGTCATCAGTAACATCAACGCATGTCAGGTGGTAGCCGATGCCGTCCGTACAACCTTGGGCCCTAGGGGCATGGACAAGCTCATGGTGGACCCAAGAGGTAGGCTTCTTGTGACGATTCTTGATTTTTGTTCTCTGGACGTCAACTGCAGGTGACAGAATGTCACATAGGAAATGGTTTGAACAACTCGTACCCAAGTCATCTTGTACCCAAGTCAACTCAAACGGGAGTCTACTCTGATCCAAGTCAGCTCATGCACTCAGAGCAGCCGGGGTTGTAATGTATACTCCAAAGGAATTGATGATTTTTAAGAGTGATAATGTAGACCAGTGGCCAGAGTAAATAAATATGTGCCTTTGTATTGCATACCAGGGGCCGATTTCACTAAAGTTTTGCTTGTTTCACTTGTTTTGCTAAGGGAACGTATTGCGATGAGAAATTCATTGCAACGTTTTTGTGAAATCTGTCTTTAAAATGGATCACTACTTTGCGATCGATTTTCCGTTTAGCGACAGATTTGGGCTTTAGTGATGATCACGTTAGTGAAATCGGCCCCATGCTGTATCAGTGCTTGTTTATTATATAAAAGTTAATTTGTAATTTGCAGTTATTGGTTGATTTTGAAGGGTTTAGGTCATTCACAGAAGGGATGTTCATCCTAAACTTTAGAATGAACATCCCTTCTGTGAATGAGCAGTCTGACTAAATGCATATATCCAAGAAATAAGCCATCTACATCATTCTCAATTCTCGTCTTCCTTTGGAAATTGCTCTTGGTTTGCAGGAGGCGTGACCATCTCCAACGATGGAGCGACTATAGTGAAGCTTCTTGACGTCATTCACCCTGCTGCTAAGACACTAGTGGAGATAGCCAAGTCACAAGATGCAGAGGTAAGAAAGTTTAAACAATATTCATGATTTTGCTCTTCACTGGAATATGCATTGTCCAAACAGAGTGTTTGTTAACCCTAACCCCCTAGCCATTTGTACTCAATACCTTTCTCAGCCTAACACACTCCAACAGCCTGGAGTGTCAGGTAATGTCCACTGTACTCAACCTGTTATACTCCAACAGATTACTCTATAACAACGGTACACAGCTCATCAAGTTCCAACAGTTGCTTACTGTTGGAATTTGGCAGACTGTGTACATAAGGCCCTATGCAAAAATAAACATCATTTACACATGGTATCAATCTTAGCAAATTCCAACAACTGTACCCTCCTCAGCCTAACAGATCCCAACAAAACATAATGTTGGAGTTTAAAGGGCCTGGGGGCGTTAGGGTTAATGCAGCAGCTTTAATAAGTACATTGGTAATTCTCCTGGGGTCGATTTCACAAAGATTTGCGATTCATCTTTTAGATGAGTTGTTCATGTTTCCATAGCAGCTAGTATTGTGACATCACACTTTGCTTAGCAATTAAGATTGATACACGTATTGCAATTTGTGCCTTTCGTGAAGTCGAGCCCATTCTGGGAGAATAAAGAAAGGTTCCCAGACAAAATAAACCATTCTATATTTTAAAAGCATATAACGAGCATCACTACTTGAGTTATTTCCCCACAATTAAGTCAGCAGGGAAGTATTCTACATTGCTTCTTTTTGCGTTACAATTGTGGTAGAGCAATGCATCATGGTCTTGGTAATGACACTCCCATCGTTCTGATGGAGCGTCGCCGCCAATTCGACCGTGAGAATCTGTTTCTGAGAGTTGGTCTATTTTTGTTATTAACCATAAGCTAGACCATAGTTAATGAAACAGACATTCTTCTTAAAGCAAGAAGCATTTCTCCTGTGGGGGAAAAATAAATTAGCGGAAGATAAATATATCCTTATCCTAGAAGTTCAAGAGAACGCAATTTGAAATTTAATGTTTTGTTTCATATTTGTTTGCTTACTCTCCCCTTTTTTTATTTTTTGAATTTCCTAAAAATCAACCACTTCTTGAAATACCCTGCGGATGAAATGGTGAAGAGGCATCCTAGCCGACCATATCCCGGTTTAAATAAAAAGGGCAATCTTAATTTGCATATTGAATAAAGAAAACTATAAATATTAACAAGTGTGATGTGCCTCCCCCCCTTTTTAACAAAAAAAATTAAAGCAAAAAAAAGCAGCAATCTGAATGAAAATGCTGAGCATTTTGCACTGCATTGATAATTATTGTGTTTATTTGCCAAGTTTCTGTAAGCTTTCAAAAGGATAACACTGAAAGTGAACTTAAATTCAACCTAAACTTCATCATAGATCACAGAAGCCCCTTAAATATCCAAAGATAACTCTTTTGGGGAAGTGATGACTCGCCTGTAAAAGAAATGTCACCGTTGCTAACACAAACTCATCCTGACACTAGTCACTGCTCGGGTGGAGGTGTTAATTGAGGGTAGGGCCCCCCTACAGTGCGGGATTCTCTCCCCTGTATCACAGCATTAACACCCTCTGCTGCAATGTTATGTCTTTTGGCAAACCCGACCGTCACTTTGCAAAACAGAACTGATTCAAATCCGGTCACAGGAGGGGTTAAATGGAAGAGTTCCACCCTTGCATCAACAAAGGCTTCCTCATGACGATTAAGAAGATGAAGACATACCCACTACACAAAATTAGGGTTTGAATTTGGTTCTGAAACGGGCAATGCCACTTTTCCATTGCAAGGGGCACTTCCATTGGAAAATCATGATGTCTATGGAAATATTTGAAGGGGCACCAGGGCCAAGAACCAGGGCAACGAAGGTCGTGACCTTCGCGGCCTCTGTTAAGTTCAAGGCTTGCAACATGAAGCGGTGGAAAGTTTTCATGCTAGGATTTACTCAATTTGATTCATCGACCTATTAATGTGATCTTTGTGAAGGCGGTTACTTGAACGAAGAAGATATTGGAAGGTATACTTAGGAGGATGCGAGAACAAGAGAACAATGAGGACAAATAAACCCTCAGGGAATGATCATCAGGACATTTTCAGCTTTTTAAGGGCATTGCGTCTATGAAAAGAATAAAAGTGTCTATTGAAGCTATTAGCTTGACACCAAGGCAGTGACCAGGAACAGCCAGACAGCTACCAGCTGGGACACAAATGACCAGGGATGGAAGGGCAATGACCAGGGTTACCTCCCCAATGACCAGGGGCACCAAACCACTGACCAGGGACAACCCAAGCCACTGACCAGGGGCACCAACGCAGTGACCAGGGGTACTAAAAGAAATGACCAGGGACGCCAAGGCAATGATCAGGTGCATCAAGGCAATGACCAGGGGCACCAACGCAATGACCAGAGGGGCCCAAATTACCTCCACAGCCTCCTTGAAATTCCCCACCCTGGTTCCCATGTAAGCCTTCTCACTTAATAGTTACTCAAATATCCCCAACCTAAACCAGAGGGCGGTATTTAATTTTCTTAGTCTATACACTCTTGTAAATCCGTAAATATCCAAGGATTTCTTTCAACTTGACCTCAGTCCCCCTTGAGGGCGTGCTTCTCGCACCACCGTCGCTACCTTGCTTGACTCACTGCATGCATTCCAAGATTACTAGCCGTGATCAGTAGATGGTACATCCGATTTGAAGCTTGCCACTACAAACAGGATGCCATGTATACATTTTCCACATGCAAATTGCAAGACAAACAGGGCATCCAAACCACACCGAGACACAAGTTGGGACTAAAATCTTGCCACATATTAAGGCAATTTCCTCCTACATGGATAAGTGAGGAAGTACTAGGTTCCACTGATGTGATCCGATTCCGTTAAGCTAGGATGAGAACAATTAGGGAAGTGTGGAGAGTTAATGGAGTATGTTTAAGGCAGTTAATCCTGTCAGTGCTGATTTTGGTTTTCAGACTCTTTGTCAGATGCTGAGTATTTGTATATCTAGAGAAGATCGCAGATATGCAATTTAACATTGTCAGCTAATTAAGAGTTTAATGGTAATGTCATACTTTGGTTTTTGTCCAAGAAATGCAGATTCATGGGCAAACATATCAAGAAAGATACAGTAAAAGTCATCTGTGAAATGTCCAGTCCCATACGGTGCCCATTTGTTTTAGAAAACAGTGAAAAACGGCTACAGTATTTTGTATATTATTTTTGGTCATTGGTTTTAGTATTTTCTGGATAAACACAGTATTTTGGGCAGAAAAATGTGAACGGTATGTTTCTACCATCACCATCTTTACACCCTGTATGTTATAGGTAAATCTGTGAAGATTTCTGTTTCGGTATGCTACCAAAGTATGATACTACCTTTAATAAGTACATATAAGATAATAATCTTTAACAATGATTAATAATTTTTTTAATTTTAGTCTGAGCTGCATAAATAAAAAAACAAAAGACCTTTCTCTTGAAAGGCCTTCCACAAGGTGATATAAACGGGGTCATCTGGGGTCGATTGTGACCCAGTGGACCGAGGGCAAGAGACTTAGGGGCCAGGTATGCCCTGTCATGGCCTGACTCTTTGTGATTCACTGGGCAAGTTTTAATCAATGATTAGTTGGCTAATAAGCGGCATGATTCCGTCAATCAACAGTGGCATGCTGGCCGGGGCGGCAGGCGAGGATAATTTGGTTAGAATTTCTAACTACTAAAGTGGGAGGCGTCAGGAAGACAAGGTTAAGATGAGAAAAAATAGAAATGCCTCTTTACGTTTCTAATAAAATCATTACACCAAACAGCATCAACATGAGTAATATTAGTAATTATCCATAATTATCCGCAAATAAAACAAATGACTGTTTGGGGAAAGGAAAGTTTATAACTTCATTTCAAATTGCTATGATTAGTTTTTTCTTGCTGGGTTTGGGTCTGTAAAACAAAATATTAGATGCATTTGGTATGTTTGGAAGGCTTTAAAGAAACAGTGTGATCTTTGTGTCAAATTGATTTGTAGTAAATATAATTTTTGATTGATTTTGATCTTTTTACATTTGATTTTTAACCCCCTCAAGGTTGGTGATGGAACTACGACAGTGACAATGCTAGCAGCCGAGTTTCTGAAGCAAGTCAAGACGTTTGTTGATGAGAATGTTCACCCGCAGGTCATTGTCCGAGCGTACCGCAAGGCTACCCAACTAGCTCTGGACAAGATCCGTGAGATCGCAGTCAAAATAGAGAGCGACAACCCACAGTGAGTACCCCCGGAAGCCGGGCATTTAATCCCTGGATGGACCTAATCTATCTAACCCCCTCCTCTCCTCTAATATGCCCCCCAACTCCTACCTCTATTGCCCCCCTCTTCGGGCACCTACCTCGTCGGGTTATCTGCACCGCTCACCGCACCGTAACTTCAGCGCGGAGATGCAAGCCAGCAGATAAAGTTAGCAGCAAAGTTTTAATGAAGGTGGTGATTGACATACGATGGGCCACAGCTGAGCTGGACACTGTCATCGGCAGGCTAATTGATGTCAGGGGAAACCTGAAAATTACAACGTCAGCTGCCAAGTTCTTTGACTCCTCTGATGCGGTTGGACAGATGTGACCGTCTCGGTGACATACCCCGCTGCGTGCCATCGATAATGACACTAGACTCCACTTTTGTTTTTAAGTCGTCTTCTTCCTTCTTTTTTTTTTTTGAAGAAACAATCATGAACAATTTTAACTCTTAAATAAATCATTTGCTCTGATCAGGCAACGGATGGCATCTTGAATATTTTGTCTCACACTTAGTCACTCCCACGGCACTAATCTTCTCCGTTTAATCATCATTTAATTCTCCTCTGCTATAACATTCTCCAGACTGTTTTCAGAAGTCCATTCGGAAAGGAATCAATTCTTTCCCATTTTCTGTATTTTGATTGGCCAAAGCAATTCAAGAAGAAAGAAATTGTTGTAGAGGACATACACATGTTGTGTTGTTCAGTGTAGCTTTACAAGATATTTTTTCTTGTGGGCATTGTTGGAAATTGACGTTTGGAACCCAGAAATGGACGCGTGTCTTTGTACTATGGGAAGAAACACTTAACCATTCTGAGTCTCTTAAAGGGAAGCCATCCCTGGACTTTTAGCTATATTAGTATATTAAAAACAACTTAAAAATGATCTCTGCCAAATTTCAACCCTTATAATCACCTGAAACGTCATAAAATTCATGTTTGAAAGAGTCCCACATTGTCTGCTCGGTCTTTCTATGGGGCTGCCATATTGTGCGAGTTCGTTGCTCTTTAGCTAGAACTGTCATGATGATGGTGTCAAAAACATTGAATAACTTCATTATTAGTAATTCACGAGATACATTGAACAGTAATTTTGTAAGGATACATGCATGTTTGTCTTCGCTTTAAATTCATTACCAGAAAATTTAGGAATTGTGTTTTGAACAGTTTGTTTGATTTTAAATTCCACTCTTTTCCTCCCCTCACACTTCTCCATGAGTCCACCCCTCCCTCCACTATAGAGAAAATCCAAAAACCCAAAAGGGTTTAAGCTACATGATATAAAATGACTCTTCCATTTTGTTTATGGGGAGGGGATTTCCCACATAGGACCACATTGGATCAGGTGTGTACTATAATGTTCAGGTGTTTTGACTGATTGAAGAGTGTCATATTGGCATTGTTCTGAAATGCCAAGCTGTCAGTTGATTTCTTTTTTTTTATTTTGTGCGGAGACGTCCGACGTGTTGACAGGGCTCCCTCTAGAACTGCCAGGAGTTCAGCTGACTAGTCATGTGACCCACTTTCCAGAGGTTTCCATGGTTGTTGGGAGGGGGGGTCATTTCTGCCGACTGACGTGGGGTGACGGGGGTTGTGCTTTCTGTCCACCTTCAGAGGTTGTTGCCTGTCCCGTGACCTGATCCGACTCACGTATCGTCCATTTGTCTGCCCCTTCTCTCTCACTTGTACCTGCAGATTGTCTTTGATTTTACATGTTTATTTTGCTGCGTCCTTTTCTCTGTGTCATATATCTTTATGCCACTCTTGAATCATTGTTGTTTACGTCTCCTTATGAATCACTGATGGAGCATGAGTTATGGTTTTTCTTTCAGTAAGGGTATTGTATTTTTTCCTGCGAGGCCGAGCACATTGCAGGGCTTAACATTTTCACTCTCGTGAGCATTTGCCATGTGCAGAAAACAAGTTCTATTGAAGCAAATTAATGACGGTATGGTTATAATAAACACTTGAAAACGTTTGTCATGAAACCCCCTTCCCCGACCCCCCCAACTAGATCGAGAAACAAAAATACGAGCAAGAAATGAGGTCAGGTGAAGTTTAAAGATCTGATAAAATGGGAGGTGACCTTGTGAAGTTGGTACAAAGCCTCAAGAAAATTTGAATCATCCTAGAATGTAGTCTGGTCTCTCCTTGTCTCTCTCTCTCTCGACCCTCTCCCCCTCCCGACCTTCCACCCTGGGGAGGAGAGGTCATTAATCATTCTCTCCTGCCTCATTTGAGTTGGTGTCATGTAGACGTTGATGTTTAATGAAACAATGTGTTCTTTGTAAGAGAGGGAGCCTTTAGTTCCACATGACCGAGTAGCATTTAACATGCTTCAGATGTTTAGTCAGGTCCATTTCTTTTTTCCCCCCTACTCACTTTCCCCGACCAAATGAAATTTTCTTAACTTGAGCACATATGAAAAAAGAAGAAAAAAAATGCTGTCCGGATTTTTCTGTAAAGTCAGGCCATAAATCAATAGCCGTTCTTATATGTATGTATGTAATCTTTTTTGGCTGGTAATTGGGAGTCGACATGGTAGAATGGAGGATTGCTTACTAGCCCCGCAGGCACCTTCAGATGAGTGAAGAGGGTTAACAGTAATGTGACTTGCACTGGAAAAAATCCTGTCGCTGAGTAACTTTGTCCTCCTCTCCCTGTCGTCATGTTAAAAGATTGGGTTAAAGGGTTGTGTGCATCATGCTATACTGTTAAATCCCCCTCTTTACCTGTGTTTAGTGAGTCTTAAATCCCTCTGAATTTAGTCTTGGTTTGAAGTTTGTTCTTGTTAATTAGTGACAGCGTGCATCTTGATAGGCAGGATGTGACTGTGAGGTTTGGGTTCGTGACAGGATTTTCAATGTACTCTTCCAGAGATTTTGACTTCAAATCTCTCTCGGATCAGTTGTTTGTTTGTTTGGTTTCTAAGATTTCCCTTCTCAGCAATGTGTACACTATTTTTCATAACCATGGCCAAGTTATTACTGAAGTTCCTTTGTTTTGATTAATTCAGCCGCAAGGTGATGCCACCTGCTGTGAAATCTGATCAGTGGTTACATCATAGACAAAATCTTCGTTTGTGACAGGATTTTCCCTCTACTCTTCCACTGATTCTGACTTCAAATCTATCTTGGATCAGTTGTTGTTTGTTTGTTTGTTTGTTTGTTTGTTTTCTTTTTTATTTCCCTTCTTACGCCCATCACCCCAAACTGTGTCAGAGGACATAATCCAAATTTCCCTTGGAAAATTTTTACCTTTTGTTACTTCAATTAATTTTTTTGTTCCATCTTTGTTTTAATCATCAAATAACCACAAGGGAAATTGACTGGATTTAAAATCATTGAAAGTGAACAAAGAAACACTGACTGGAGCGGGATTCGGACCAGCAACCTCCTGAATACTGTACAAGTGCTCTACCAATTGAGCTATCTAGCCCTTCGTTTGTGGTGTCCCTAATAGTCAATTATTATCTGTATTCGTTTGGCAATCAAAAGCCATGAAACCACACACACACTGCCCGAACGCCGAAATGAGATCCTGGCTCAGCGAACTGCCCATTGAACTTTGATTTCTGATGATTTGACTTTTGTTATCGTTGCTGTTTGACAAACGCTTATATATATATACACACTGCCATATCCCAAGGACCATTTTATCGATGATTTTTTGGTCTTTTTTTTTTTTAAACAAGTGACCCCAAAATTTTGTCTTTGCACCTTACTTTTTAATCCATCAAGTAAATCGGTTAGAGTTAGACGATGGTCTTTTAAATTGATTGCAAGGGCAGAGGTTCGTGATGGGCCGTGTGATAGAGATTTTACATATGTATTTGTGCATGATTCATTTCCTGTTTGGCAATTAAGCAGTAGCTTGCAGTTGTATATGGGAGGCATTATTATTGATGGCATTTTATAAACACTAGGCTGCCCGTGGGTTTATGTACCTCCTCCTGTTTAATAAAACCCCACCCATTCTTTCATTCCCCCATGTACATGCATTAAACCACTGTACTGGCCACTTGCCCAACTAGCGATACAGTGCTGCTTGGAGCACCGTGAGCCTTCGTACCTGTTATGTACAGCACACGTGCATGCAGTGCTGTGCCATCCATCCACGTCGCCACCTCACCGCAAATAACGTTGATTCGTGTGTACAGATCTGGCACAGTGTTGCGCAAGATGCAAGCCGCAAGGCGTCAACCACCCCTCACCTTTATCGCCCGACCGATGATATGTAGGCCAGGAGGGGGGCAAACTTAACTCACCGTGGGTCCCCTCTCGCCAGTCTCCGCCCCCCGTTTCGTCTGGGCCCATGAGTCAGTTGGCCGTGTTATCAGCGACCTGTCAGTGGTCTAAATGTAGAGCAGCTGTTATCCATTTACATGTGATATCAAGTTCAGGGGGAGCTGACATGAGTGAGGGATTTTTGGTGTGCATTGACGAGAGCTGTTTTCATCTGTGTGGTAACATGCCTCGGGAATTGCCCCAGAATTTGTCATAGGATGTCATTTTTTAAAAACTTGATTTCGTTTTTTTCTTCTTCTTTTCTGATAAATAAATATGATGTGTCTTTTTGCTGTTCAATTTTGTCGGATCTTATGCATATTATTATGCCAATATGTTAGTGTATATCATGGGAGCATTACAGTTATAAGGAGAATGTACACTGTATCAGAATATACAGAAGAAAGAACTTGGTAACAGCAGGAGCAGCAATCCACTACCAGCCCCGCCCGTTTTTGGCACCCTCCTACTTTCTAACCCCCCTCCCCTTTCCTCCTCCCTCGTGCCTTATTCACCCCCTCTCCCCCCTTTGGAGAACCCCTTTGTACTAAGCGTGTGTGTAAATTGATGCATTGCAACACGTGTTTGGTATCAAAGTGATGTAAGATCAGGATAAGAAGGGGATTCGGGTTTCTCAATGTCTCCCCGAGGACCAATCCCGGATGACAGATGAGCATTGGGGGGAGGGGAGTGGGGGGCTAGGGGTAAGGGGCTGACCCCACTGTTAGGATGATGGCGCGATTTGTATGACAAATGTGCCATCATCACGCTGCAACACGAGGTACCCCCATCTCTCCGTCACTCCAGACTACACCGGAGGGTCCCTCCTGATGCGCCGTATTTCATGTCGTGAGATTTCTCTGGGACTGGGGAGGTGGGGAGGGGAGGGAGTAGTAATATTGAACAACATCCTGATTGATTTATTTACACCTTTGATTGAGGAAGTGCAACAATCAACAGGTTTGTGGAGAGGATTATATTAATCCTACATCCTGTGCCATCCCATCATGCCCATAGGGCTGGGCCGCTGGCATTCAGTGACATAAACATAATTCCTCTGAATCCTCTTCACAGTTGACATACTGAACAGAGCCTTTTTGTTTAAAACCAAAGTCTGCATTTCAAGAGTCCGTTTCTGTAGTCTAGAATAATTTGTGGCTACATGTACGTGCTCAAAATGCTACAATTGAACCGCCTTCTTGATTTGAAATTTTTGTAAACTTGAGCAACTTGAAAGGCATCTTGAATTATAGATATGTGGCTGCATCCCAGATAGAAGTGAGATGTTGCGAGCAATGTTTACACAATTGTCCATACCCATGGCAAAGTGATTACTGAAGTTCCATTCAAAACATGATTTTGAATAATTCAGCCGCAAGGTGTTGCCAACTGCTGTGGAATCTGACCAGTGCTTACATCACAGACAGAATTCCGTTGCACATTCCTGCATGCACCAGCTGGTTACCTTTCCATATGTTATGATATTGAATATTTCTTGACATTGGTACCCGGCTGCTTTAGTTTTACATGTCAATGCCTGAAATTAGGCACTGAGCTGGATTTCACTTGAGATTTAAATACATATATATTAACCTTTATGATTCGTACTTTGACATCTCATTTTGCTTAACAAGTATAAAGACTTATTCACAATGTAAGATCAGTCGTAGTGTTTGGAGAAATCAACTTCAGGGATCTTAAACATACATCCTTCACAATCTAAACTTTTGCTTCCTTGCAGAAATGTTACCAAATTGAAATCACGCTTTAATAACTCACGTTTGTTTCTTTGAATGCACAGGGAACAAAAAGAGCTTCTAGAGAAGTGTGCGGCCACGACGCTAAGCTCCAAGCTAGTTGCTGCCCAAAAGGACTTCTTTGCCAATATGGTGGTCAGTGCGGTCAGTCTACTGGACGAGAACCTACCCATGGGCATGATCGGCATCAAGAAGGTCCAAGGAGGGGCATTGGAGGTACGTAAGAGCTAGACACTAAGGGCATTTACGAAACAGTGGCTTAGGCTCAGGCTTGGGCTCTGGCTCCATTTCATGAATCCATTCTAAAATAACGGGTATCAAAATAGAGACTTTTTGCTGTGGATGGGAAGTAGATTCTCTGGTTTGAAAAGGAAAACGGAGCTTCAGCTTCAATAAAAAACCACAACCTACATTTTCAGCATATGGATGACAGAACCGGATCCTGAACCCGAGCCTCTGTTAAACCCATAAACCCTGGCTACGTCTTGCTCTCTGTCAGTCATTCTTGATGGCAAGCAGTCATGTCTTGCGGCCAGATTGTTTCTCAATCTTAAGATCTATTCTTCTTGTTTCATTGTATGTTTTATAAACCATGAAGCATATCACAGTACTTGAATTTACCCATCCTTCATTTTTCATTTTGAATTTGGAAAAGTTGCTAGAAAGTTGACACTTTTTAAGGCTTTCTACACATCTTTTAATGTCCCAGTCATATATGCGTGACCTTTTCCCACAATTAAGTCAGCAGGGAAGTATTCTACATTGCTTCTTTTTGCGTTACAATTGTGGTAGAGCAATGCATCATGGTCTTGGTAATGACACTCCCATCGTTCTGATGGAGCGTCACCGCCGTGAGAATCTGTTTCTGAGAGTTGGTCTATTTTTGTTATTAGCCATAAGCTAGACCATAGTTAATGAAACGGACAGTTTTTTTAATAAGTGCCTACCTACGGAAACGTTTGTAAACCCTGCAGTATTCTTCAGGGAACAAAGTTCTTTTTGAGGAAGTAAAGCAATTTTTGCTTGGTCATGTTCAGCACCTTGAGAGAAACAGAAATATTTGTCACTTGAAGTACTGAACTTGCATCTATAGACACGTGAGTCAATCCAAGTAGTGCTCAAATAATTTGGACACGACTGAAGGCCAACGTCACAATAATGACATTTATAGGCAGTAAATTCTAGACAAACTTAAAGGAGAGGTAACATCTATCCTTCAAATTTCTCTTGATTTAGGATAATAAGACCACGCCAGGAATGTTCTACTCAAGTTTAACTTTTCATGCAATGTACATTGGTTGCTTCTGGACATGATCCAAAAAGCATGTGTCAATAAATTCACATAATTGTCTTCGTAGCACACAAGTTGATGCGAGGAAGATAAAAGAACCATTGTCCACCATCTATTTGCCATTGTTGTCCATATTTTCTATTTTCATCCATTTTCTTTGTCCTTATTTCATTTTCTTTCCTCTCAGGAATCCAAACTTATAGCTGGAGTAGCTTTCAAGAAGACGTTCAGTTATGCCGGGTTTGAGATGCAGCCCAAGACCTACCAGGACCCCAAGATTGCCCTCCTGAACGTGGAATTGGAGCTCAAGTCTGAGAAGGAGAATGCTGAGGTCCGGGTTGACAACGTTGAGGTAAGCTGCTTCGATTGTTAATATGACATGGAGTGCCACATCCTGACAGAAGGAAACACAGGGGTAGATTTCACCAAACTCATCGTAATTACTGTCAGTCTAGGACTTTACATGTAATAAACTGCTGCAACGTGCTCATCAGCCAAAATGACCTGAAATATATCAAATGTTTGGAGTTTTGGAGCAGGATCTTTCTCAAAGGCTAGCCTAGCCTTTGAGAAAGATCCTGCTAGGATTGAAACGCATCAGGCCCTCCCAACTCCAAGCAATCTTAGGACTTGTGATGCATTGCAGCCCTACGTATAGGATACGATGGTTTATCCTTCGTAACTCGAGTTGCGACCGATTGTAGGGCTTAGTGAAATCGACCACTGATCTACCGTGCATTAAATTCTCACAAACTTCACAAGGTTTTCATTAGCTTTTGTCGCCAGTTCACAGGTAGTATTTCATTTGAGTTCTATCAATGTTTCTGCAGTTTAAATGGGCGACGACACCCAAACGTCATATGCCATTACAAAAACAAAATTTTGATTAGGGTTAGAAATGCACCTTTGCAATCTGTGATATTTAACCCATTAATGTATGTACGAACACATTGTATTTGAGTTGATCATTGATACCTGGCTGTAGTTCCCAACGGGATTGTACACCTGTATCTTACATCACTACAGTCAACTCCTAAATTGATATATTCATGTCAGCATACATATAGCATCAATCAAACTGCAAACGTAAATGATGAACAGGTTTTAGCAGAGGGGTAAATTGCACCACTGGGTGCAAGTCAGAGTCAGAGAAACGTCTATCTGACAAGGGCCGTGACTTCAGCTGACTAGGCAGCCTGCACTTTCTCAGTGAAAGACGACTGATGACATGTTTGTCAAAGCCAATACGACATTAAAGTGTTCCAGTCGTGGGACCAGAAACCACTGACTTGATTTGTCAGAGGGTTCATGGTCTGACCAAGATCGATGCAGTTAACACCCATGGGAGTGGTTGTGAAAATTGTAGGGCCAACTGAGGCTATTGCCTAGTTGCCCTTGGTCCATTGCCGTGGTGCCCTTCATAGTTGTCAAATGTTGCTTCTATGAGGGTACTGTTATATCAAAGGTATTGAAATTGTCTTGCCCTCTAACACCACCAGTCCAAGCCGTGTTTGCATCGTCATCATAGACCATATGAATGTCTCACATCGTGGAGTCATGTAGGCCTACATCTGGGTCCAATTTCATAGAGCTGCTTAAGCACCAAAATACGCTTAAGCACCAACAAAAAACCTTGGTAAATAAAATCAGTTATGCCAGCCAAAACGTATGGCCGAATACAAGTCAAATGTAAATTGGGTTGGTAATCCTGTTTGTTCATAGAAGACTTTTCATGCTAAGCAAATTTTGTGCTGAAGTAGCTCTATGAAATTGGCCCCTGGATAGGATGTAAACAGTTTCAGGTTCTTGTGTCTCAAGATCCATGATGTGAGGACCCAGGACACAACCCAAGAGCAGGGGCTCTCCCCTCTCTGGCACAGTATGCCCACAGCAAAAATGCTGTAACTTGGAAGTCTGAGGTTTGGCTTCCTGCACAGCACCTTCACTCCGGTATCAGAATTTAATAGAAACAAATGGCAGCAACTACATTAATTTGGCCAAAGATTGATATGGAGTCAGAGAAAAATTTAGCTTTGGGCACAGGTGGATGTGATGTATAAGTTGATTCCATAGGAAATATGATCAGTTGCCCGTCAGAAACAACAGACCTGAACTCACTAAAGTCCCCGTGTTTTATTGGAAGGCAAACGCAGGCGCTATGTACCCTCACCGCAAGCCACTGCCAGCCCTAAGTTTAGAAACACCCCCTACCCGAGTGGGAAGTGAATCACCAATATTGTGAAATGGACCGGCTCATACATACTGTACACTGTGGTGTGTACGTGTGTGTGGTGCTCGCCCTGCGCACCTTCTCACCAACTACCTTGGTTATTCCGCTCCGGAGCACTTTTCATCACCCACAGCCTCTGCAAAGTACTTGACGTCAACTCAAATTATATTGAATATCCTCTGGTCTGTGAAGAACACTTTCCCACTAGGAGCAACCAGTTAGTTACTTCATTATTCCTGCTGCAAAACAAATTGTCTTCTTCTTTTACCCAGTGGCTACTAAAAACTTAACTTTAGATCATGAAACGCCACTTTGTTCTTTCTATAAAAGCCACATACATAGACCCTATATTGTGATCATGATAAATGGATGATTATATTAGTTTTGCAATGATTTCCTTTTCAAAGAAATCAGAACTAACAGCTTTGCTTTTTGGAATATATGTACTGAAGAGGCAAAGATTTTTTCATGCAAAATTGATTGATTTGAAGAAAATTGAGAGATTTGGATTTGCCTCTGTTGTCAAATCCTGTGGTGAAATTCTTCAAGACTTGCAGGACCATAATTTACTTCCCCTTAGAACATGATTAATGTATTAAAGTTTGGAGTTTGATTGGCATATAGTTCAATTTGTTTAGTATTAATGATAAGGCCATAGCAAGCCATGACAGATTCACTGTGTTATTTCTAGGTACCATGAACCATCAGTGTGGCACAGTTTTACATTTTGTCCAGGCAGAAGCTTTTCTACACCGGCAAGACTTTTAAGATAGACATTCCAGACTTTAACAAAACATATCATTTTTGATGATATTTTGCAGGAATATCAGAATATCGTGGATGCGGAATGGTCAATCCTGTATGACAAACTGGAGAAGATTTACCTGAGCGGTGCTAAGGTGGTCTTGTCCAAACTGCCCATCGGAGATGTAGCCACTCAGTACTTTGCTGACCGGTAAGCCTATTAATCTATCCCATAGACCAATCTGACGGCACGATATACTGTCTGTCATTACTGCAGTGTCCCCATCTGCCTGTTGGTCTGGCAACAAAAGAATGTATGCTCCGCCGCACTCTTTAATTACAGGGTATACGTCCCATGATTAAAGGACGTACACCCTTCAATATAGAGTGCAACGGACGTAAATTCTTTTGTTGCCAGACAAAATACGGGCGGGGACACTGCAGTTATGGCTGGTGTTTCCTACCTCTATGGTCGCGCCGTTGGATCGGTGTATACAACAAATTGTTTGTAAGATGCAGCTTCATTCATGCTGCTGTGCTCTCTTTTCTAATGCAGTCATTGATGAATCTCATCGATTCTGGCTTGCACTGCTCAATTTTGGTGGTGGTTGTTGTCATACCGAACAAAAGTTAAGCATTGTGAGGTCTGCCACTAGCAAAGTAAAGCATCAGAGTCGTGATCCTTGACCCTAACTGATTCAAAATCATCTACCATGTAGGACTGTATTAAATCCCAGGCCTTGTATCTTTCACTGAAGTCTCCTGGACCAGCTACGTTGTTGTTAGCTAGATTGCTGTCAAGGTTTAATCTTTTGCAGCTTTGCTGAACATTGTAGAATGTTTTTGGAATTCAGGAAAGTATTGTTTTTCAAAAATGGACTGAAGTTAAGTCATTTGTATTTGAACAGTTATATGGAAGTTCCCAGTAGGGATCACCCCTGCCAAAGGTTGAGGTCTTTGCTCTGAAATGAAATGACTTTCAGGTTGTTTGTTTAAACTGGGGAAGCAACAGAAGCCAAGATGACCCGATTTTGCCCCCCTGATATCCCTCAATCTTGAGGGAGGGAGGATTAAAAAGCTCTGATAATGTATTGCAACATGTCATATTTTGTTGATAACGTTTGATGGAGTGCGTACAAGATATCCACTTGTAGGTCGGGATGTTTCTGTCAGGACTGATCATAATCGGCATCCATCACAGGCAAGCTTGGGAGACTCTGCCAGTGAAACAAACCATTGCTAGTGAATCATGGGGTGCTTGTGTAACAAAGTGGCTCCATAAATCTGCCGGGAGATGCTGACAATTTGATAAGATCCACACCTGTAGTGTCGCGGAGATTCACCCAAGCCTGATCTCTCCGGCTTGGTTTCTGGGCCAAGGTCGAGAGCTTTCTGGCCCTCAGAGACTCCCAGGATCCTCCAAAAACGTCGCAAGGTGTTTTGCTCAGTGCCCTTTGACAAGTGCGAGCCGTCGGCTTGGTGGATTCGTCCCACCAATTCACATCACATTTGTCACGAATGTGACAGCTCCTGGGCTCAGAGTTGGGGAGAGTTGTTTATTTCTTTTTGGCTCGCTGGAGTTTGCTGAGGTTTGGTGGTGTTCAAAGAGAGAGAGAGATAGGTTCATGGAAGATCTGGGTCACATGTGACAGAAGCCATTCCGTCTGGACTATCTGGATCTTATTGCCAGTCTATTATTCATAACCATGAGGGAGAAGGCCAGTTGATGAACCTGTGGGTGAGCGAGACAGACAGTATTTGTGGTGTCCTGACAGGGATGGGTGGATGCTGGAGAAACAGACGCCTTGTCCTCAGTTTGATGGGTGTTTCAATGTGACTTTGCTTGATGGGTGTCTGTGATGAAATATGACCCAAGACAAAGTTTGGACCCTCCACAATGATCAACTTTGTGGTGGACATGTAATTTGTCAACACAGAATGAAGGAATCCTGGAGGCAATGTTGTCTTGTAGAGTTTGGTAGGAATCGGGTCAATACAGAGAAGAAATTAATCCGGCTCATAAACCTCAAATCAAATATACTCCAGTTTACTATGGGTGGATTTCCTATTTTTGTGTTGAAGTTTCTTTGCTTAATTACCTGTGGTATTATTTTGTCTTAATGTTCAGAAGATTCTTTCTCTTGAGAGTAAAGTTGGTACAGTGAATTCTTGGGCTTAGAAAAACGACACCAAAGGTGACCAAAGGAACTCTGATACTTCCGTTTTTAGAGAAAGCTTTTAGGTCCTTATTTCTGTCCTTAAGCAAATAAGCGAAGACAAATCTTTTAGATTATAAGAATAAAAGTTTTACCCCATTGACTTTGTCTGGGTAACATTTATGTACCCTTGATATAATTGCATTGAAAACTAATAACAATAATTTATTTATTTGTTATCATTGTACAGAGACTTGTTTTGCGCGGGACGTGTTGTAGAGGAAGATCTGAAGCGCACCTTGAAGGCCTGTGGGGGCGCTATACAGACCTCCGTCCAGAGTCTAACCGAGGATGTGCTGGGAACGTGTGCAACTTTCAATGAGGAGCAGATTGGTGGAGAGAGGTTAGTGCGATCACGTTCTTTTTGTTTCGGGCAATTTGAGTTTGGATCGGTCGCGTCAATCTCAATTTCTCCCTCTGCTAGATATGGGGTTGATTTCACCAAACTCTTCGTAACTTACTATCAATCGTAGGACTTTTGATGCATTGAAGCCCTACGTGGGATTGGTCCCCTACGATGGGTTATCTTAATAACTCAAGTTACGATTGATAGCAGGGCTTCGTGAAATCAACCCATGGACAACCAGCTAGCTTGTCAGTAGTCTGTTTTAGAAAGCATTGCTAGAATGCATTCAGGCACCGACGTATAGACTACAATTTTAAGTAGTCAGAGGGGATTTGTGGTTACAGCTAAGTTTGTTCGTTAGTTGGTGAAGAAACTTGGTGCGGTAAAGGACTTTGATTCTTGAATTGTTGACTGAATTGTTGACTGTGCATGCTTCAATCACAAAAGACCTCAAGTTACATTTAGGTGGATTGTATGTAATTCATCAAAGGGGAATGTTTGCCATGTGCTGACAGCAATAGAACTAAGTACTGCACTGACTCTTATAAACCTCACAACCTCCTCTTACCATTGGTTCAGTAATTAACTCGGACCACTTTGACAATTCAAACACGTCCCTTGGGTGCAACTTAGATATAATTTTTAGACTGGGGACAGCATCTGTTGCAACCTAAACCAGGTTTGGTCAAGACTTTCTTCAAGTAAGATTTGTTTCAAGTGACGTATCTTGCCCTCTATCTAACCCAGACAGACGTGACATGTAGTACCCTTCATTATGAGTGCACATTCTCATATTATTGTTCATCCAAGTGAAACCACATGAATCATATATGCTGATAACCTCAATAGAACATTATCACAATGTTATTAACATGATATGTATGAGTCACAGTAATAGGTACATTTACCTCTGGATGTTAGAATGAGTAGATGACTGCATTTGTCATTAAGAAGTCAAAAGTAAATCTTGATTGATGTGTGTCCTCATCCCAGGTATAACTTCTTCAGGGGATGTCCTCAGGCTAAGACCTGTACTCTGATCCTGAGGGGCGGGGCAGAGCAGTTCATCGAGGAGACAGAGAGGTCTCTGCATGATGCCATCATGATCGTCAGGAGAGCCATCAAGAACGATGCCGTTGTGGCAGGTAGGTGGGTCTTAGGCACAGAGGAAGTGCGACTTCAGCCAAGAAAACAGTGCCAACCAGAGTTTGCTGGTTTCCCTCCCTCCCTTGGCGGCAACTCATGTCAGATGTTTCTCATTACGATGTGACCCAGCACCACATAATAAATGTAGACTTCCAATAGATCCACAATCGTGCTGCCGTTGCCAACGAAAATGACCTACAAATGAGCTTTCCAACAACATAGCCAATTTGCTTGGCGTGTTATCCCCCTTTTGTCTGTTCCAATCTGCGACTTGAAGCTGTTTGACTGAGCTGAAGGCAGCATAAATTCTGGAAATGAGACTTTACCCTCATTTAGTGATGTCAGGTCACAGCGTGGCTAATGGAGAAATGCATGCAAAATACATGCATACCTGATTTACCAAATCGGTACATAAGGCTAGGTGATACGTTTCAGTTAGTGTCTGGGCGAACATAACAAATGTGACTGACTCTGTGCATCTACATTTATCTTAAGACAAATTTCAAACAAAACTGTGCTTGTGATGCAACATACAATACCGACTTCAATTAAAAAAGTTAGACAAAGAATTTTATGTATAGTTGGACCATCCCACCAGGCATTGGCATGGCTTACATGATATGATTAATCCCAACACTTCACGACCTATGCCACGTTGTAAGGTTTAAAAGTTGTATTTCATTCAAACTTTTATGATCAACTGTAGATAGTAGATGGTAGATAGTAGATACCAGTTTACGAATGTAAAATGAACACAAGGACGCAATCATGACCCTTCCCTGTCTTCCCAATTGTAGGAATGACCCCATTCAACAAAGTTTATTGTCGGCAATCAGTGAACTACTTCATCACGGTTTTTGTAGACAACAACAAAAATTGTTGATGAATTTTGTAGCCGAACAAGGCTTTGATTGATTGTCTTTTGTGAATGCGTTGTTTCGTTGAACAGGTGGTGGCGCCATTGAGATGGAGCTCAGCAAGTACCTACGGGACTACTCACGCACCATTGCCGGCAAGCAGCAGATCCTGATCGGAGCCTTTGCCAAGGCGCTAGAGATTATCCCCCGGCAGCTCTGCGATAATGCCGGATTTGACGCCACCAACATCCTGAACAAGCTACGGCAGAAGCACGCTCAAGGTCAGTCTGACAATTAGTCAGATTTCAGTCTTTGTCCATTGTTGCTATCAATTGTTTTGGCTCTGTTTCAGTTTCGATGTATCTCTCTGTCAGCAAATCCATCTACAAAATGTTCTGTTGTCCTTAGTTTTCGACATCAAAAGACAATCGTCATTGTACAGGAAGATTTTCTTTTATGGTTTTCCTTCCACTTTTCCAAAGCCACCACAGAATTTATTTAAAGAAGATGTAACAGGTGTATTAAGTCTCTAACCGTTCCAGGGTTAAGGTCATAGTTAAACCTGCCAAGACTCGTATTACTGGCAAGGCATTCACCTTCTACTCACAGTCTCCAAATCCCACACCCCTCCTATATCATCAAACATTCCCCTTGCCTTTCCCCTCTATCTTTCTCTCTCTCTCTCTGTCGCTCGCTCTTTACCATGACATGTGCTGGCCATGTACGATCTACACGTGTCTGTTGCCATGCCTTGCATGGCCTCACGTACCCTGGAAATTGAGGCATTTCCTGCCCGGCAAATTGAATCCAATTGGATGTTTTTGCTGGCCGGGTTGAGTCCACCTATTGCAAATTGAATTTCCTGTCTAGCACTTTGAACCAGTACGTGAATGCATGCGGCTCACTTGCTCTGCCCGTCTGCCTTGCAATGACCAACCCCCCCTCCTCTTCTCCCCGACTGATGTATACATGGTTCATGTTCTTCTACTGAAGGGAAAGGAGTGGGAAGGGGGGGAATCATGTGTCATCCAATAAAACCCGTTAAACTGCCATCGCAAGCAGTGTATGTGATTATACCTCTTGTCACCCACCCCCTTAAGTTTATTAGAGGGGGGGGTGTAACGGAATGACCCAGTCGATATTGGCACAAATCTGTCACACAGTCTGGTGCATGAGCGGGTTGAGATGCCCTCACACCGTACGCTCGTCGGCACGGGCCCTGGCCTGGATTCCGCCTTTTTTCCAGCTTGATCATGGCATTTAGTAACTTCCATGTTATGTTTAGCTGAGGCGTGCTGTTGGTGTTTGTATCCTGGAAGTTTGCGGTTCTTGATATCCGCACATGTCCTTTGTGACTGACAGATTTTCGTCTGACTAAGGTTACACATGGCCCTATTCTCGTACCCTTTCACATCCCTTTTTGGGGTATGAGAAGGGTCTTGTCTGGATGGTACACCAAAAATATCACCCACAAAAAAATCTTGGAATTTTTTTATTTTTACCTTTTTTTTAGAACAGAAATGTTTTCAGGACAGAAGTTGTAGGCTAATATTTTAACAACATTATACTAAATGAAAATTGTTATCCACATTTTGTATGTGGTTTAAAAATAGTTAAATGATTATTCCAATCTTTTATTTGTAAAGGCACTCTGGGACTTAAAATATTGATTTTTTTTTCAGGAGAACTCAATAAAATAGTGGCTGATATTTGAAGAAAGGATTACCGTTACATGAAATGACCTATCGTATATCTATTGGAAATCATCAAATAACCACAAGGGAAACTGACTGAATTTAAAATCATTGAAAAGTGAACAAAGAAAAATTTACTGGAGCGGGATTCGAACCGGCGACCTCCTGAATAACGTACAGGCGCTTGTACGGTATTTAGAATGTTGCCGGTTCGAATCCTGCTCCAGTCTATTTTTCTTTGTTCACTTTTCAATGATGTATATCTATTGGCATATACATGTACATGTAATTTAGTGATTCTCTGTGTGACAGAGATTGACCTTGGTGACCTCACTGGGAGGGGGGAGGGGGCTAGATTGAAAGAAGTAGGCAGCCCATGGACATATTACATTAAATGGGTCATCCCTAGATCCAGCTATCCAGAGCATATGACATGTCATGACCTTGCATGGAACTATGTGTGTTTAATAGTACATTCAGAATGCCACACTCAGCTGTTTTCTTGATTCTTGGACAGTTCACTTGCTTTCTCTGTTTTTATCTGTTGCATGTTGAGTTGTTTATGCCTTTAGTTCTTGTGTTTTTCAGGGTTTTTTGTATCGTTAAGAAATTGTGGTGCCAAACTGTGAGCCGTTTGTTGGCAGCACAGTGCCTAAATATTATTGGCTCTGTTTCATCAAGGAAATTGATCTCATCTCCATTCTGATTCTATGCTTTCATATGCCGGCCAAGTAAAATCATGCGCTTAACTTTCTAGTATGCATGCATATTAATGCCATATTTCCGTGAAGTACACTTGCTGTGATCTCACATTTTCCTGCTGTGCTTATGGTAAGCAGTGATCTATGATTTTGGGCATAAATGTTGACACAGTGTCACCCAAAATGTGCAGCTTTACACATTTACCAATTTACAGTGCAATAAAACCAAATCACTGTCAGAGAGATGATACAAAATGTGCTTGGTCATCCTGGCCAAATTTTGAAATAGGTCCCTTCACATGGAATACAGGGTACAAATTAAACTGGGAGAAATTCTGCACTAAGGAATTCTGGAGTTAGGAGGGCCTGACTTTTTTATCCTAGCAGGATCTTTTTATCGAAGGCTTAAAACAAATCGTAATTTGTCTGCATTTTTTTCATATAGAAATATGTTAATGATTTTTTCCGGTTGATTTTTTGGGGACTTAGTTAAAATCAGTAAGTAGCCTTCTAAAGAGCTAGTCCATTCATTGAATAAGTAGTGATTTTTCTGTCATAAATGAAAATTAAATAGTGTGCATATCAAATTAAGATTTGGTGTTTTTTGTGGATGAATTCTGTATGTCTCTTTGACTCAAAAAGTTCCAAATTAAAGTCACGTGGATTCCACCTGCATTTATGTATTTGTTGAGTTAATCTGCTCACGTTCTACTTGGATCTTTGGATCATTGCAGGTAACATGTGGTACGGAGTGGACATCCTGAACGAGGGGGTGGCTGATAACTTTGTAGCTTGCGTCTGGGAGCCGGCTATCGTCAAGATCAACGCCATCACGGCCGCCTCAGAGGCAGCCTGCCTCATCCTGTCCGTCGATGAGACCGTCAAGAATCCCAAGTCCCAGAATACCGACGACCGGCCGGTCAAACCTCCCATGGGCCGTGGCCGAGGCAGGGGAAGACCTCGCTGAAGACCAAAAATATCCCAACAAGCCCTCCCACTCAAACCCCTCGCCCCCGCACCCACCCAACAATAAAATAAAAAGTAGAATGTGGAGTCAATATTTGTGTCTTGTACTGAGCTGAGGACCTGATTCTAAGATTTTGTTCATTCTTCTTTTTTACAAAATGATTACATGGTTTGTATAAAGTCCAAATATCTTATAAGATTTTGAAGACTTCAGCCATGCATTGCTTTAACAGTACAAAATAATTGTTATCCAAACATGATGCATCAAAGTGTAGTAGCGTACAATATTAACTCGGTCAATTCTTATCATACTAAGAATCACACCCTCAGCACATTTTAAGTGTCCTTTTCCCAGCAAGGTGAAATGAAAAAAATGACAGTGAAATGTTTGAGAATTCTCTTAGTCTATTGTCATTAAATTGTGTCGGTGTATCAATATGCAAATATCCTAATTCGGTACGTTAATGTCCCAACCGTATTTTGTTGTTTGGGGTTTTGTTGTTCATTTTGATAATGTATTACCATAAAACACATTTCATAGGTGTTCAGTTTCCCACACTTAACTGATGTTCAACATTATAAGGTTGACCAACAAAAGATGACTCTCTATTTGTATTTAAGGTTTCTGTTTTTGTATTATTATTTTTTAGAAGCAAGCAAGGTTTTTAAAAACCTTAATCCTGAGAACAACATCATGTAATCTTATCACACTCCTTGGGATTCCCTGTAGGAGAATCTGAAATGTACACTTTCATTTGTTTTGTAAAAATGTTCCCTTTAAATGGGTAAATTGCCACTGATGAATATGCATTTTGTTGTGGCAATGCCTTAGTGAGGGTCCTTAGACAGGTTAGATTGAGAGTAATACACGACAAGTCTGTCGTCTTTAGTGCATTTTGTCCCCTGAAGGGATTTTTTTTTCACTTATGGGATGTTTGAGAACAAAGGGGATGAACAATACTGGGCCCAATTTTATGGAATCCATTACGGCCTTATTTGTGGTTGCTGGCACTGCTACACGTGCAGCAAGACTTTTGGTTAGCGAAGAATTATAAGGCTAACCTTTATTTTTTTTCTGCAAACCCACTGTCATGCATTCTGCAGAAAGTCTTTGCTTACCGTTACCAAAAGGAAAACCCTCCTGTGAAATATGCTTACCATAAGCAAAAAAAGTGCTCCCGTAAGCGAAGAATTTGTGCTTATGGTAACGGATTCCATGAAATTGAGCCCAGGTCCATTATGAGGGGGTCTCAGTAAGATATGGGTGGGTGTGTGGTTAGAGAGTGATTGATAATCAGCACTGCCCAATCAGTGCTCCATATCTGAAAATGACCCAAGACTATCCCATCCATTATGTCTTCTGTTTAAACACACCCTCATAATATGTGTATCTCTAGTCTCATGTCTCCAGGGGTTGATTTCACAAAACTCATCGTAACTTACTATCATTCGATATGACTTATGATGCACTGCAGCCACATGTAGGATACGATGGGTTATCCTTCGTAATTTGACCTATGATCGATCGTAGGGCTTCGTGAAATCAACCCCATGTTTGGTTAATAAGCACCTTGTGTTACAACCATGCCTTTTATGAATTGTGTAAATTGTGTGGTTTGAATGTTGTGCATTGTCTGGTAAAGTGCAGTGCTGATAAAATAAATGTGTGCGAAAAGAAATTTATGATTCTGTGGCCATTTATTTATATCAGAGTTGTATGTTTTGGGGATTCAAAATTTGACAAATGACAGTTACTATTGTCGCACAGTGACCCTGTGAACTGGTTAGTGTATACACCGACATATCATCCCCCATTACTGCGGTGTCCCTGCCAACCTTTTATGTTTAATACCTGAATCCGATTTGCGATTCATGTAATTTGCCCTGCGGTGTATCAGGGGACATACACCCTGCAGTATAGAGTTCGTTGGAGCGGAAATTCCTTTGTTGCCACTCAGTTGGCACTAAAGGCAGACGGGGACACCGCAGTAATGGCGGACGGTTTGTCGTGCCGTCGGATCTGTCTATAGTGGAAGCCACATCTCCCCTTTGTCAGTACATAAGCTTTGGTAGGCGCATGCCATACAAGGCAATTTACAGACAATCAGTTCCAAGCAATCTCAGAGAAAATAGCATTCATCTTTAACATTTCAGATAATTGTCTTGGGTATTGTAAGAAACTACCATAAAAATGACTTTTGTACCAGCAAGGTTTTCCTCTTGCATGCAGTAGTTGGTTGCCTCCAAGTTGGTTGTAAACGTTGCCTCGTGTGGCATGGGCCCGTAGACTTTACACATCGCTGATTGGTTGCATTGCAGTTTGGAATCAGTTTGACACACTTGAACATCGGTTTCAGTTATCCGCATTGGGGCATCCTTGCTCAATTGACCTTTCACTTAACAGAAGAAGAAAGAAAACATGAGATGAAGTTAACAATGCCGAACCATAAACTAAAAACTCTGGACAGGTTGCTGTCTGCTGGCTTCCAGGCACCTCTGTCACTTGACACCAGTGACCAGTGAAAAACCTTTCTGGCCTCTGGCCCCTTGTCTCTTAGCTTTTGCAACCTGACCCTAATTGAGGTATAAATCCCCCTGTAAGTGCATTAGATACATCTTGCCCTCTAACCCTTACCTCTCCAAACTCCCTAATCTCCAGATTTGCTAGTTATAAACTTGAAACCCTCCTTTTTTTGTAACTTGGACCTTTGTTCATCTGTTGTCCCATCAATCACTCAAAATAATCTTCACACCGGTGTCTGACCAAAGTCCTAAATGAGTTCAAGTGGCTGGGGATGAAAATGACAGAAAAAGAGAGAGATTCTTGACGTATTTCTGGAGGAATAAACCTGTTGACATCCTTTCTTGTTCAATAACTGACAAGACCATCTGTCCTTTAGGGAGTGGTTTTAGTGCATTATATGCCCTGAGCTTTCTCTGACTTGATTGCGAGTCTTCCGGCCATCTTTCTTGAAAAGTCCACACCTTCCGTCAGGAGCATCTTCCATGATGTCACTCATCTTTCTTTGTCTTTTGGGGGGACGGAAAAGACGGTCCTGAGTGATGTTTCAGCCAGGGGTTCTGAATTTGGACAGGGCAGAAGGCAGAGCAGGCAAACCCCAAGCCACTAAGAGTGATTTCAGAGAGGAATACTCGTGCACTTTTTCGTGTACCACTGAGAAGGTTTGTAAAAAATATGAACTTTTGCTTTGTCTAAGTTTGGGGGCGGCCAACTTGAGTGCCATATGATTCCCTTGGTGGTAAAGTGCAGAAAACAACTCACAAATTATATTATTTGATCACAGCTTGCATCTTGCAACATAGGTTCCGTGTGGGTGAAATCTCTTGCAAAGATTCTCCCCTAGAGATCATTAAAACAACATTTCACAATATGTTTGAAAGCCCTTCATAGGAAACACTAACATTATTGAATTATATACAAAAATGATCTGGCTAATAATAACGATGTGCATTTGATAATTATTGGCTCTTTTGAAAATATCTGAAGCAATGTATGTGTATTTCCCTATCCTTCATTTGCTCAAGTTTGATTACAGACTTGCTTTACAGATGATGACGCTTTCAAACGCTCGAGATGAAATCAGTAGAGAAGGTTCAAGGTATATAAGCTAAAACATCCCAATATGTATTGCATTAAACACAAGCAAATCTGTTAGCTTTAGAGAAGGAACTTTTTTGCTGCTGATTCAAATTTGTCAGAAAAAGCTCAAAATGTAACATTACTTGTCATTAATGAACATATTACATTACACAATAGTAAAAATGACTATTAAACACTGCCCTCTCTAGGCTGCAGACAGCCAGGATTAGGAAGACAAGATCTAGATTTATGAAGAAATTTTTCCTGAAAATGGCCAGAATGTACATACTGTCCAGAATAATGAGCCAAATCATCTTCAGGGCATTTCCGGCAATTAGAGGACATTTTTGAAGCGTAAGTTACCTTTTCTTTTGCATATTTGCATCATTTCAACGAATCATAAGTGGTACATTGGAGTCTTTCAAGAATGATGATTGATCAAGGAATAGGCCAAAGTCACTTCAGGTAACAATTACACTGTCCTTCTGATTTCTTCAGAAAAACACACCGAACACCTATCAACTAATGTTGCATTTTGTGGGCCACTTTTCCAAGCCTCAAATTTTATTCTAAGTGTCTGTTGATAATTATCACAATACAAGATTTGTATAATAAAATGAAGCATGTTCTAAGCACTGAGCACACATGATGTGGTGGGTATTCCAGTACTGTGTTTTTTTAATAACAAGGGGCTGATTTCACCAATGCTTTTCCGATAAGCAATGGATTTGGGTTTAGGCGGTGATGATCGCAAAGCATTAGTGATATCGGCACCTGCTCTTTATAATAGCCAGGATGATAACAGATTGTGTTCATTGTCAGTAATGATATTGCTGCTAGCCCCAACCCGTCACATGGACAGCACAGAGACCACTATTTGTAAAATGTGTCTCAGTGCCTTACGTGCTGAGGTTTCATTATTGGTGTTCGGTGTCAGACAGCAGTTTGTCAACTACCAGTTTGCCAAGACAGTGACTACATGCACAGGTACTGATAAAGACAATATTTTATAGATTAAGAAAGATTTGAGGCTTTGCATGGTGGCAATTGGTATGTGGATCGGTTTGCAGAAACACCATGTAAGAATCGTTAATACTTTTGCACTTCTATTTCATTCTCACATTTCGAGTAGCCTGCTCTAGTCATCATCAGGAGACCCAATATTTTATAGATTGCAATAAAAAAAACCTAATGAGTGTATCCCCTCTGTCACTTGCCTCTCCCCGCCTCCCCAAAGCCCACCATCAAACAAAACACTGATATTAATAACAGGACTACTCTTACTTCTATCTAGCTTTTACCCCATCATCCCTACCCCGCCTCCCATCTACATGTACTCTACCCCATACACCACTCCTACATCCAGACAAACTATGCCAATCTTTCAAAATAGTTGGGACTAGAGATGTAAAAAATGCAACATCTTAACAGTCTTATACTCCCTGTTGCTACTGGTTATTAACTTCCTTACGTCGTTTTGTGTGTGTGGGGTTTTTTTCCTCCCATTTTCTCTTTTCTTTCAATCTAGGTCATCCTGAGGTACTTTGACTGAGATTAATGGCAGTTTTCACTCAGATTGTCCAATTAGCCGGCAGCCAAAAGGTAAGGAGTTGGAAAAAAAAAACCAATGAAGGGGAGAAAAAATAAGAAGAAGAAGAAATATAGAAAAGAACGCACAGGGGCTATATAGCTCTACTTGTGGTGAATAGTCTCGTCTTCATGACGGGATTGGCCATTATTCAGCTGGGGGTGTGACCAAAGGGTTTTGTCATTCTACGAGTTGATTTTGGAGACAGTTGCCGGTGGGTGACGTACGTTCCCAGAGTGCTTCATTCTGTGTTAATCCTTCTACTGGACATTTGAAGGGGGGTGGGTTATCGGCATCGGAGGATTGAAGCAACCATAAATACATACATCTCAAGCTGACAGGATGTAACTTCGGCTCAACAAAGCAAGAAGGTTTTTTTTTCTTTCCCGCTCTCCAAAGCTGTGCTTTTGACTATTCCTTAGAGCTGGTGCATTCCCCGTTAGCAACAGGCAGAGCCACAAGAATTAGGGTAGCTCTAATTGGGGTGCCACCAGAGAGTGGAATAGGAGGGAAAAACTTGCCACTTTGTCAGCAAGAACATGAGGCAATCTTTCCACTGCCTGTTGGGAACTGTCCATCGTGAGAATTGTGTCAATTTATCATCAACTTAATCCTCACCTTTTGTGCTCTTTCTAGAATTGAATTTCATCGCTGGCTCTCTCATTCTGGTGTTCAATATCAGCTTGGTGTAGATTTTTTCTACATTCAGATTTCCTTTTCTTTCTTTTTTTACAGTCAAAAACATTATAAACACAGATGGGATATGCGAAATAAACACACAATAGTTATCCTCACAGAATGACTGCGACTCTACTAAAGGGGAATAAATTAATGACAAATGACACAAAGGGCAGACATTGTAACAACGAAAGCATTTAATCCATATTTTTCTCTTTTTAAGAGGCCCTTGATATCTAGAAAAACACACTGGAATGATATTTGCTGAGTTTAACTTCTCAAAAAGTAAAGCCATTCTTCTCAGGCTATGTAAGGTTGTGAGCCATGTCAGAGAAGTTGCATATTTTCTCCAGAAATAAGAACAGAGTTGTTAATAAACTTTTAAGGGAATATATAAGTAGACCCCTGAGTGTTTGTTGATTATGAGCACTCCAAAACAAATATTTGCCTTAAAGTGTCCAAGCCAAGTGTGATATCACTCTGCAAATTACTACAGTGCTTTTGACAACTCATCTTATAAGATTAATCTCTGTGTTTTTTGTTTAAATCCTGCCCAGATGTGTAAGTGAAAAAGAACGAACAGAAAACCTAGTTTGATGCTTTAACACCTGGACGAGAGGAACCAGGTAGAACCACAGAGGAACCACAGACCAACCAGAGAAGAACTGTAGAAGAACCACAGAAGAACAACAGAAGAACCAGACAAGAACCAGAGTAGAACCACAGAACAACCAGAGAAGAACTGTGGAAGAAACAGAGAATAACTGGAAAAGAACTAGAGAGGAACCACAGAACAACCAGAGAAGAACTGTAGAAGAACCAGAGTAGAACCGCAGAACAACCATTAGAACCAGAGAACAACCAGAGAAGAACTGTAGAAGAAACCGAGAATAACCGGAAAAGAACTACAGAAGAACCACAGAAGAACTACAGAACAACCAGACAAGAACCAGAGTAGAACCACAGAACAACCAGAGAAGAACTGGCTACAGTAAGAAAAGTTCATCACACTGATGTACTCCAAAACTTTCCTGTACAGGTCAACAACCGAGTTGAATGCATCTGCACTCTATACATAGAGGTAAATGACAGGCAGAATCACCAACCTACATAAGTCTGAATGTAATAGTTATTATTAAGTAAGGAACATTCAGTTGTCTTATCCGAATCAAAGAGTGAGATCAGAGCGAAGTAAAACCTTCCGAGCTTAAACCAACAGACAACTAACAAACAAAGATGTACTCTTCACATTGTCTGAGCTTATAAGCTGAGTGGAATGAACTTGAATGAAAGAAACAAATAAGAATCATCATATCACAGACACATAAGATGCTTTGCTCTAGTTAAGACGACTAAACAACATACGAGGATTTGCCATGTTCACATAGGCCTACTGACTTATACATCATACTTACATGAACATTTGCATAATCAGGCTACTGTTTGCCACTCTCTCTTGTTTTTATTCATCCACGAGAAAGACAAGATTTTTGTCTGAGCTCCTGTTGTCTTGCTGAACATATTATTCTTCAGATCTTGAATTCAGTACATAAGTCCCTCATGTATTTTACCACCTTATGCAAGTATGAAACACATAAACTAAATGGAAATGGACAAAACACCCAGACTTTCAATGATTCTCAGATTATTTCTGCATTTCCAATAATCTTGATATTCCCTTGAAAAAAGGTTAAAATGATAAAACACTGCAACTTAGGTGTCATTCAAATCAATAAAAATATTGAAATATTTCTGACCAAAGACTGAAATTGACACGAGTGCCCATAGTTTACCTTCAAACGAACTAGAGAAACACTGTCAGGAATAATATTGTAGTTCACCCCATTATTTTTATTTCGTCCATTGTGGTTCCTTTGGCGGATTTTTAGTCACTTACACAGATTCAAAACAAACAAATAAGTCAAACTTGTCTGTGGTCCAGTGGGGACTGGACTTATAGTCTTAGCCTTAGCCTTAGCCTTACCCTTAGTCTTAGCCTTAGTCTTAGCCTTAGCCTTAGCCTTACCCTTAGTCTTAGCCTTAGTCTTAACCTTAGTCTTAGTCTTAGCCATCTGGGAACCAGACAGAAATACTGATCAATAGTGAATGAAACAAATGGTCATTGTTCCATGCTAGTGTGTGGGACTTAAGGTTGCCTGAATTGGGGCAAAAGACAAGGTAATTTTTTTAACCCAAATAATCACGACGACAAAACAAGGCCTTTGTAATTCATCCTCTTGCCTTCATTTGTTGCCTTCACAGGAAAGAAGTAAATAACTGGTTTAGTGTTCAAGACGTTAAAGTTGTTTGATTTGGGCAACAGCTTCATGATACCTCCAAGGGGAAGATTCAAGTCCACTGACTGAGCTTTTCCAATGGTAAGTTAATCCATTGCACTGACTCTCAATGTTCTGTTTCCTGCCCCAAAACTTGTCCCATAAATTGAATCAAGGGCCTTTTCCAAACCTCGGCTCCGGCTCAGGCTCTGGCTTCGTCTCTGTCATCCATATGCTGAAAATGTTGGTTGTGGTTTTTTCATTGAAGCTGAAGCTTTGTGTTTTTTTTTCAAACCAGAGAATTTCTATTTCCAAACTGCAGCCTCAAAGTATTATGTTGATACCCATTATTTAAGAATGCATTCACGAAAATGGAACCAGAGCCTTAACCGGAGCCGGAGACAAGGTTTGGAAAAGGGTCCAAGTACTGTATGGACTGTACACTGTCTAGTCAACCGACATTTACTCAAACCATTGTAGGCTTTGCTAGTTTGGGTTTCTTCCATCAGGGCATGATTTGTGATGGCGTCCCTGTTACATCAGTGAACTCACACCATCCATTATCCCTTACTTGATGGTGCACATTCACTGTTCCTCAAATGAGAATGAAGTCAATCTGCTCATTGAATAGGAAGATAATATTCATAGTATGGTCTTAGTAAAGGATCGTGGACCCTTCCGCCCTGTCAATCAAACTGTGTGCTTTGACCAATTGGATGACGTCTTTTAATCAGGTGACCATGAAAGCCTCGGTCAAACTCGGTCACATGCAGTATGTAAAACACACACGGGGGCGGGGCTTAAGAACAAAGCCGGAACAGTCCATAGATAGTGTGACTTCACTGATTTAACAAGGACGCTGTCACAAATCCTGCCCTAACTTTGTGAAATGACCCATTTTACTAGCCTCATTATAATGACTGCCAAACGAACAAAGATAATTGACTATTAGGGACACCACCAATGTAGGGCTGGATGGCTCAGTTGGTAGAGTGCCTGTGCGTTATTCAGGAGGTCGCCGGTTCGAATCCTGCTCCAGTCAATTTTTCTTTGTTCACTTTTCAATGACCGTACAGTCAGTGTCCCTTGTGGTTATTTGATGATTATACTGAGTAAGTTTAGGCTTCCTCATCACTCGTGAACTAACTTTGATCGTCATGTCTAACCTATTTCATATGTGGAATCTAAATAAAATCCTATTTCACCCCCCCCCCAATGCTTTAACCTCAAATTTGAATACTCCATGCCATGAGACTCCTTTTGGAGAGAAATCAATCATAGTCTGACCCTCAATTTGAAGGAAATCCTACTGCCTCATCCTGTTCTATCTGGCACGTCGGCGTCTTTGAAAGACAATTTATTATTATATTGTATCCCATCCACATGGAATTCCTATTGTCCTATAAGAAGTGATTACATTATTCTTCAGTGTATGCTTAGGTCAGTTCGAGACCCAGTTCCTATCCAATAAGATATAGCAGCCATGTATTGATGACTTTAATTTGATTACAGCTGTTTATGGCTTTTGGTATTTGCCGGTATATGCTCTGTCTATTTTTCCTGAAAATACAGACATGCCTTGATTGGGCATTATTCAGAAACCTTGGGGACTGTTATTTTGGTCAATTTGATTGAAAGGTACATGTAATTTCATACTTTGGTTTTTGTCAAGGAAATGCAGATTCATGAGCAGAAATATCAAGGAAGATACAGTAACAGTCATCTGTGGAATTCGTAGACGCATACACTGCCAACTTTTTGAGGAAAAAAAGAAAGAAAGATTTTTTATCTTCCGAAGATCAAAATTGTTTTTGGTCATTGGTTTTACTCTTTTCTGGATAAATATAGCATTTCAGGCAGAGAAATTGTAACGGTATGTTCCTACCATTACCATCTTCATACCCTGTAAGTTATAGGTAAATCTATGAAGATTTCTGTTTGGGCATTATACCAAAGTATGATATTAAGAATATTTGAGAGAATGTGTATTGGATTGGGACATTTTGTATCAATCCACTACATGTACTATGATATACATGTAGCTTGCCTTATTCTACTATACAAAGACACTTATTGTATCATTAGACAGTTCCAGAAGATGTCTCCAGACTCGTCTCTGTTTGTAGGTCCAGGCCTCGATTTCACGAAGCTTTAAGATTAATCTTAAGATGAGTTGTCAATATTACCATGGTGATTTGCACTGTGGCATCACACTTTGCTTAGCAATTAAGATTACTCCATGATTTAAGATTGATCTTGATGAAATCGACCTCTGCTTTGTTTTAATTGTTGACTGAATTGATATCTTTAAATGCGCTATTATTCTTTGCTATAAATTGTATAGGTATTTCATACTGTTGTCCGTATATTTGATTTGTTCCGAGTACAGTGTATATCACACATATATTTTAAATATACTTTATGCTTTTACATGTAGAACTTTGTTTCAATTGCTATTATTATAAAACCTGTATTTAATATTGTTGCTGTCAGTGTAGCATAGATATCAATTATTTCAATTTTTAATCCATTTTTGACAAATTGGATATACATGCTCTGTAAATGATAACTGTATTAAATTAAAGGAACTTGTTCTCAATTTGTCAATTTTCCCAAACCCTATGCTTAAATTGCAGGATGTTGATAAATAAAAGTCAGTCAATGCCAGGAGAAAAACAAGTTGTTATTAGTGAAGTGCTTATCTACGTGGTTGAAGGGCAATCAATTGTTCGCATTATTTTATCTCCTCGACGAATAAATCAATTATAACAAGTTGTAAAACAAGTGGTATGTATTAGGACACTTAATAAAGATGTAAAATGAACTAGTTTGAATTAAAATGTTTCAATAATGGATAATTCTACATGAAAGTGCTGCATAACATCAGAACATCATAACTCTTACTACAGTTCACTTTCATTTCTCAAAAAAACATGGAAACATAAAAAAGCATGGGACGTTATATATTAAAATTAATACTGCAAGAAATTCTTCAAAAGACACAAAACAAATAAAGAAATGTAAAGACACAAAGCAATTAATATCCTCACTTTATATTTCTTTTTTTTTATTAATATTTTCATCTTTAGAGAGCCATTCATCAGACAAAGAGTTACAATTAACAACGTAAACAGTCAACCACAACAGCAATTATTAGGCTACCTAAAACACCGGGAAAAAAAGAGAGCTTCATACCCTTTTTTTTTTGTTCAAACGTGGAAACAATATGTCATTGTCAGGAATATGTACCTGAAACTGTAGTAAAAACAGGCAGAATACCTTCCAAAAGAACAAAAAAACTGTTCCAAGAATGTACAGCAGAAGGCATCCAGTATGATGCTATAAACCAAACAGTAAATGAATGTGTGTTTCTGTACAGATTAGACGCGAACGAGAGCCGTTACCACTACAAACTGGGTCGGCTGACAACAGTGTTCGTCTGGGTAAAAAGCTTGATCACTTTGCAATCTTGCGTTTCTTTTCAAAACTTGACTGAACATGAGAAGGGGCCGGGGTAGTAAATATCAAACTGTATTAATACCGGCAGGAATAGTCCCACTTTATTTTCTCCAAGCAGTCGAAACCGCTTCATTTTTGTATCTTTTCAAATTAAGATTTGACAATTGTTCTGTGCAGCCATCAAGCCTTCCAATTGTCAAACATTGTCATCACGTTTTATAAGATTCCTATTTGTTTGTCCCAACTGACTCTTAAAAAGTTTTTAATGAGGGCTAATTTACAATAATAACCTAACATCTCTACATACAACTTGCAGCATAAATATTTTTTTATACACTCAAAAGTAAACACCAAGTTCATGGTTTGTGTACAGACATCCCCTACCAATAGCTGCAGAGAAACAAAGTAAACTCCTCAAAAATTACTTTTTTTTAGGAGTTTATATCTGAACAGTACATGAGCAGCTTGTTTGTCTTATAATAATATAATATTACCCCAATACTATCAAATATCCGCTGCTGTTTCCATGTAATGCTGCATTTTCAAGCTTCAATAGTTGGTGGGTTCTTAAATTTGAATACATAATTTATTTTCATGGCATACAATCCTTTCATGATAATTTTTCCTCCATTTAGGCGGACATGCTTCTGTGTACAAGAAGATATGAAAACAAGAAGAAAAAAAAACCAACCAAATCACAACCCAAAAAACATAAAACTGAACGAAAGTCTGACTTTTTGGATGTTAAAATTGCAAGTTCGCTGGCACAAGTTTCATTTGTCACCCTCTTTCATAGAGAACATGAAAGCCCGTAACATTGAGAAACAACAAAATTCCAAATAAATAAACAGACATCTTTGTACGTCCGTTGAGAATGATACAATGGTCTTTGCTTCAATGAGAATTCACTGATTGTATTTCAGGGTTATGTAACAAATGAAGGATTATTTTAACATGCAGAAACTGGGCGATAGATGATAACACAAAAAATGGTGCTTTAGAGAAACTCTCAGCTATTGAAATCTACCGAGGGCCGTTCTCCTTAAACCGTGTCTCATATCCAAAACAATACATCTGCGATATAGAGTCCAAAGCACCCATAAAACAACATCAACAAAAAATTGAGAATAATATTTTAAAGATTTTACAAAATCTTATAAAATACTGAATCTGGTTTTTCTTTTTCTTTTTTTAAAACCTTTTCTTTCTTTTTTTCTTATGTTTTTTTTTTTATTTTCTTCAAAAGAAACTCAGCTATGTACAATCTTTTGGAACAAAAAGGTCAATGCACTTTACATGGCGCTAGACAAGACACTGACATATGTGCCTTCGTACAAAAAACAAAAAAAGAAAAACCAAAAAAAGAAAAAAATTCACTTATATATAAATTTCCTTGTTGTTATATACAAGAATATTAAACGTATTGTGAATACACAATTTCTACACACTTTTTGTTCGTTCTTTCAAAAATTAGGGTCAGCAGTTTCAACAGAAACAACTACCGTTACATCAACACTGAAATGCAGCTTTATGGGAAATGACAAAATAAGAATTCTGGTCGTTAAAGTTGAAGGTAATTGCCTGTCAGCAAAATGAGTTGAAATCAAAACTTTCAAGACAAAAACATATCACATTTGTGATCAGAAACAAAATAGGGATAAGACGTAATTGTTCCCGTTAATCCCTTAAAATATGATAGGAAATATCATTGATTATTGGAAAGAAATAAACTTGTTTAAAAAGTTGCAAAATTTGCATTGAGGTGAGCGTACTTCCTCATCTTAATAGATGCGTAGACATACTTCTCACCTTAAACCTATTCAAATTTGTCCATACGTAATTAAGATTATGGCTGAACTTAACAAAACAAAACAAACTCAACTCCAAAAACAGCATAAAAGCATAAAAAAGGACAAACTGGAACAAATGACCAATTTACAGTAAGTTCGACAGTCTTTTGAAATGTTTAAACTATTTGAGTTGCTCTAAAACAAGGTGACATTTTGACTACAAGTCTTCACATTGTACATGAATATACTGAGACGTTGCAATGATACTGTTATAAAAAAGACACTGAAAATCACACTTCAGGACAAATAAAAAAATAATTCTGAGGTAAAAACGGTGAAATAATTTTGTTTTTATTAAATGATCAAGTTTTGTTCCGAACTGAAATTTTGAGGAGTTTTGAGAGCTATGTGGATAACTGCGACCAAATCAAGATCAGTTTGGTGGTGTTGTCAAATGACAAATTCAAAGTCTTGAAATATCTGCTAAGATCTTTGGCCTTGGTTTTGTTTTCCCAACTGAAAAGAAGAACGTAAAATCATGGCCTACTTCCAGAAATATCTTACCGGCCAGTTCACTGCCTGACTTGTTTTTCCCTTCATGGACTAAAAGTGTCATACCTGGCAAAATGTACAATTTAATGCAAATTTCCAGTCAAATTAAAAACAAATTAATTACCAAGATTTGGATAAGACGGGTTACCAAAAATGATGTTTATAATTCTATCATTTTTCTAAAACTGTATGAAATGGTGCAAATAAAAAAAGAACCCCCCCCCCCCCACCCACTACGTTTCTACAAAATGACACCTTAAAGGACTACCATGGTTCAAGTTTCTTCAGTCTACGCCAGTACAAAAATAGTAGTGCTGGTTTTCTTCGTCAGCCAAAAACGAAACAAGCAAATATGTACAAAAGCAGCACAAAAGCTTCACTGTAAAAACCAGTACTAGACTTTTCAAGCAACCCCCCCCCCCCCTTCCCAATATTGTAAACAAATTAGGATATTGGCACCATACATTGTTGTTGTTTTTGTTCGTTACAATTAATAATATTCATTACATTTTATGTTCTTTTAAAAACCTTTCCTTGTTTTCCTAAATTGATAAACACCTCTCCCTTTAAAGGAAGATAAAAACCAACAAGGTGACTTGAAATAAAGTATGCATTCTGACTTGCTTGACCCACAAAAAATGTAGAACGTAAGAATTAAGATTACTGATACAGTAGTTTATAACAGTACATTAAGAACAATAACACAGTTTGATTGGTATACCATAGGCAGTAGACATGTTGACCAGATCTTTGCTATTTAATAGTGCTTGCTTTAAATTTGGTTTTCATTCATACAGCTTAATTGAGTTAGATACGATGAGTATAGGACAAAATCCAGTGAAGATCTTTGGCAACGGATGCAGTAATGCGACAAGAGGTGAAAGATAGGCCTAGATCCCGGTGTGTTAACACCACTTAGTCAGTTCTGGCAAGTATCCGCGAGCATCTCGCGTGGGAATCGAACCTCCGCTTTCCTTGTTGCTCAGTACCAGATGAGATATGGATGGCACGGCAGGGAGTTTGATAGCAATTTATGTTTCATTATCTGAGGAAGTTATAAACTGGTCTGTCACGACAGCCATTTTCATCACCACCGAACCAAACACTGTCCACGATGAACTTATGCCATTTGCAGTGATCTTTCACTATACTGCCTTGCATCAGAAGCTGTGAGGGGGGACAACTACAACCCCGCCGTCCAGCCAGACAAGACAGTGACACGATGGAGTGTGCGAGACAAAACGAGCAAGACAGAGAGAGAGAGAAAGATAGCGTGATAGACACACGGGCAGACAAGATTACTTGCTGGGGCTTTCTATGTGAGTGCCATACGTGACGGACCCGCAGGTGGGCAGTGCAAAGGGTCCCCCTACTCCGCAGAAGGAGGGAGACATCATGGTAGCAGTCCCTGTGGACAGGAGACAGGTGGAAGGAGTATGGGTATAGAGGGAGGCAAAGGGGAAGAGGATGACCGATGAGGGACAGGGGAAGACAGGGTGGTGTGAGATGGGGTAGGGGCAAGAGAGATGAAACCTAGGGTGAGCTTCACTGCTGAAAGCTTGGAAAAACACTCTTGAACTGCAAGTCAAACCTCAGCATCTGTCGGCCAACACAATACAGCAACGGAATCAAAAGGCCAATTAACAATCATGGTCAGTGTGGGCCATAATGGACAATGAAATAACCAGCCATGCTAAACAGATGACCAGTGTAAAAGGTTTGACTGCATTTCAGGAAGTTGATACTCGGTCTTTAACGTTAGTTTATAAATTGGTGGGTTTTGTGAGAGATTTTAGTAAATGGAAGTATCGTACATAAATGCACTCAATTTGATTGAAGAGGGTGAGAAACCTTGAACAAACCTACCAACCTAGTCTCAATCACAAACAAAACGGTATTATCACATTCCACAAAATGTTAGATTTTTCTTTCTTTTTTTATTACAAGCAATTTCGTCAACTTTAAAATTGTTAGCAGAAAAAAGAAAAATTCCCCAATGAACCCACCTTCCCCCCGAAAAAAAAAGAGAAGCCGTTTCAGCTGGATAATGTCATTCTTTCCCTCCCATATATCAGCAAATTATCAAGACAGGTCCATATTAAAGATTTGAACTTAAGCATTTCATTGTTGGGCTGAGCCGTGCGGGGGTCCCGGGTGGCGATAAATCTTAGGCCGAGTAACAAAAGCACAAGACATGGCACCTTGTGGTGACTCACAAACCCTTGCTATGAATGTTCCTACACTCCGTGGGGATGTTGCCCCCTTATATGCACTGAGCTAAGAGCCAAGGCAGTTCAATATCAAGAAGGAAAAAAAAAAACATGGATAGGGGGAAGGGAAAGAAAAGAAATCGCTGTGTAATGGTCGCTGAAGTCAGACTGTTTCCAAGTCCGTGCTTTCCGATTAAGTAGCTAGTTACCCTCGTTTGTGCATATCCTGATCTTGTTTTGATAAACACTGACAGACCTTTATCAAGTCCAGTGACTTCTTGCTGCTTTTTTGCTTCTTCTTTTCAGAATGAGAAATGATTATGCCAAAGCAAGCCAACCAACAAAATTGTTTGCTCAACTGCGAGCCCAAACAAATTTCCAGCAAGTTCCAGTTTGTCTACCTTGCCGGCTTCTCTACGCCTTCAATCTTGTGTTTTGCACGAACTTGGCAGGCAAATTGTCATGTATGATCATTTACTTTCATTTGTATTTTCATCAACTATCCCAGGAGAGTTCCATGGTTAAACATCGAGATAGACTGGATTGGACTCTGACAATTGGAATTACAAGACCCCCAAAGCAGATCCAAAAATGCCCAGCGGAGACGGGGAACAAAAGGACAATAGGAAGTGAAGCAATCTTTCATTGAGGGAGCATCCATTGCTGACTATAACTCATGAATAGAACAGATTGGCCTTCACTATCATTCCCCCTTCCCATCAAACCACGATCAAAAAGACGACGATACAAAAAAAAGGCCAGTTCCTGTGAATCAAGGGTAAATAACAAACATTCTAATCCAATTTCAGGAAGGCCTGCTTTTTCCAATGATTACACCAGTTTTTTTCCTCCCATTTTCTCCTTTTTTTTTCGTAATGCGGAAATAGGTGAAATGGACGTTGGACAATGGCCAATGCAATGGCCAGGTCTTTCTTGCTTTTTGAGGTTTTGTTTTGTATTTTTGCTTTTTGCTTTTCATTTGCTAACAAATTATTTGATGACTATCTGCCGTTGAGTAAGGATCAAGACGTGAATGGAGACAGAGGGGAGGGGAGAGGGGGATAGAAAGAAGGGGAGGAGAAATTACCAAGGTAATGTGATCAATTTAGACGGGAGAACCGCTCTAGACTGGGGGACTTGAGTGGTACACAATACCATTACCCGCCCGCTAGTATTATCCGCAACTTGCTTAATGGCCATTAGTCTTTGTGCCCCTCAAAACGGAGGGTCTCATTTGCTATAGGGACGGAGTCCTTGAAAGCTTCAATCAAATACTCTTACAGATGTTCCTGTTCTTTAAACACAAAACAGTATCCATAACCATCAGGCTATTGCGGGGGCACGATTTCTTATAAGAAAGAAATATGATATTCCAGAGCAAAAATTGCCTAAGATAATTCTTGCGCACAATTTCACAATCATGGTCAAATGCTTAGACTTGGAACCTTCAGTGCTTTTATTATCATCTTTAAAAAAAATCTTTCTATTTTTCCGCATTTTATATTATTTTAATGTGGACCCTAAACTCTCAATTTCATTATATCTTCTTTTTTGTTTAGGGGGGGGAGAAGAAAATATTCATTTATTAATTGAAAAAGTTGGTGGGTTAGTTGCAGGCTGAAAACAAGATGTGAGACCACATGATTATAAACGTCATACAGAGGGACTATCTTGTGGTGGTTTTTATATGGAAACAGGGTGTGGGCTGGTGTGTTGCAGGAAACTGTTTTAAGCCAATTGGGATATTTTACGGTCAAGTGAAAAATGAAAATCTCTATTGTCAGGCTGACCCAAAACAGGACCAAAATAACCCAAAATGCGATGTTCAACTTATTAGGAGTTCTGCAACATGAAACAGACGAAGCTTTCCGAGTACAACTTTGCTTTTTCCAATAAATGGTATAGATAGAGCTGCATGTAACTCTCTCAAGATTAGCTAAGACAATTACCAATTGATGCAACAATTAATACAACTCGGTCGATGGAGTGAACAAGCAAAGTTCCAATCAACGAATCATCGAGCAATGTACTGATCACATGACTACAACACTGAACACTGACACGTTTCATCAACAACGCAAAACGTTAAAACCACAGTTGAGGTGAATATGACGAGGAATCGACAGGGTCAGATTGATTATCTGAGTATTGGTGAGCGGAGAGACATTTTGTGTTTTTTTTAGAGGTGACAGGTGGTGGGTCTGACGGGCAATAAGCGTGGCAAGCATGGCCCAAGGCCAGGGAAGCAAGGGGCAGGTAGTGAATGTAAGGTCATGAGTGAGAGAAAGCATCAAGAAGTTGATGGATTGATTGTGGATGGGAGGGAGGTAGA